>CM053417.1:39921441-40059569 GCA_028644305.1 Xerus rutilus
TTTATAGCAGCTCAATTCACAATAGCTAAACTGTGGAACCAACCTAGATGCCCTTCGATAGATGACTGGATAAAGAAACTGTGGTATATATACACAATGGAATATTACTCAGCAATAAGAGGGAATACAATTATGGCATTTGCAGGTAAATGGATGGAGTTGGAGAATATCATGCTAAGTGAAGTAAGCCAATCTCAGAAAACCAAATGCCGAATGTACTCGTTGATAAGTGGATGCTGTTCCATAATGTGGGGAAGGACATGGGAACAATGGTGGATCTCTGTTCACAGGGGTGTAAGGGGGGAGGGGGCATGGGGACAGCAAGGGTGGTGGATATGATGGTCATAATAACCCTAACTTTATGTATGACTGCATGTATGTTGTGATTCTATACAACTTACAACTAGAGAATTGATATGTTATCCTCTATGTACAATGAATCAATTTACACCGTTAACATGTAAGCCTAAATAAAACAAAAACAAAAACAAAAAAAACAAAAAAAAGAAAAGAAAGAGTAGAACTGTACAGTTCCACATGTACACCATTTAAGTATGATGAATAATTATATTTCAAATTATATTATAAGAAAATTTCTTAATGCCTGCCCACAATAGGAACAAGCTGCTCAATTTATTTAAAAGATACATTCTCATTTTATAAGTCTTGGGGCACATTTGCCAAATAAACCTTTAGTTAAACTATATCGAGTTTTAAGGCTAGATTTTTTTAAACATAATTAAATATTGTCAATGGGAGGTTAGAATTGTTTATGATTTTTTTTTCCTGAGTAAAAGGAACACAGATTTTCTTACTTGCAAGTGCTCTGGGGCCTGGAAATCGGTCATTGACAGTTATTTCTGGAGGATATACACAGCTGTAATTCATGCAAGTCAACAATGTGTCTATTTGAGATGTTCGGACATCTTCTGGACAATACATGGGTAGGAATGCAACATCAATTGCAATTTCATGGTTCAGACCTGTTGGAGAAAACGATACATTACTAAAATTTTGATGGCTTAGTTTATCATGCTAATAAGGCCAAGTTTGCTGGTTTGATCTTCTTTTAAATTTCATTTTCATTTGTTCTTTTTAGATATACATGACAGTATGAGTGTATTTTGACATATTATGCATACATGCAGTATAACTCATTCTAATGAGGATCTCATTTTGAGGTTGTACACGATGTGGAGTTTTACTAGTGGTGAATCCATATATGAACACAGGAAGTTATGTCCAATTCATTCTACTTTCTTTCCTATTACCATCCTGGTTTGGTCTTAATGTGTAGAATTCTATAGGTTGAACAAGTAGAAACTTCAGTGCAACCTATCATCACTTCTAGAAATAACAATTAAAAATGTTTAATCTACTGATGGAAAGTTAATGTTTTATTATCTAGAAGATTGCCTTATCACATAAATGAAGACACAGAGTATGCTTCCTTGCTCATTCACGACAGGTAGGAGAAGTAAGAGAGGACTACTGGTTCCCTTATTGCCATCTGGATATCTGGCTCCAGCAAGACCAGGGATGGTGGTAACTAGGTCCCATTTATCCTCAAATACATAAGACACAGTTCACACACTATTAGGGTTAATAAATGGTTGCAGTAGAAAAGGCTCTTAGCCAGAGTGAATCATGTCCTTTGACTGTCACCTCTTTATGTCTGCTAGGGTGGGTAAAAACAAAACAAAACAAAAACACTTCATGGAGGAAGACAAGGATTTGAGCTGGGTACTAAATGAGTGGAATTTAAGTAAACAGAAAGGAGGATATTTCAGGCATGCTATGGACTAGCACAGGCCAAGAGTATAGACTAGAGTAAGGTGACCAGTCTGGCTAGATAAAGGTAAACAAAAAGAGAACAGCTTTAAAACTATGAATTCCATCCAGTTTCCCAAACCAGAAATCCAGGAGTTATCATTACCTCTATTAGCCCTTTGACTCTTCCTGAATATTTGGACACCTAAATTCTATGTCCTTGATATTTCTCCTGTTCATCCCTTACAGTGATTCTTAGGTACTGAGTATGGGCCAATGATGAGTAAACAAAGTCCTTTTTGTTAAGCTGCAAATCGACCCAGAAGTCCAAGTTCTTTGCTATTTATGAGCAAATGACACTAGATCCCATAACTTTAAGGTATAATTAAGGGCTGCTTAAATCTTTTTAAAAATCACTAAAATTTGGTATTCATAAACTAAAACAATAAAATAATCTAGAATTTCCTGAGGACTCCAGAAGTGTAGCTACCCTATAACTTTTAGTAGTGCTGCAATGCTCCTGTGAATGTACATATTACTATTTTATTTCCATGATTCTGAGACTAAATTTAACTCTAAGATATATCATTAATTTAGTAAGTTTTTACAAAAGAAAACTCTGCATTAAATATATCCATTGATCATATGATATATTCTGACTTATAAATGTATTTTATTTATTCATTTTGATTTGTTCCTTTTATTTATCCATGACAGTGGAGACCATTTTGACATATTTATACAAACATGGAATATATCCTATTCTAATTAGGATTCCAGTCTTGTGGATGTACACAATGTTGAGATTCACTGTGGTGTATTCATATATGTCCACAGTTATGTCAGATTCATTCTACTATCTTTCATATTCTTATCCCTGATTCCTTCTCTTCATTCTCCTTTGTCTAATCCAATGAACTTCTGTTCTTTACTCCTTTGTTGTCTGTTAGCATCCACGTATCAAAGAAACCATTTCAACCTTAGGTTTTTTGGGATTGTCTTATTTCACTTAGTATGATAGTCTTCAGAGCCATCCGTTTACCTGCAAATGCCATAAAGTCATTCTTCTTTATGGCCTAGTAATATTCTATTGTGTACATATACCACATTTTCTTTATCCATTCATCTGTTGAACGGCACGTAGGTTGTTTCCATAGCTTAGGTATTGTGAATTGAACTGCTATAAATATTGTAGTATGCTAATTTTAAGTCCTTTGGGTATATACCAAGAAGTGGGACAACTAGGTCAAATGGTGGTTCTATTCCTACTTTTTTGAGGGATCTCCATATTGCTCCAACTTTTAAATGTATTTTGAGTTGCTTTCTAAATTTCAAAATACTGTGAGTTTAGCATTAACATTATCAGTAAAATTAAGGTTATTTGATTAAAATTAGACTTGAGAGTACAAATTCTAGTGCTGTGCCTAGGATATTCTTATCCCAGATAAACACATGGCTTGCTCTTTCTCCACCATCAGGTTTCTGGTGAAATGCTATTTTCTCATGGAGACCTTTGCTGAATAATCTATTTAAGATGGAACCTTTCCCCACTATAACATTCTTCAACTCCTATTTGTTCTAGTACCTATCTCCATCTCACTCTACAATAAGCTCTTTTAGGGCAAGGATTTTATTTGTTATGTTCACTAATTTTACTTTAGCACCTAGACTAGTATTAGGCACGTAGTAGGCACTCAATAAATATTTATTAATTTGAATAAAGAAATGTACATTTGTATATTTTATCTATAATTTTCCAACATTAGACTTTAAGATATATTTGCATTAGTGTTCAAATATAAATTCATCTATATACCCACTGCCAAGAGATGACTATCCTGTACAAACCTCAATAACAAAATGGCTATTCTGTATGAGAGTTGTTAAGATAATTTTTTCTAAAATTTGTGTCAAGATTTTTGGAGAAAATTTGTTGATATGTTTTTTTTCTTCCTTCTCTTTAAAATTTTAATGATGATGTAGTATATGTGTTATAATCATATATAAAGAGACTATGAAATATATAATGATATTATAATAGTTAACAGTACTAATGGTGACATCAAGAAGTTTGATATGCTAGAGTTACACTGAAATAATAAGGCTTTACTTAATTTTGATTTTTTTCTCCTATTAAAGTAGCCAAGCAGACCAACATAATTTCTGCCCTCCTTGGTATTAGCCTGTTTTGTTCAGGAGCAATTATTTGTATGTACCTTTGAAGTCTATACCACCTTATTTGTTGAAAGCCTCTTTATACAATTAGTTGAGTGGCACAAGATCCCTCACTGTTCATTCCCTCACCAATTAATTCTGTTATTGGGGTTTATATATGGTGATTTCCAAAAGAAAAATGGATGGCCTTTAGAGACTTATGGAAGGTTGGCTGGATTGTCTTCCTTCCTTCCTCCTTCCCTCCTTCCTCTCCCTCCCTTGTTTGTTCCTCTCCCTTTTTTCCTCTTCTTCCCTTCTCTTCCCTTTTCTTTTCTTTTCTTTTTGTGCTGGATATTGAACCCAAGGCCTTGTGATTGCTAGCTACTGGGCTACATCCCCAACCACTAGATTATGTTTCTAATTGTCTATGCCAAATACAAATTGGAGAGAGGACTCTTAAGTTTTGATTGACTCATAAGATTTCATGGGTAACCAAATTAGTCTTACTAGAAACAATGTTATATTGTCAACATTTGTAAGTCCAATAAAACTTTTAAGAAGTATCTTCTTTAAGGTAAGAAATAATTCTTAAAATTGGGAAAGACTGACCAACAGATGCTAAATTTTGTACCTATATAAAGGCACTCAAATTTTAATTTGACACATTCTCCTTGCAGTATGTGATTATACACAGTAAGTGATGGGATGAAGTTTTAGTGATTACTGTCTATTGATTTGAGGAGAGTGAGATAGCAAAACAAGGATCTTAAGACAAGAACCAGTGCTTCTGGGATACATTTGTGATATTGACAAAGTATCCAACTGGTTGTTGAGAGCCATTAAAACTGTGGATATATTAATAGCTCTTTTAAAGTTTTCAATAAAAATTCACACTCTACCAGTCAGATCAACTGTCCAAGGTTGGGATCCAAATTACATTTCTGGTTTCCAGAATAAGGCACATCAAAACTGATAGGTCCTCCAGAGACTAGCAAGATAATGCTTAGGACTAAGAAACCAGTAGGAGATAGTGTCAATGTATGTTAGACAATCTGTATGCTGGGAATATATTGAATATATAGATTCTTAAGTCTAGATTGATGTTGGCAGTCTTAGCTAAGAACAGAAGCTTGGAACAGGGGTCAGAAAATTAGAATCTAGGGGGTCAAGTCTAGCCTGTACACACCATGAGGTAAGATTTGGCTTGTACATTTTTATCCGTTAAAAATTTAAAAGAAACAATATTTTGTGATGGACAAAAATATGAAATTCAAAGTGCAGTGTGCATAAACTTTTATTTAAACACAGCCATGCACACATTCATTTATGTATCATTCATAGCTACTTTCACATGAAAACAGCACAGCTAAGTTACTGCAAACAGAAATTGTATGGCCTGCAAAGCCTCAAATTTGTTTGCCCTTTGTCCTTTACAGAAGTTTGTCCCCTTGTACAGGATACACTTAAAGTCATCTTTTAGTTTTAGGATTATATCTTTAAATAAACAGTCCATTCGTAAGGATTTAGTCCTCTTTTCTGTGTTCATTTTTCATGTCCATGCTTGAAATACTTTCCTAAACTAAATGACAAATTTACCACTCTTACATCTGATAATCAGCTGTCATTTTAACCAGTGTAAGAGAATGTCTAAACTTCAAGTACTAGTTACAGAGTAGTAGTTTTTAACCTTTATTCCACTCCTGCATGCCTGATGATCAGATGCATCCTTGCCAGTGGCTTTCCCTCTGTGGCAATGTTTCCCTCATAAAGGGCAGAAGACTGAATGAGCTGCTTCTCTAGTATGTATCAGAATTCCAAGGAGAATGGATGAGTTTGATAATCTACCTCCCTAAGGTTATATGAGAATCATTAGATCCAGTACCACTTATCTTAACTGCTTATATTTTATTTTATATTAAGTTATGCCATTAGAAAGCAGAGTGCATGCTCATATAATAACAAAGTGAAAATAAACATCATTATGGAAGTGCCTTACTAAGATATGCACAATGACTGTATAAGGTTGATGCAGGAATCAACTGTCTTTTAGGACATTTCCACAAATTTGAAAGAGAAAACTGTAGTTGACAATATTGTTTAAGGACTCAGGAGTACTGTTTTCTCATTGTGATCTTGCTTCCCTAGCCACATATTAAGACTAGAAATTATCCACGTTTATTTGAATTTTAACATCAAATAGGTAATCAGAAACAAAAAGAAAAACTCTTTTTCCCCTTCCTGCAAGAAAGCTCAGGGAAAATTACTGCCAAATAGCAGTAATTTCGTTATCTGAAAGGACCTACTAACACCATCTTTTTCTGCTTCCTTTCAAACGTTCTGTATTGTTTTATTCATAAACGGATTATTTTTCACTTTATTTTAACTCTGCAAACTATCCTTGGAAACAGGCAGGGATATAAAATATACATAAAAATAGCATACTTCTACCATGAATTAGAGCTGGCAAGCAGACTAAACTTGTCTTCTTCATATTTGATTCTTGCTTCCAGCTGACTCATAGCCAAAGCTACAAAAAGTTTACAATTAGATGTAAGATAGCTGACTTGTCTTAGTCAATCTGTTTTAATGGATCAGTACCACGTTAAGAGGAAGAAAAACATTAAATTTCTGTGTTTTGAGATGAACTCACCGTTTCCATGGTTACTTTTCTGGATGTATAGGAAATCCTGCTACAGTTTTTGCTTCCTAGATATTAAACTAAGGTTGATAAATTACCGGAAGAGATAAAGTTATGTAGTCTACTGAAGAATATTTGAGTCTTAGATCTCTAGAAGTCAGTGGAAATTTATCCTTTTCATAGATGATGCATATATTCATCAACATGCACATACATATTTATGTTTGAGGAGATAGGGGCAAAGGAGTTGGGAAGAATAAAGAGGAAAATAAACTTGATAAAAATCAGGTCAGTTCGTTCCAGTACTACAGATGTAAAAATCCATTAACTTTATTTTTTTCCAGGCATTAAATTAATGTGTTCATGATTCTTCCTCATTGCTTCCTTTTAAGGCAGCAAGATCTAGTGCTAAGATCTTCTTATGAAACACAAAATTCTTTCCTTGACTGTGAGAATCATTTTTGGCAAAGGTTTTATTTTAGAATTATTTTTGTGTATATTTTTCTTTTATTAGAAACAAGTCTAAGTTTAAAAAATTCACTTTAAATGTTTTAAGTTCTATAGCTAGGTATCTCTCAGCTTTGAACAAGATGGGAAAATCAGTTTATTTCCCCTTATGAGACAAACTTATTCTTTTCAATAGTTTCTTTCTGTTCAACCTGAGTTACTTGAGAATTCTGTTTTCTTCAGTGGCTAAATAGACCTATTTTCGTAGAGGCTTCCCCTGATTATTACTACTTCTCTTTAACTTACACTTTACCATTCAATGGTTCAGATGGACTAAGAAAGAAGCAGATATATAGGCAAGAAAGCAGTGGCTAAGAGATAATAGAACCAGTCTTAGAAGTACAGTAGTCAGATAGTCAGGGGTTAGGAAAAGTTCCTTTCAATTCTTCTCTTCTCAAATACTTTCCGAGGATTCGTCAATGTTGAAAAGCCCCAAATTAGAGCTTTATTTATTCCAGAATTAGTGCTCCATTCTTTTATTTTTAGCCAAATGGAAGTTCCCTGTCAGCTTAATTTTCATATGCATGTGTGAAGGGGGCTTATGTTTTATGTAGAGACAGGGTCTCACTGAGTTGCTTAGCACCTCGCCGTTGCTGAGGCTGGCTTTGAACTCGTGATTCTCCTGTCTCAGCCTCCCTAAGTGCTGGGATTACAGGCTTGTGCCACTGTGCCCGGCTAGGGGGCTTAATTTTTTAAAGCAAAATAGTACCAATATTTAAAATGTGTTGCTAAAAATAATTGAAGAGAAGAAGAGGAGACTTACCTAGGATGGTTACTTCGAAATGTCCAAGGCTTCGAGCACTCATAAAGTCATCAAGTTTTGGAGGCCTTCCTTCTGGTGGTATATATTTTGCAGGCTGAGAATTATACTGCTGAGTAAGAAACTTTCTGTGTTCTAAAATAAATTTCCGTGGAATACTTTCAGGATATACATGGCTGTAATGTAGGTGGTCTATTAAGCCAAAACTTTTCTCTCTCCACATTTGGCTCTCCCACTTATCGGTTATTGTTTTTCTGGCCTTGCCTAACATACTAGCACTTGTACTTTCTTGACCTGTTAAAGACACAATGGGATAAATACATCTGACTTATAAACTAGTTAAATCAATATAATCACTTTGAAAAACGTATAGATTAATGAGGACTAGATACGAAATTGGAAAATCAGTCACTTAAAATCCAAAATGAATATCCAAATGACAACTCTTATCAAAGCAAGGAAAGAATTAGATTCACTTTCAAATTAAACTTTGATTCCAATAGATTAGAAGCAATATTGTTTTCTCTATTGTCAAAGTTATGGAAATTTGTAATTACCTTTTTTTTTGGTACCAGGAATTAAACCCAGGAGCATTCAACCACTGAACCACATACCCAGCCCTTTTCATATTTTATTTAGAGACAGGGTCTTGCTGAGTTGCTTAGGGCCTTGATATGTTACAGGCATGTATCACCGCACCCAGCTATTGTAATTACGTTCTTTATATTTTTTCTGTATTTTCTAAGTGTTCTTAAATAAACATACATTAATTTTATATTCAGTGAGAAATTCAAGTTAAATCAATTTCATGAGAATAGCACCCTTTAGAGATCACTCATTATTGGTGGAATTTGAGCTTAAGATAAAATTTTCTAAATCTTTGTTAAATGTAACTTGAACAAATACACTCTTTACTGTAGAGATACATCTACAGTATCTTAAGAAGGATAATTTATTATATATGACAATCCTTTTAGATATAAACAACATATGGAAAATAAAGAAGGAACTAAATTGAGATGAAAGATCTTAATTCTTGCTTGTTAAATTTTTTATTTTTTGTGATATTGGAGATTGAATTCAGGGTGCTTTACTGCTGAGCTACATCTCCATGCCTTTTTTATTATTTATCTAAGTGGCCCAGGCTGGCCTCAAACTTGTGATTTTCCTGCCTCAGCCTCCTGAGTAGCTGGGATTATAGGTACATACCATTGTATCTAGCTTCCTCTTCAATTATTGATTGTTCTAAATCAATAAATCAATTTAACTCTTATGTATGACTTACCTAAAATGTTTAGTTTCAAAGGTAGAACAAAATTTATCCATTACACATTATGACATTCACTCAATAATAATAATAATAATAATAATAATAATAATAATAATTTTTTGTTACCAAGGATTGAACCCAGGGGTACTTTACCATTGAGCCACATCCCCAGCCCTTTTTAATATTTTATTTAGAGATAGGGTCTCACTGAGTTGCTTAGGGCCTTGCTATATTACTGAGGCTGGCTTTGACCTTGTGATCCTCTTGTCTTAGACTCTTGAGGCACTAGGATTACAGGTGTGTGCCACCTTGCATGGCCTAACAAATAATTATTGAGCACCTATTATTTGCCAGACATGATGTTAAGGAATTTGTACAAATAATATTTTAACTGAATAATACACCCTAGGAACTGAAGATATATGGTAAAATCAGAAAAATGGATATGGGAACAAGACTTTTTGTTGTCAGTTCTACTAGCTAATCCAAGCCAACGGCAACTCTCTTTCAGAGTTTACCAAACTTGATCTGTTGCTTCCTTGCAGGCTGCCTATATCCTGGTATTGATTCTTACCCTAGTATTAAGAAACATTGTTGAGGCAGAAGGTGGTTTCAACAGCAGTGCAGTTAATATACCACTGCAGCTTCTCAGATTTTATTACATATTCCCAGACTACTTGCTTGGTTTCTTAAGCCTAGATGGAGACTTACCAAAATTGTAGTACAAGGTAAAATATTATATTGAATTGTAAGGAAAGATTGTGAAATTTGGACACATATTTCTAATCAGGGATCTAAAACACTGCAATAGTACAAAAGAGGTTTTTTAAAACACCAAATTCAGTTGATGAACACACTTAACTTATAATAATAATGCTTGACAATAAAAGGGAAAGCAATCCTACATGGAAAAGAAAGGAATAAAATTAAATCTAAAAGAAAAACTCAAGAGTTAATAGGACTAAACAGAGGATTCAGAAATGGTTTCATCTTTTTTTTAAAAATATTTTTTTAGGTGTAGATGGACACAAGGTCTTTATTTCATTTATTTATTTTTATGTGGTGCTGAAGATTGAACCCAGTGCCTCACATGTGCTAGGCAAGTGCTCTACCACTGAGCCACACAACCCCAGCCCCACATATTTTTTTTTCTAGAAATAAATCTCCCTTATTCAAACTAATAAAGGCACATAGTTTGAATATCAATAAGTCACTATTGCAATGACTCAAACCATAGAGAACATTCCTTACTGATTTGTTCTAGAATATAGCATGAAAAAGTTATGTGCTGGGTTTGGGGATGTAGCTAAGCAGTACAGCACTTTTTTAGCACGGTCAAGACCATGGGTTTGATCCCCAGTAGTACTGTAAAAAATAGTCATATGCTACAGTAGTTTTCAAAAAATTAAGTACTTCTATTTACTTTAAGGGAAAATAAATCATGATTGACCCTGCCAGAAATAAATTTTTCTATATTTTTTATTTGGATGTTAATATTGAGGACCACCAAGATATTAATGCTTATAGGAAAAATTCCTCTAAATTGTATTCTTTATTTTTATTTTAGGATTATAATTGCCTACCTCAATTATATATTCATAATTAATACAAATGGGTATGAAACCAGTCCAGAGGACATTGGCAATTATTGGTTGTAAATAGCAGCATTTCAAAGGGATGTAGGAAAGACAAAATATATCTACAGCTCAGGTTTTTCTAAATCTAAGATGTAAAATTGTGAACTGGAATTCTTTTATTTTTAGCTTAAATGCTATTAAAATTGTCATATGGAACATGTTTTAAGCCTACTTTTATATAGGTAAAATACAAATTAATTATGTAGCAAAATATATTTTATATTTTGTAATTATAATTACTACTCTATTTTTTAGTTATTCATTTAACCCTTATTTCTAGTGAGATCAGTTTTATGATTTAATGAGGACAATATTAAATAAGAGACTACATTTGAGTTGTAAAGTAATGAAAGATGCAGTACAAACATATGCATACAGGCATGGTGATTTTTTTCACAATATCTACTTTGAACATTTCATTGTGAAGATAAAAATGGTATGCAGGGATGTACAGAGGCATGGGGGAAAGAGAAGAACTATTTTCTTTGCCTCTTTCCTGTACCTCCCCTCACCTGATGTTGTGCAAGGTCTACAAGGCTAAAGAATAACAGGGTATTCCAGTCAGTGATAAGGTCTATGTTTGGTGGTAATTATATAACAGACTTTTTAAAGGATTATATAAGTCAGAGGTTACCTGTAATCCTTTAATGTCTTGTGATGTTAGATGTACCATTCTTGTTAATTGTTAACTTTCCAATGTATACCATATCTACTTATCTAAGTTACTAGATATAAAGGATAAGATGTTGAACTTTGTAGACTTCAAAATACCTAGCATAAACTATGCACACGTTAACTATATATTCACAAAATGAATGAATTTTGAATTTGCAGACATAGGAACAAACCAAAACTATCATGAAACATGTCTGGGAATATGTTGGTAGCAAGGTTGATAAATATAGATCTATTCTTTTATTTTTTTATTTTTTGGGGTACCGGGGATTGAACTCAGGGGTACTCGATGAGCTACATCCCCAGCCCTATTTTGTGTTTTATTTAGAGACAGGGTCTCACTGAGTTACTTAGCACCTCGCCATTGCTGAGGCTGGCTTTGAACTTGCAAGTCTCCTGTCTCAGCCTCCCAAAGTGCTGGGATTACAGGTGTGTGCCACCACCCCCGGCTATTCTTTTATTTTGTTTTTTTGAAGTGCCGGGAATGGAATCCAATACTTTGCACATGCTAGGCAAGTGCTCTACTGCTGAGTTATGTCCCCAGTCCACATATAGAGATCTAATTCATTCACTAAAATTTCAAGATATCTTCTAGTATATGAATATGCTTTATTTTATGTATATATCCTCTGTTAATTAACATTTAGCTTTTAATTTTCCCTATTATAAAAATGTTCTAATAAACATCTTAGAACAGACATCCCCATGTGGACAAAATGTATAGGGAATTCCCGGGGCACAAGAGTATATATAACATTTTCAACAAATTAAGTATTGCCATATTGCTCTTAAAAGGTAGTTAATTGTATGTTAATTTAAGAAAGGGGGAACATGACTCTATTTTTCTCTGGTGTACACAAATATTTGCTTATATTATAAAAAGAAACAATGAAAAATCAATGATTCCATTAATTAAAAAGTCATACATGGTGGGAGTGAAGGAATAGGATGTGGGGAACAAGGATAGAAGCTGAAATTCTTTAAATATATATTCTTTGCATATTTGACTTTAGAACCATGTAAATAATTAACCAAATTATAAAACAAAAGTATATACTAACTTAAATAAAGCAATATCTAAACTTTAAAATGAAAGAGCTGAACTTAAATGTCTATCCAGGAGATGGCAGAACCTTACAGAAAGGAACAGTACAAGTGATTTTTAAGCTATAATAATTTTATTGTATATCTCTAGTGAAGTAGAAATTAAAAAAAAAAAGAATTGCAACAAAACAAACCTTAAAATAATTATTCTGAGATTGTTTTTATATGTTGTGGGTTAATGCAAATAAGTTATTATTTGATATTTTATCATCCCTAGGGTTTTAAGAGCCAGAATTCTTTCAGTAGGAAAAAAGTATCTTTTATTTTTATTTCCTAAATGGAAATTATTTAGTTGTGAATTTTAATCTGAAATATAAATGTGAAATCATGACATATTTTGTATTAATCAACAAACCAATTAACAACCAATCAATTGAAGCAGCATATTTTCTAGTTCTGTCCACTGCAAAGGCTTAGAGATTATAACTAGGCTAGTATAAATGAGTACATATAATGCCCAATCTTTATTCTCATAAGTATTAGAGCTCTGTGGAGAAATGGCTAATTCCATGTCTTGGGTAAGAAATGTTCAAGACAAGCCTGGAAATATGATTTCAAACAAGACAGCAAACAAGCAAACACACAAACAAAAACCAGCTATAGAATATTACTAAGGTCATATTAAAAGCACTCATAAGGAGCTGTGGTTGTAACTCAGGGGTAGAGTGCTTGCCTAACATGTGAGGCATGGGTTCGATCTTCAGCACCACATAAAAAAATAAACAAATAAAATAAAGGAATTGTTTCCATCTATAACTAAAAGTATTTTAAAAAGGACTGAAGCAAAAATGAATGGTTTCCTAATTCACCAAAGATGGGATAATGTGAGCAGTAATGAGAGTGGTAATCGCAATAGGTAAAAAATTTTAAATATGTTTAAATCCATGAGCAACAACAACAATGACAATTGGTCACCTTTGGAAGATGCTAGAGATCCGACTCATTATTTTGATAATTGATAGAGTGAAGTATCAAGCATTTAGGTCATCTTTACTCACAGAACCTAATAGTAGGTAACCAAATAACAGATGAAGGGAAGTGTCTCCTTACAGTTTTTTCAGCTAATAAATAAATAAGGAATGATAGAATTAGGATATGAATATTTTGCAACACCTCATGAATTAACAGACCTAAAGATTTATCATCAATAGTTCATAATATTATCAAGAAACAATAAAACCTTATGAGTCTAGCAAAATGGCAGAGTAGGTATCTTAAAGCTTTTGACCCTCAACAGAAATATTGAAAAACAAGCAGGAAGTATCAGAAATGCCTAACAGAAATCTGGAAAACAGTCAAAGGTTTAGAGCAACCAAGTGAACACTAAATCAGGAAAAAGGGAATTTAACAATAGTAAAAGGAGCCTTGACTTTGTGGAATTTTCATTTGTCCTTGCTCCACTCCTTCCCTGGCATGGCTGCAGTCTTGAAGAGAGTATAGCTCAGGTTCTCACTGATGGAACCCACAAATTATTATGTAGGCATGTTCTAACCTGCCTGGAGTGAACCTGAAGTACTTACCCAAGACTCTGGTCTCTGTTTCACCTAACATGTAAATGACCCAGCTGAAAAAGCAGTGGATATGGCTTGAAAACATTGTAAATTGGACAAACAACCTGCAGACACCTGGGGCAGAAGATTACGGTTTAGACATAAAATCAACTGCCTAAGACTATGGAGGAAAAGCCAAACAGAAACTTTGGCTGGGAAGTTGGTGCATTCAAAAGCATCCCGGGGAATTTAAAAAACCAAAGACAGACCCAGTCCAAGGTACACACTCAGAAAAGACCTAAGATATCAAGGTATCAACTTAGGCTGCTCCTTAGGTCAGTTCAAGTCTAGCTAAGTGTTGACAGAGGACCCAAGCACAAAGCCAATCTGCAAAGACTGGGAGATGTAGTATTGCATTTAATTTTTGTTTTTCAAAGAATTCTGTCAGAACAATAGCTGAAAACAAGCTAAAAAACAGAGTTCAGTGGCCACACACAATAAGCAATAGTCTGCAAAAATTCGGGATAAGTTACTAGACAATAGGATGATTACACCTTTTAAGAATAACCTCCCCCAGCAAACCCTGGGAAAGGGAATAATTTGATTTCCATACTTATCACATTTTAATATTTGAATGTCCAGATTTCAAGAAGAAATGAAAGGCATACAAAGAATTAAGCAAGTACAGTGCAAAGGGGAAAAATAAACAAACAAACAAAACCCAGAAATAGTCATTGAAAAAGCCCAGATATTGGACTTACAAGAAAAAACTTTGAAACAAGTATTTTAAATATGTTCAAAGAGCTAAAATAAAATAGACACAGATGTAAAATAAACCAGAAGAAACTATGCATGAACAAATGAGAGTATCAATAAACAAAAAAAAGTATAAAAGGAAGCGAATAAAAAGTTTGAAAATAAAAAACTCTGAAAAACAAAAATTCATTTGAAGGTTTCAACAGTATTTAGGCAAAAGAAGAAACAGAAAACCTGAAGGTCCACTAAAATCATCTAATCTGAGAAGAAAGAATAAAGAATGAAAAAGAGTAAACAGAGCATAGGAGACTGGTGGGGCAACATCAAGCTGCCTGACATTCACACTGTAGAAGTTAAAGAAGGAGGAGAAAGATGTAGAAAGAATATTTGAAAACATAATGACACAAAACTTCTCAAATTTTGCAAGAGATATGAATCAACACATCCAGAAAACTCCAAACTCAAGGAGACCTAAAATGAGACAGATTATGATTAAACTGTCAAAATACAAAGAAAGAACCATAGAAGCAGCGAAAGAAGCAACTTGTCAAGTGCAAGAGTCTCAATGTGTTTAACAGCAGATTTCTCATCAATTACCAGAGGGCCAAAAGGCAATGAGATGATATATTCAGAGTACTGAAAAAAAGTCAAATAAGGATTCTATATGTACTAAAACTTCCTTTCAAAAATGAGGAAGAAAGTGATATGTCTGAAAATGAACAGAGCTGAGGGAGTTTGTTACCACCCCACTTATCCTGCAAGAAATGCTAAAGTTAGAGTGCTTCAGGTTGAAATGAAAGGATACTAGGCAGTAACTTGAAGTTATATGAAGAAATAAAGATATTTGGTAAAGGAAACTACATGGATAAGTATAAAATTAGCATTTTCATATTTTATTTTCTAACTCTACTTTTTTTCTACATGAAAACAAACATGTATAAAACATAATTATAAATATATGTTATAGGGCACAGAATGTGTACAGATATAATCTGTGATGATGATGACATAAACTGTGGGGGTAGGGAGAACTGCACAGGAGGAGCACATTCTTATGCTATTATTAATTAAGTTGCTATAAATTCAAACTATATCATTATAAACTTAGGATGTTAAATTTAATCCACAGTGTAACCACAAATGAAATATGGTCAGCCCTCTCTCTCTGTAGGTTCTATTATAGTAGATTCATTCAACTTTAGATTGAAAATATCTGCAAAACAATTCCATCTGTATTGAACATGTACAGACTTTTCTCCTTGATATTGTTCTCTATATAATACTGCATAATGATTATTCACATTAGGTACCCTAAGTGGTATAAAAATGATTTAAATTATATGGGAAGATGTGTGAAGGTTATATTCAAACACTACATTTAGTATATAAAATTTGAGCATCTGAATATTTTGATATCTGTCCTGGCACCAATTCCTTGATTGATCTATTATTTCCAGTTTCTGAAGTATAAATTCTTTCATGTGTTACATCTGATCACATTGCTTTAAAGTAGTACATTTCCTTGGGAAATTTATAATTTTTAATCATAAATTCATTTTCTGTAGTTATTTGCCATGGAAGTTGCAAGCGCCCTAGGTTATAAGAACTCCCTTTAAGGAAGTATAACACTTAATCTTTGTCAATACCTCAAGATCTTGATCTCACTGATTCTGGACCAGAAATCTAGAGATAATTCCTTATCTCAATGTCCTCACCACTTGAGTCATGTGAATTGTGACTACACCTCCATGCTGTATAGATATGAGATTCTAATTTCTCACTGGTGATGTTTCCCTAGTTTGTACCCAGGGAATATGGGAAGCTCTTGGACAATTCCCTACACTGACAGGCATAATTCCTTTGGCTTTCCGTAACTTCTCAACTTTATATTGGTTCTTCCTCACATGAAGGAGGCTTATAGTCTGGAATCTCCTTTCCATATATTAATTATACTTTAGCTAATGAAAATTTAGGCCTCTATCTAGTTCTGAAATGCTTATGAGCAGTTTTAGTTTTGGTTCCTATTCATTGCTAGATTTAAATTATATTTGTATTGATTTTATGTTTTTTCATTCTCGTTTTGGACTTGGTTGTGTATTTGTATTATAATGTTTTCCCCTTTATTTTCCATGCTTTTTGGAGGGAGTAGGCAGATCCCAGATCAGTATGCTATTATTAATTAAGTTGCTATAAATTCAAACTATATCGTTATAAACTTAGGATGTTAATTTTAATCCACAGTGCAACCACAAATGAAATATAGTCAGCCCTTTTGTGACTTTTTGATCTGCCAGAATTGACTAAAAGTCAATCTTGTCTTGTATTTTCAATCCAACAGACTATTATTTTTCTTCTTTATCTAGTCTAAGACTTAATCAATTATATTCTTTTTTATTAAATATTTATTTTTTAGTTGTAGGTGGACACAATATCTTTATTTTATTTTTATGTGGTGCTGAGGATTGAACTCAGTGCCTCCCGCGTGCTAGGCGAGCACACTGCCACTGCGCCACAACCCCAGCCCCAATTATATTCTTTTATTTCAGTTATCACATGAATAATAAACTTATGGCTAAATTTTTTTTTAGAAAAAGAATGGAACAGGAGGGAAAAGATGAAATTAATTTCCAATAATCACTGCCTATGAGATAAATAATATGAATACAAAAAACTCAACACAGAGCCTGAAACATGAATGTTCAATCAATGGCTGGTACTATTATTATATAAATGGGTAAAGTATCATATTGTTTTCTTTAGGTAAAACAGAAGGGATAATTTAAGGAGATGTTAATATAAAAGTTTTTATGAAGTTTGATCATCAGCTGACAAAATGAATTACAGGAATTTAGTTAATTTCTTGCACAAACAAAGAAAAAAACCCCTAAAGTCAATTATTATTTTCTCCTTAATTTTTAGAATTGAGAGTCCAGGTAAGATCCATTTTTTGAGAAACACCTTTTTTTTTTAAATCTCAAGTTATGCTTAGTTGGGAAAACAACCTTTTCTCCATGAATTCTGAGGTGATTTTATTCTATTTACTTATTTATTACTAAAACCAACTAAAATGTTCAGTGAAACATTTGAACTAAATAGTAAGCATTATTTAGAGAACAGTCTGGCTAGAATATGACATATGAAATAAGAAAAAATCTGTCATCAGCTAATGCATATAAATGTAACAGGTGAGGTTAGTACAGATGGCTATTATTTAAGGAAAGAAAGGTCAAAAGTTTTTACAACAGAATTGTTCAAAATACTACAATTTCATATTATGTAACAATCAACAAACATCATTATTAAAATACTTTGGAGGGGGCTGGGGCTGTAGCTCAGTGGTAGAGCGCTTGCCTAGCATGCGTGAGGCACTGGGTTCGATCCTCAGCACCACATATAAATAATAAAAAAATGAATAAAATAAAGATCCATCAACAATTAAAAAAAATTAAAAAAATAAAATAAAATACTTTGGAAAGGTTCACTGAGACTTCAGATTTAATGAGAGTATAGAATAAAATGACAGTGTTGCCTCTGTGTAGATGGAAAATGAAAAAAAAAGGAATAATAACAAAAAGCAGGATGGAGGTAAAATGCTAAAATGTCTAATCCAGAGAGATGATCTGTTTCAAGTAAGATCTTATACAGGGATCATCTCTCTGGACTAGATTTTTTAGCACTTTACTCTCATCTCGCTTTTGGTGTTATTCATTTTTTATATCACAGTAAATCCCACTTTAATGTGTAGTTATAATGTCCTAATTGAAAAATAAATAAATATAAGACTAGCAGAGTAGAGGAAGGAGATCAGATGAAAGGAGGAGAGCAGGGGAAGAAAAAGTACTGGGAAATGAAATGGAGCAAATTGTAATATATGTGCATATATGAATATATCACAATGAACCCCACCACTATGCCTGATTATAATGCACTAATAAAAATGTAATAAAAATAAAATAAACCTTAAGTTCACACCAGTCAATACCAAAGAACGGAAATACAACTTACTTTTAAGATTCAAAGCAGTATGGAGATTCTTTAGAAAACTTGGAATGGAACTACCAATTGACCCAGCTATCCCACTCCTTGGTCTATACCCAAAAGACTTAAAACAGAATACTACAGTGACACAGCCACTTCAATGTTTATAGCAGCTCAATTGACAATAGCCAAACTGTGGAACCAACCTAGATGCCCTTCAATAGATGAATGGATAAAGAAACTGTGGTATACATACACAATGGAATATTACTCAGCAATAAAAGAGAATAAAATTATAGCATTTGCAGGTAAATAGATGGAGTTGGATAATATCATGTAAGTGAATTAAGTCAATCCCCCAAAACCAAAGGCTGAATGTTCTCTCTGATAAGTGGATGCTGATCCATAATGGGGGAGGAGGCACGGGAATAATGGAGGAACTTTGGTCAAAGGGAAGGGAGAAAAGGGGAGGGGACATGGGGGCAGGAAAGATGGTGGAATGAGATGGACATCATCGCCTTAGTTTCATGTATGACTGCAAATATGGTGTGACTCTACATCATGTACAACCGGAGAAAAGAAAAGTTGTTGGGCTGGGATTGTAGCTCAGCGGTAGAGCGCTTGCCTCGCATGCGTGAGGCCCTGGGTTCTATCTCAGCACCACATACAAAGCAATAAAATAAAGACATTGTGTCCATCTATAACTAAAAAAAATATTTAAAAAAAAAAGAAAAGTTGTGCTCCATTTGTGTACAATGAATCAAAATGCATTCTGCTGTCATGTATACCTAAGTAGAATAAATAAATTAAAAAATAAATAATATGTGATGTTATAAAATATTTACCTACCTAAAAAGATTTATTTATATTTACTCTCAATTAAAAATTATAATTAATAATTAATTATTCTTTGGTTAAATAAAGGAAGTGTATTTGTAGGGCTATCCAAAGAAAAACTGGTAAGTATACTTGTTTGTATTTACTTTCACTTTTAAAACACAACTACTATTAACCAATTTACTCTGTCAAAGAATTTGGACCTGATATAAATATTTGATAGTAGGAAATCTTTTTAAAAGGAATATGAACTAAAAATACAAATAAAATTCACTCTTAAAATGAAAAATAATATTCCACATGTAGAAAAACTGCTTTAATTTTGTATTGACACTGGTTATATTTTAAGAGTGAACAAGAGCACCTCCAAATGGACAATAAGATACATGTTGCTAAATTTAAATGGATTTCTTTTGTTAGTGAGGAAAATGTTTTACAGGATTTTTGATGGACTGTAACTTATAATAAATGCCCAAAAGCCGGGCACGGTGGCTCAAGCCTGTAATCCCAGCACTTAGGGAGGCTGAGACAGGAGAATCGTGAGTTCAAAGCCAGCCTCAGCAATGGCGAGGCGCTAAGCAACTCAGTAAGACCCTGTCTCTACATAAAACACAAAATAGGGCTGGGGATGTGGCTCAGTGGTCAAGTGCCCCTGAGTTCAATCTCCAGTACCAAAAAATAAAAAAATTTAAAAAATGCCCAAATACTGGAGAACATCAACCAACATTGTTGGGCAATATTCAAATACCATAACATTTAATTTCCTAGCAAAATCAATGGCACTACACAGAATCATGTGCCAAAATTGCCAATTTAAGGAAGTTTTTGCTTTCAGAATGTTGATATTTCTTGGAATGCCACTCACTTATAAGATTAAGCTACCATATACTATGCATATAGACTTGTTAATATTTCTTTTACTTTCAAGATCAACTTACAGCAACATAGGACCATGAATCCACACCTAAAATATGGTCACAGTCACAAGCAAGATTGGTAAGATTTTGACGACTTCTCTCCTGTCTACCATACACACGTGCTGCTTCCTGAGGTATCAGCCTAACAACCTTCAGCTCTGCTTGTCAGTATTTTCTGCTTTCTACTAGAGGTTAATGGAGTCCCTTCCAAACAGCATCTCTGTTTAAGGTTGCTTTTTTTCCCATATTTTACCATTTTAATACATGGTGGCTGTTCAGATACCCTATTTCTTTTAAAAAATATTTTAAAAAATTAATTGACACATTGTTGTACAAATTTGTGGGCTACAGTGTGATGTTTGAATAGGTAATTAATAATCAGGTCAAGGTAATTGGCATATCTATCAACTTAAACATTTATCATTTATGTTGGGACCATTAAAAATCTCTACTAATTATTTTGAAATATGTAATTAAACATCAACCATACTTATTTCACTGTGCCATGAAATATGAGAAGTTATTCCTCTTATCCTGTTGCAGGATTTTTGCACAGAGACATGGAACACCAGGGCATTGAGCAGAAAGCAGTGTTTATCTGTGCCTATAACAGGCTCAGTGGATTCTCATCCAAAGGCTGAGCATTTAGTGTGGGAGGCCTAGCTTTATATACTTTTGTTAGTTTCCTTTTATATACTAGTTCTTTGTTTCCCATATAAGGTAATGCACATCCTGGTTGGACATTTTAGTTCTATACTAGAGAGTATTAGCAATGTTACAACTGAGTTGTGGAAGGTTCACATTGATACTGATGGCACCATGTTCTTTCTTTTGTTCTGAGAAAATCTCTACCACATTCCGACTGCACTCCTGTTACCTGTTAGCCATCCCCTCTTCACTACTCCTTCCCAACCTTCCCAACCCATTAAAGTACTATAATTACTTTAACTTTTGAGATGACACAAAATTTATCAGTACTTTTGACAATGATCTAAGCTAATATAAAACACTTATATTTTACTACCAGCAAGTAAGATACAAAAAGGCAGAATCAAATTAAACAGTAATGTGCATATAATTGTTCCATAAAGGTTTTATAAACAATAAAAATAAATAACAGCAACATACGTTGGACGAAGCTTGACATGCCAGGCTTATTTCCTTTTGCTTGTGCCAAAACTTCTGGCTGAGGTACAGCAACTCTATAAAGAATAAAAAAAAAATAGTTAAAAAAAGTGACTCAAATGGGAACAAAAATCCTAGTTGGTTTTATTCAAAATTTGTTTCAGTTCAATAAAGGTAGAAAATATGCAGGTTGTTTCTTTTTTTTTCTTTTTTTTATTTTTTATTTTTTTAGTTGTAGATGGACACAATGTCTTTATTTTATTGCTTTGTATGTGGTGCTGAGGATCGAACCCAGGGCCTCACGCATGCGAGGCAAGCGCTCTACCACTGAGCTACAATCCCAGCCCCTAATTTGTTTCTTTTTTTTTTTTTTTTTTAAATATTTTTTTAGCTGTAGATGGACAGAATGTCTTTATTTTATTGCTTTGTATGTGGTGCTGAGGATCGAACCC
Source organism: Xerus rutilus (assembly GCA_028644305.1). Lineage (NCBI taxonomy): Eukaryota > Metazoa > Chordata > Mammalia > Rodentia > Sciuridae > Xerus > Xerus rutilus. Next base: position 39,943,512 of record CM053417.1, read on the forward strand.
AGGGCCTCACGCTTGCGAGGCGAGCGCTCTACCGCTGAGCTACAATCCCAGCCCCCTAATTTGTTTCTTAAAGTAATGCATTAAATATGAATATGGATAGAATTATGAAAAATATCCATACATAATATCATTTAAATACTGAAATACATTTAACTTTTCTTCTAAGAGGTTTTCTATATGAAGAAGCATTTGACTTAAATATCAACTAAAGATGGAAATATTTTCATTCTCATGTTTGCTTTGTTCAACAATTCTGAAAAATAACCTCTCCTATTTCTGCAACTTTGTTTCATAGTGTTTTTTAAGATCCATGTTGCTTCAAACTTTTGTGCATTTCTTTCCATGTGGAAAAATTCTATACTCCTTTTGTTTGTTTAATTCCTATTCATCCTTCAATATTTAGCACAGGCATTATTTCTTTTAAGACACCTTCTCTGATCTCTAGTCATGGCTAACCGCTCCTCATACACGGTGTTATAGTACAGTGAATAAACTATCATAGCATGCATTACACTGTATTGAAATTACAAGTTTTTAAGTCTATATCTTCTGTAAGATTAAGCTTTCTACAAAAGTATAGACTTTATTTTGTTTTTGTATCTCCCTATGTCAGCTACTCAATAACTGTCCATTGAACTGAAATGACTTAACGAAAGGAGAATCATTTCATTTTGAAGCTAAGGAGAATCATGCTTTTATAAGGAAAATTTCACCTTATGAGCTTTTTTGCAATATTGCTGTGATGAGACTTTTTTCCAATTGTTGCATTTCCAAAATTAAAGGCATAAAGTGAAACTGAAATGTTTCAACATAATTAACTTAATTAATTAATAATTAATTAAATTAATAAATAATTAATTAACTTAACTTAATTAATCAATAGTATCTCTTATAATAGTATTATTAATTCTTCTAGTCAATTATTAATGAACTAAAAGGAAGTAGTGTTCATGAAGGAAGAATCATTTAAGTATAAAAATCTGGCAAATAAAAATATATTTTACAATGGTAGCTTTAATTTTTTTCAATTAGTGAAAATATGGTATTTCTAGAAATTAGTAAACAAGAAACATAAACCCTAAGAGAAGTCTAAATAATTAAAAATAAATTATTAAATTGCATGTATTTTGAGATCTTTAAGCAGAATATATATTTTTTAAAAAGGGTGATTATAACATGATTTTATTTCATCTGAAATAAATGAGGAAAAATAATTTTTCAAATTCTAGTGTTGCCATTATATTATATGAAATTTTAAAGAAGTGGTTGAAGAGATTCTCAATGGAATATATATCATTCATCTGTAGGACTTGGATATCTTCAAGGTGAAGGGTTAAATGTGAGAAGTGGTATAATGCAAAGTCTGTGTATATCAACTGAAGAAACTGGAAAAAGACAAAAAATGAAAAAAGAATAAAAGGATAACTGAGTATAGACAGGGTAAACAGGGCTGAAAGAAGAGAAGATATAGATGTGAATGGTGCATAGTGGCAGAATATTATAAAAATTATGTCAGGGGCTCTAAATTGTACTTTAATCTTGCCTTTATAACCCATTTATTGATTCAGATAAGTAATTTAGATTCTATAATATGCCATTTTCTTATTCTATGTAACAGGATTATAGTTAATATTGTTGTGAACTTATAAATGATCTTTAATTCAACAAAATTAAAGGTACTTAATATATAAACATGTATAAATCCTGTATTTTATCCTTTATGATCCTAAAATTCATAATCTGTACAATTGAGATAACTATCTTGCTTCTCTCTCACAGGGAAGTTGATGATCAAATGAGGTAATGTAAATGATCTTGCTTTGTATATTGAAATGTTCTATACAATGGACTGAAGGAATATTTTCAGTGCCTTCTGCCTAAAAAAAGCAGAAGATATTACACATAAAGACAAGAATACAAATTCTTTTTGTTAAGTCACTAATATAAGCAAATTAGAAAGTTCATAATGATCAAAAGTGTTAAAGTATTTTTTGAATAATTTTTATTTGTAGATGGACACAATACCTTTATTTTATTTATTTATATGTGGCACTGAGGATTGAACTCAGTGCCTCATTCATGCTAGGCAAGTGCTATACCACTGAGTTACAACCCTAACCCCCAAAATGTTAAATTATTTTATAATCTTTATTTTTTTTCAGTGCTGGGGATTGAACCCAGGGCTGCATGCATGCTAAAAAAGTACTTTACCACTGTGTTACATCCATAGCCCTGTGATCCTTAATTCAAATTAGCAAATGACTTCCAGGCAACAACCATTCTTTAAAAAATGTTTTTGTATTTGTAGATGGATAGAATGATTTTATTTGTTTATTTTTATGTGTTACTAATGATCAAACCCAGTGCCTCACACATGCTATGCAACTGCTCTGCCACTGAGCTACAGCCTCAGCCCAGGCAACAACCATTTTTAAGAGATCTTCCCTATGGTGTTTTTTGCTTTTCTTAGGAGATGCTGAAAATGATTTTTAAGAGTTCATCTAGTTTGAATCCATCTCATTTATTGATTCTTGATTTTACTTCTTACACTTTAGGAGTCTTGTTAAGGAAGTATGGTCCTAATCTGACGTGATGAAGATTTGGGCCTACTTTTTCTTCTATTAAGTTTAGGGTCTCTGGTCTAATTCCTAGGTCCTTTATCCACTATAAGTTGAATTTTGTGCTTGGTGAGAGATAGGGGTTTAGTTTCATTTTGCTGCGTATGGATTTCCAGTTTTCCCAGCACCATTTGTTGAAGAGGCTATCTTTTCTCCAATGTATGTGTTTGGCACCTTTGTCTAGTATAAGATAACTGTATTTAAGTAGGTTTGTCTCTGTGTCTTCTATTCTGTAAAGCTTCTTCTCAGCAAAAGAAACAATCAATAAAGTGAACAGAGAGCCTAAATTCTGGGAACAAATTTTTGCCACATGCACATCTGATAGAGCACTAATCTCCAGGATATATAAAGAACTCAAAAAACTTAACACCAGAAACACCCCAAACAACCCAATCAATAAATGGGCTAAGGAGCTGAACAGACACTTCTCAGAAGATATGCAATTGATCAACAGACATATGAAAAAATGTTCAACATCTTTAGCAATCAGAGAAATGCAAATCAAAACTACCCTAAGATTTCATCTCATGCCAGTAAGAATGGCAATTATCATGAATACAAACAACAATAAGTGTTGGCAAGGATGTGGGGGAAAAGGCACACTCATACATTGCTGGTGGGACTGCAAACTGGTACAACCAATCTGGAAAGCAGTGTAGAGATTTCTTAGAAACCCTGGAATGGAACCACCATTTGATTCAGCTATCCTACTCCTTGGTCTCAATTCACAATAGCTAAACTGTGGAACCAACCTATATGCCCTTCAATAGAGGAATGGATAAAGAAACTGGTATATATACACAATGGAATATTACTCAGCAATAAAAGAGAATAAAATTATGACATTTGCAGGTAAATAGATGGAGCTGGAGAACATCATGCTAAGTGAAGTAAGCCAATCCCCAAAAAACAAATGCTGAATGTTCTCTCTGATAAATGGATGCTGATCCATAATAGGGGAGAGGACTCGGGAAGAATGGAGGAAGTTTGGTCAAAAGAGACAGAGGTGGAGGGGGCATTGGGGCAGGAAAGATGGTGGAATGAGATGGACATCATAGCCCTAGCTTCATGTATGACTGCATATAGGATGTGATTCTACATCATGTACAACCAGAGAAATGAAAAGTTGTGCTCCATCTGTGTACAATGAATCAAAATGTATTCTGCTATCATATATACCTAAGTAGAATAAATAAATTTTAAAAAAGAGTTTATCTAACCTTGGTATGGCTCACTTTATCTGTTTATAGAGTGAATATGTTAAATAGAATGAAACAAAGAGGTTTCAATGTCCCATTTATTATATTTTATAGGATTTTTACTATATTTTAAAATTTAATAGAGAGAACTCAGTATTCCTTAAGTTGACTATCATTGGAATTAATCGTTTGGTAGATATAAGCTTCTAAATACTGCTATCATACCGATAATCTACATATTGGAGGTAACAAGTCATGATTTCAAATGGCCTGATTAATACATTTAAGAAAACAAGAAAAGATGGGCAAAACAGATACAGAATCTCAACAGTAAATATTTAGAAAAAGAAGCAAGTGGGCTTCCTAGAACTGAAAATCAGAATAGCTGAACTTAAGAACTGTGGTTAAGGTTATATTTGGTATTTGTTTCTGGCATAATTTCAAATATGTTTGGAATTTCTAAGTGATAGGAGTACCTTTTTATGCTAATGAGTTGATTCTAGTGTGTCCCTAGATAGTTTTAGTATGGGGGCTTTTCACCAGAAAGACCAAGCAAGTAATCTGTGGGTTAGAGCGCAGAGCTAGCCAGACCTCCTGGGAAGGGAGGGTAGATGAATATTTACTTCATTCACATGGTCAGTGACTTAATGCATCATGCCTACATAATTAAAGACAAACAACACAAAACAAAATTCTGAGTAGCAAAGATTGGTGGAGTTCTGTGGTTGGTGAACACATTGATGTGCCAGTAAAACAACATGCTTGTATTACACGAAAAAAGGGCACAGAAGCTTCACAGTCTGTGCCCTGTGTTTTAAAATTTGTTTATTCCTGATAAATCCTTATTAATAAAAGTTATTTTTAAGTTTAATGATTTCTGGAGTTCCATGAATTGTCCTAGTGCATTATCAAATCTGAGGAGGTCTGAAGAACTCTTGAACTTATATGAACAATTTTATACCAACAAGTATTGTAATTTAGATGTGAACATTAAATTATTTTCAAAAACAAAACTGCCAAAGAAATAGAAAATATGAATATTCAAAAATCTGGGCTGGGATTATGGCTCAGTGGTAGAGCACTTGCCTAGCATGTGTGAAGCACTGGGTGCAATTCTCAGTACCATATTAAAATAAGTAGCCAGGCACGGTGGCGCAAGTCTGTAATCCCAGCACTTAGGGAGGCTGAGACAGGAGAATCGCGAGTTCAAAGCCAGCCTCAGCAATGGTGAGGTGCTAAGCAACTCAGTGAGACCCTGTCTCTACATAAAACACAAAAAATAAGGCTGGGGATGTGGCTCAGTGGTGAGTGCCCCTGAGTTCAATCTCTAGTACTCCCCCAAAATAAATAAATAAATAAAATAAGTAAATAAATTAAAGGTATTGTGTCCATCTACAACTAAAACAAAATTTAAATCTATTAAAGAAATTGAATTTCTTTCTCCAATGAAAACCTCAGACCCTGATGGCTTAACTAGAGCCCATCTAAACATTTGAGGAAGAAATAACACCAATCTTACACATTCTCTTCCAGAGAATAAAATAAGGATAACTTCCTAATTATTTTTAATGTGGTTAGCATAAATTTGATTTATAGCTCTGACAAAAATATCATGAGTAAAAAATTTATAGACCATTTTTTACATGAGTACAAAAATGCTAACCTAAATATTGCAAAATCAAGTCCACTGATATATAACAAAAGCAATAATACATCATGAGCAAGTAAAATTATAGAAATGTGTAAATGACTTAATATTAAAGAAATTAATCAATGTAATTAACTATGTGACAAGAAAAAAAGGTAAAACCTAATAGAATTGGTATAAACATTTGGTAAAATTCATATCACATTTATGAGAAAATTTTAGCTAACTAGGATCGGAAGGGAATTTACTTTATCTGCTAAATTTATCCACCAAATTCCTAAATGGTGAAATCTTGAGAAATTTCTTTCTGAGTTCAGAAATAAGACAAAGATGCTCTTTATCTTTGATCAATTCTATTTAATGTTGTACTAGAGGTCTGAACCAGTACAATAACATAAGAAAAGGAAATAAATGGCAAAATTATTGGAAAGGAAGAAATAAACTACCATTATTTGCTGAATAAACAAAAATAAAAAACATTAGAGAAAATCCAAAATAATTCTAAAAACTTTTAGAAACAATAAGTGAATTTATCAAGGTAGCTTCTTGATAAATTAGCACAGCTACTATAAAATACTAGAGGTTGAAAAACCTTAAAATCTAAAATGGTTCTGTAGTCTGCTTTACAATAATCTTTGTATTCCTGACACTTCAAAGAAACCAAAACTGTTGATCATCTACAATTTATAATAGTTGCACTTTACATAGGTAGGACCCATGCTTGAAAAATTGGTAAAAATGTAAGTTATAATATATTAAATTAAAATAAAATTCAAAATAATATAAACATATTTATTTTTAAAAGTAGTACCTCATTTTCAATTTGTCCATGTTGAGCATGGCCAGATAAGAGGGCATCTGCTTTAAATTAAACTGTGTTCACTCCCCTAATTCATATGTTAAATTCCTAATCACTAATATCTCAAATGTGATTTTATTTGGATATAGGGTTACTGCAGCTGTAATTTAGTTGATATAAGAAGAGAACATACTGGAATAGGTGGACCTCTAATTTTGTATGACTCATGTTCTTACAGAGAAGAAGTTTGGATACAGACATGTATACATGGAAAATTCCATGTGGAGACAGAGATGAGGTTGAGGTAATGCTTCTGTAAACCAAAAAAGCACCAAAGATTGCCAGAAAAATCACTTGAACAGATTATTCCTCACAATCCTCAGTAGGAACCAACACTACTAAAAACCTGACCTGTGGTTTTTAGCCTCCAAAACTGTAAAATAATAAATTTCTGTCATTTAAGTCACCCAGTCTGTTGTATTCTATTATAGCAACCATAGCAAATGAATACATATTTTAGTACTGGTATGTGTGACTGCTGTTGTAACAAATATCTAAAAACGTGAAGGTGGCCTTAAATTAGATTTAGAGTGAAAGCTGAAAGAATTTTTGAAGGGCATATAGGAAAGGCCTAGACTGCCTTGAAGAGATATGAAAGAAAAGAAGAGAATTTTAGAGAGAAAGCTCCTGTCATCTTAGATAATACATATCTCATCACAAACAAAATGTAGCCAGAAATATGAATGTATAAGGTGCTTCTGTTGCTGTTTAAGAGAGAAATGAGGAATGTGTTATTGGAAAGGTGGGCCTTGGACTGTGGCAAAGGACTCAGTCAAATTGTATGTGGTTTAGATGGAAAGTTAAACTTGTAAGTGATCAATCTGCATATTTAGCAAAGGAGATTTTTAAGCAATGTGTTGAAGTTATGGCCAGGTTTCTCCTCACTGTATAGAAAAATACAAGGGAAAGGTCAATTGAAGGGGAAATTGCTAGGTAAAAAGAATCCAGAATACGAAAATCTGGAAAATCATCACACTATCAATATTGAAAACAATGAGAAAGCTTGCTCTGAAGAGATCACTGCAGGTGTGGACAGAGAAACATTTGCTCAAGAGATTAGGCTTATTACTTATGGATCCAAACAACCATCAAAGCAGAAGGGCTGATAGACTGGACTGAAAGGGACATAAATGAAATGAGATGAAAAAATACTGTCAGACTTCTGCGATTCTACAGGCAGGAAATGAGCTGAAAAAGATACTAGCTGCAAATAAGTATTATTCTCCAAGAAAAGGGAAGAATGACCCTGGTTCCAGAGAACAGGGCCAACTTTTCAATTCCATAGTGGGAGATCACCAACTTGATTCCAGACTATGGGAACACCATGCAGTGCTGAGGGAGTGGGGCTATCTTGGTGGGCATGAAGAACATAGCATCCAACCAGAGAGGATAGTTCTGAATTCTTAAAAATATAATGTAATTTTCTTTGCTAAATTTTGCAGTTGCTTGTGATCCATGATCCCTTTTGTCCTTCCAAATTCTCCATTTCAGAATGGGAATGTCTACCCTATGTCTGTCTTACCATTGTATTTTAGACAGATACCTTGTCCATTTCTTCAGGTTTATAGATGAAGAATTTCACCCCAGGATATGAATCACACTGAGTCTCAACTATATGTGATATATATATATATATATACACACACACACATACACATATATACACACACATACATATATATATATATAACATATATGTAGCATAATCTATACACATGATATATGTAATGATATATATAATGTGTATTACACATATTATGCATATATATTATATATTACAATTATATATATAATTACACACATATATATTTCATAATTAATTTTTGCAGTGCTGAGGACTGAATCCAGGGCTTTGCACATGCTAGGCAAGCACTCTATCACTGAGCTAGATCCCAAGGCCTTTTTGTTTATTCTGAGATATCTGTCTCAAACTTGTCTGGGCTAACCTCAAACTTGTGATTCTCTTGTATCAGCCTTCTGAATAGCTATGATGAGAGGCATGAAACACTGAGCCCAGATTAGATGATATTTAGGTAGGATTCTGGACCAGAGTTGATCTTGGTATGAGTTAAAAATTTAGAGCATGTTATGATGGAGTGAATATATTTTGCATGTGACAAGGACATGAATTTTGGGGAACCAGCAGGAAGACTATTAAGGATGGAATTGTGTCCCCCCCAAATTTGCATGATGAACCCCTAACCCTCAATACCTCAAAACGTGACCTTATTTGGGAGTAGGATTGTTAAAGATGTGATTGGTTAAAATGGGCTCATACTAGAGTAGGGTATGCTCCTAATCCAGTATGATTGGTGTCTTGATAAAAAGGTGAAATTGAACAGACATGTACACAGGGAGAACACCATGTGGAGATGAAGTTAGAGACTGATGTGATATTTCTACAAGTAAAAGAAATCCAAAGATTATCAGCAAACCAGCAGAAGCTTGGAGGAAAGCATAAAATGGACTCTTCTTCAGCCCTCAGAAGGAACTAACCCAGTCAACATCTTGATCTTGATCTTGGATTCTAGCCAACAGAACAGTGACACAATGGATTTCCATGTTTAAGCCACTTAGTTGTGGTACTTTGTTATGAAAGCTCTTGTAAACTAATATGTCTTTTATTATAATTGCTTATTTTATAAGATATATATAAACAAAAAATCATATGCTTTACATATTCATACTTGATGCAAGTGACTTACGGTTTAGCATATGGGCCCTGAAGAATTCTTCTTTTCTTGCTGGGACTCAAACTTGTAGAGGTACTTTGAAAACACTGAGAACTCATAGGCCTGTCATCTTGATGCCATTTACCATTTCTTTCCTGGCTACGACTTTCTTCTCTAGCTGCTTGAGATGTTGAGGGTTGGTTTGCATTCTAAAACCAACAATTTAGAGAAAATATTTTAAAAATAATTCACAAAAATTATTTATCTTTTAGAAGAAGTCAAATTATCTTTGTGGATGACATGATCCTATATCTAGAAGACCCATAAAACTCCAACAGAAGACTTTCAGAGCTGACAAATGAATTCAGCAAAGTAACAGGATATAAAATCAATACCCATAAATCAATTGCATTCCTACACTCTAATGATGAATCTGCTGAAAAAGAAATTAGGAAAACTATCCCATTCAGAAAAGACTCAAAAATAAAATACTTGGGAATTAATCTAAAAAAACAGGTGAAGGACCATTACCATGGAAACTATAGGACACTACATAAGGAAACTGAAGAAGACCTTAGGAGAAAGAAAGACCTCCCTTGCTCTTGGATAGGCAGAATTAATATTGTCAAAATGGCCATACTACCAAAAACAATATACAGATTCAATACAATTTCCATCAAAATACCAATGTTATTCTTCACAGAAATAGAAAAAAAAAACAGTCCTTAAATTCATTTGGAAGAATGAAAGAACCAGATTAGCCAAAGCAATCTTGACCAAAGAGAGTGATGCAGGAAGTATCACCTTACCTGATCTCAAATTATACTATAGACCTATAGTAACAAAAATAGCATGGTATTGGCATCAAAATAGACATGAAGACCACTGAAATAGAAGACACAGAGACAAATGCACATGATAATTCATCTTATCCTTGACAAAGGTTCCAAAAATATATGTTGGAGAAAAAACAGCCTTTTTAACAAATAGTGCTAGGAAAACTGGATATCCACATGTAGATGAATGAGACCAGATCCATACCTCTCACCCTGAATGAAAGTCAAATCAAACTGGATTAAAGATTTAGGAATTAGACTAGAAATCTTGCAATTGCAAGAAGAAAACACGGGGTCAACACTCTATCATATTGGTGAAGGTACTGACTTCCTTAACAAGACCCTGAAAGCTCAAGACATAAAACCAAGAATTAATAAGTGGGATGCTATCAAATTAAAATGTTTCTTCACAGTAAAGGAAATGATTAAGAATGTAAAGATAGAGCTGACAGAATGGGAAATCCTTGCCAGATACTCTTCTAATGAAGGATTAATATCCAGAATACATAAAGAACTGAAAAAATGTATCACCAAAAAACAATTCAATCAATAAATGGGCAAAAGAACTAAACAGATATTTCTCAAAAGAAACATAAAAGTCCAACAAATTATGAAAAAAAAAAGTTCAACACCTACACCTCTAGTGATCAGGGAATGCAAATAAAAACTACACTGAGATTTCATCTCACTGCAGTCTGAATGGCAAATATCAAGAATATAAATAAAAAATTCTGGCAAGAATGTGAGGAAAAGGTGTACTTGTACATTGTTGGTGAGACGAAAAATTAGTACAACCACTCTGGAAAGCAGTATGGAGATTGCTCAAAAAACTAGGGATGGAGCCAAGCGTAGTAGTACATGCCTGTAATCCCAGCACTTTGGGAGGCTGAGACAGGAGAATCCCAAGTTCAAAGCCAGCCTCAGCAATGGCGAGGTGCTAAGCAACTCAGTGAGACCCTGTCTCTAAATAAAACACAAAATGGGGCTGGTGATGTGACTCAGTGGTTGAGTACTCCTGAGATCAATCCCCAGTATCAAAAAAATAAACCTAGGAATGGAACCACCATATCACCAAACTATATCCATGCTTGATATTTATCCAAAAGAACTAAAATCATCATATGATAGTGATACAGCCACATCAATGTGAATTGTGCCCAATTCACAATAGCCAAATCATGGAACCAGCCCAGATGCTGGTCTACAGATAAATGGATTAAGAAAATGTGGTATATATACACAAAGGAGCTTAACTTAGCCCCAAAGAAGAATGAAATTATGGCATTTACTAGTAAATAGATGGAAATGGAGAACATTACTCTCAGTAAAATAAGCAAGACTCATAAAATCAAGGGTTGAATGTTTTCTCTCATATGCAGAAGCTGGAGCAAAATAAGGGAAAAAAGAGTGGGTAGGATATCATAAAGATATAGGGAAGGTCAGTGGAGTAGAAGAGGGAGGAAGGAGGAATAGGAAAGGGAAGAAAATGCAGAATGAATTTAACAGAATCATGCGATTTGCATATATAAATATACCACACATGGAATTCCATCTTTATGTGTATGTAGAAAACACTAATCAAATATAAATAAATAAATGAGCAAAATTAAGAACAGTAGAACAGATCAAGGAGAATAGGGATAGGGAGGAGGGGAGAGAAAACAGGGGAACAGGGACTAAATGGAGTAAATCAGATTCCACGCATGTACATGATTTTGTCAAAATGAACCCAACTACTATGTATAACTATAATGCTCTAATAAAAATTATTTCTCTCTTAAAATACTTCAATTTTAGTTTATCTGTTTTTTCATCATTTTATGAGTTGGGCAAAACTTAATATTCATGATAAATTGATAATCACTATTTTGCTTTTATGAAGATGATTAAAGCTAATAATCTATGTGCTCTTAAGTATTTTAAAGAGGAAGATAAAAATCTTCTTAAGTAGTATATCTGAAAAAAATTGACTAAATAATTCTTTGGTACTGGGGATTGAATGCAGAGGTGCTTTAACACTGAGCTACATCCTCAGTCATTTTTATTTTTTGAGACAGGGTCTCCCTAAGTTGCCGAGGGTCTTGCTAGGTTGCTGAGGCTGGCCTCGAACTTGTAATCTCCTGCCTCAGCCTCCAAAGCTCCTGTGATTCTAGGTGTGCACCACAGTGCCTGGTGTAAATGCTTATTTCTATATAAATAGTAATAATCTTAGACACAGTTTTTAAAAAGATAAACTTAAACTCATGGGAAAAATTATCTTGTCTTCACTGTGCCTATATTCCAGAACTAGCTTCTTTTAACTAGATCATTTATTTTACCAAAGTTATTGCTATCTGTTATAAAACCTGGGAAAAACTATCATGTCAGATACAGAGGTAAAAACTTTCTGTGGAAGACTTCTTATAATTTTGGCCTGAACAAAAGTTAAGAAAGTAAATTTAGTCATATATAACGCATGGAAGTTTAAAACACTCATGATAGGCTCAAATTATGCAGAAAGCAAAAAACAAGTTTTGAGGGCTTTGGGAAATGTCAGAGGCTGTGACCATCAGTTCCAACTACCATAAAATAAATGATGGAAAAAAAGAAACAAACACAATACCAAAGTAAAATTTCTCTCTTAGGTTTACATCATTAAGAGTCAATGTATCATGTACAAGGTACAAACTGTAATTATGATCACAGTGCTTTCAGAGATGAACTATTAATTCTCTGGCACCATACCCGAAGTGTTTCTGATGCTGAGGCACTTTCAGTTGCACAGCTATGGGGGATATACTTTATAACAGTAATTATCCCCTGAATTGCAATGCGCTTTTGTTCCCTATACTGCAAGTCTTCAATCTCCTTCCTCACTTCACTTATAGCTGTCAAGAGCGACTCAACTGCAAAAGAGTAATTCCAAAAAAATTGTAAGTTTTAAAGAACTGAAATGATAAAAAATAAGAATTAGATTTGCAATACAATTTCACAACATAAAATTATAAACTTGCTACATTAAATATCAGACTTTGTCATCCTCTTATGTAACTTTTGTAAAATAGGCAAAATGCATTTATGAGTTAAATTGTGATACAGGCTTCCAGTCTGAAGTATTAATTTGTAACATAAATTTTGCATACTGGATGTAATTTATATATCATATTTCAAAGTATAAGTGGTGTCTAGTTGCTGCATGGAAAAATACATTTTAATTTTTTCAACCATATACAACACATTCCTAACACTATGACATACAAGAGCATGCCAATATTTAGATGGTAATAGTTTAGCTCTGCAAAGTTTGTCTGTTTTACCCAAACTGTTCAATCACCTCATAGCTTTTAAAAATGAATAAGATTATGTTAAAATTTTCAACCATTATATAATAATTATAATATAATAATAATATAATAATAATATTAAAAATGTAAATGTTAGGCCTCTCATAAGTACTTCAATTCCAAATATAGCATCTCTTTTATTCTGGTGTAATTTTTACTTAAGGGTAGCACTCAATTACATTATATATAATACATATAATTGCACAAGAGTAGCACAATACAGTTGTCAGTATCTGGATATTAAATTGCCCAGAGACTGTTTTAAATATCTTTATTCTTTCTGTATAATATCAGAGGAGTTGAGACCTACCAAAGTCAGATTTGATCTCAATGACATTAAATCAAGATATTACCCCCAGGATATCTTTAACATTTTGTATTTTTTCCAGTCTAATAAAATTCAAACTTTAACTTTTAGGAAGCACAACATATATTTTTAGGTCTATATTAAGATCAAATGATTATCATTGTGTGTTGCTATACTTGTATTCACTTCTATAAAAGAATAAAGATGACTACCTGAAATAGTATACACCATTCGTGTAGCATATAAACAAATCATGAAGAAACTGGCAATTACATTAGTACCTTTGACAGAATTACTATACTTGGAAAATGTCTCTGGCACTGGTGGATAGGGGTAATATCCACCAATAACAGTGTTCTTCACTTCCCCAGAATCAGTCTTTGTTTTAATCCACTGAATAAAGTTTTTTACCTTGGTATCGTAGGTATACGGCTGGCCTCTATGGCCTTCTTGCAAGAAGAGTAAAACATAAAAAACAAGAGATAAAAAGGTCACTGTAATAAACTGTATGGACTTTTTTTGTATAAAAGTTTAGTATTAAAACAGTTTCATATCACCAAGAAAAAAGTTAATTTCACATATTCACTATGTTACACAGTTATCCAAAGATAGTAAACAGATCCTAAGAAAATCAGACACATAAGAGTTTAAATGGACTGAACTGCAACTATCTACAAGATACTAAAAACTACAGGAAAAAGAAAAAATAATAATAAACTATTTTTCTAACTATTCAAATGGTTGTCATCTTCTGAAAAAAACTTATTTTTAGATCACTTATTAATCTGAATGTATGAGGTCATCTAAAAACTAAACTGCCTATAAATACAGTCCAACATTTAAATTCATGTTCTTAAAACATAAGTGGCATATTTACATCTGATATTATTTGTATTTATCAAATGAAATATTGACTAAGATATATGTTAAATCTTTCCTGGAACTTTTCTTTTGACATGTTCCTAAATTACCAACATTGTAGAATTCTGGAGAACATTCCATTCCACACTATTCTCTCATTTGGAAACTTTTATCTTACTTAATTTTGAGGGAACAGAGAAAAAGAATGTGCAATTGTCCCTCAATGTCTGTGGGGGATTGGTTCCAAGACTACTGCAGATAACCAAATCTTTGTATTCTGAAGTCCTTTGTATAAAATGTATTTGCATGCAACCCATGCAGTCCTTTCATGTATTTTAAATCATTGCTAGATTACTTATAATATTTAATACAATGTAAATACTATGTAAATTACTATATTGCTTAGGGATTAATAACAAGAAAAATGTGCATGTTCAGCACAGGTGTAATTTTTTCAAATATTTTTGATTCATGTTTGGTTGAATTTTGAGTATGAAACCCACAGATTTGGAGGTCCTACTTGTATACAAGTAGTGATATTCTTCTTAATATAAATAAAAGATGAGAGAGATCTTGGGACAAAATTTGACACTTGTTTTATTGAATATGATTTAAAAATAATGTTAACTGAATCCACATTGTCATACTGGGCCTACCAGTCTTCAATATAGCAAGGAATTTGGGATTATCTACATTCTACATCAAGCAGAAATTAGTCAACCAAAGGACAAAAACACAAATTTTGAATGAGTCACAAAATCACTTTTTCAATCAGAAGTAATCTAGAAGCAATATACTTCATAGTCTAAATAGTCTTTGTTATTATGTTTATAGTGATAATGGAGGTTAAAATAAAGCTGACTTGTAGTTGAACGCTATAACTCCCCTCCAAAAAAAAACTATGCTAAAGGGTTCTGGTAAAGGGAGTATGTTACATTTCCAATAAAGAATATACAAACAGGACTGGGGTTGTGGCTCAGTGGTAGCATGCTTGCCTAGAATGTGTGAGGCACTGGGTTCAATTCTCAGCACCACATGTAAGTAAATAAATGTCCATTGACAACTAAAAATATTTTTAAAAAAGAATATACAAATAATTTACTCACCAGTAATAAACACTCGACTCTCATTTGTAGTAGTGAGGTAAAGAAGTTTAGGTACTTGAGTGTCATTTCTGACAACTTTCAACTGTGTACACACAAAATATGTCACTGTAGAAAACAAAAACAGTTATGAAATTACTTTTGCATTTCAAAGAGTACATACCAAGATGAACTTCTCAAACTTTAAGGAATATGGGGATCACAGAGCACTATTGTTAAAACACAAATTCAGATTCAACAGATCTAGAAGGGGACCTGATATTCTGCATTTTTAATAAGCTCCTAGGTGATACTGGTGCTGACTGTCCTCTCACCACACATGGAGCAGCATGTAATGAAAGTCATTTGCTTGTTGCAAAGATGAAGAGTGCGAGAATCATTCTAATTTGGCAAGAAACTGAGTATGAACAGTTATTTCCTACAGAGAAAAAAGTTTGTCCATGATGCTTTCAATGATTAACTCAATCTAACATGAAACCCCAAATTACTCCAACTCCTTTTATCATATATGGCTATAGATTATTTGTATTTCCTTGTGTGAGTGCTTCGTATTTGTCGTGTATTTATCTTTTTTTTTCTTTTTCTTTTTTGGTACCAGGGATTGAACTCAGGGGCACTCGACCACTGAGCCACATCCCCAGCCCGATTTTTTGTGTTTTTTATGTAGAGACAGGGTCTCACTGAGTTGCTTAGCGCCTCGCCATTGCTGAGGCTGGCTTTGAACTCGCGATTCTCCTGTCTCAGCCTCCCTAAGTGCTGGGATTACAAGCGTGAGCCACCACGCCCGGCCATGTATTTATCTTAATCAGACTTGAAGGGTAAATGATGAGGCTTATACACCTGTTTTTTTTCATCTTCTACCCTATTAGATAGGCTACAAAGAATTCCTAAATGAGATTATAATGCTTTCAGACTTAAAAATTTCATTAATACAACATTATTTAACTTATATTAACTCATCACATGTCAAAAGAGTTATCTTACAAACTAGGAAATGAAGAAATAAATGTAAATTTGAGTTATTACACAAAAGTAGGTTCTTGAGAATAAAAATTTTTCAACAGCATAACTATAAATTCATTTCCTATATATCTTCTATTAGTTCTTTATTCTGTAACAAGGAAAATAAAGGGAATCTGTTCAAATGGTAAGAATGATACTAGTTTATATAATTTTTCTGTATTTCAAAAACTAGACTCATATGAATATTAATGGCAAAAATGCTAACATTGCCATATTAAAGAAACCTTTAAAAATCTGCTAGGAGAGTAGATCTCAGGCTGTGTTATTTCCACAAAAAACTGTAATTAAAAAATAAAGAAATCTCTAATTCTAACTTACTGCCATTAAAAATCTAATGATTTCTAGTGGTTTGACATCCAGAAAATAACTTAATGCCTCTGGATATTTGCTTTTCCACCTGAAAATCTGTTATAAAATCAACACTCTAAAAGGTAACTGGTAACAAAAAATGAGATTGTAGCTTTAAGCATCTAGTACATAATAAACACACATAATTAGCTCCCCTTAGTTCTCTACTTTCCTTAACAATGAAAGAAAACAAAAAACCTGTAGTTCTACCAAAGGACCTTGGTATTATTCCTGAGACCCTTTGTCATGCTTCCCTGCACAAGCTAAAGCACACTTAATACTCACCATTAATTTAATTATTTTTTCTTCATTCTTGGTTAAAAGGCAAAAACAAATTGTAATTGTTGGACTAGAATAGATCTCACCAAGGTCTATAATACCTTTCTTAGAAAGATGTATTTCACATTATTGTAAACATAGAATATGTTTGCTTGACAAACTTTCTGTGAGCTTTACACAAAACTCGTCAGCTACTTGCTTAAAGGTGCTACAAACAGAGAGGTACTTGGCTACAAAGCCCACCTAAAATGAGGTAATGGAATTACCATGAGGTCATCACTGTCAATCATTTTTGCCCTCCAAAGAAGTTACTTGAGAGATCACAGCACACTGACCATGGAAGTCAATGTCCTTGATATGGCCCAAACTTCTGTTTCATTCCTGATAAATTGGAGTGAGGTTCAATTCTATTCTAATATATTAAAAAATTTAGCCCACAAGCCAAGGATAGACTCTTATGAAGCAGAAGTGTATAATACTATTTTGCACAGGGAATAAAAAGACAGCAGAACAGTACTGTGTATGGTCTGTAGGTGACATAGTGATCTACAACTTCTATCTTATTGCTGGATAAGAAAAATTAGAAGCAATAAATATTGGAGACTTCCACAGTGTTGACAAGTGAAAATAACAAAATAGTATGCAATATCTAAAATAGTCTGAATTCAAACAAGAAAATATTCATTAAAATTGCTGGAAAGTATTAAATATACTTTTTATAATGATAGATGTAAAGAATAGCCTATGTTATATGAAATATATAATAGGGAGAATATCTAAAATACTTTCAAATAAATAAAACTAGGGGAAAATACCTTTATATCTGAATGAATACACTGGTAAAAAGTCAATGCCTAAGTAAGCAAAATAGCGACCAGCTGGTATAATACCACCAACCTAATATAAGTTTGATACTCAAATAGAATCATACTTGTCATTGTCACTATTTAATTTTATAGTCTGCCAATCCTTTATCAATTAATGCCACATTATTAAAGTCTTTGATTTTGGGGGGGTACTGGGCATTGAAATCAGGGCCACTTAGCCACTAAGCCACATCCCCAGCCATATTTTATATTTTATTTACAGACAGGGTCTCACTGAGTTGCTTAGTGCCTTGCTTTTGCTGAGGCTGGTTCTCACTTTTGCTGAGGTTGGTTCTGAACTTGCAATCCTCCTGCCTCAGCCTCCCAAGCTGCTGGGATTACAGACATGCACCACCATGCCTGGCAAGTCTTTGATTTTTTTAATGGGTCTATTTAGTCTATTTCCAAATGGATACAAAGGGAACTGTATTTTTATGTGTGAAATTCTAACAATGAAAATGAACAAGGGCACCAGTTTCTCTGAAAAGCTAAATTTAATCATAAGGTAATTTTGAATAGACAACCAGCAGGTAGTTAATATCTATAGCACTAAATTTGATATTAATATAGAAAAGATTTAAACATGATGTCAGACTGCCTGAGATTGCTAACTAAGTATCATGTCACTTCTGTATGTCAGCTTTTTATACTATTTTTAAAGCAAAATTCTCACTTCCCAAAATAAAAAGATAAAAATATTAAGAATTGAGTACTTGGGTAAATATTTTCAAAGATTTCTGGCTGAGATGTAGAAAACAGTTCCACTATAAATGGTTGCTCTGAAGTTCCATCAGCAATGTGAATCCAGCGATACGACCAAAAATCTTCACGGTTTTCTATATGGATAGAATATTAAAATAAATGAAGGTAGCTGATTATATGCATTTGAGAACAAGACTGAAATATTTTTTATCATTTTCAAGTTTAACACTTACCTTTCTTTTTTGACCGCTGTACCCTTCCTACAAAAGCTAACATGCCAATAACATCACAGATATGATTTTCTGGCATATCATCCAGTTCTGATCTAAAAAAATCAAAATTATTAAATAGATGTCATATATTTAAATAGTGAAAAACATTGTATAGTAATGACTATGAAAATGTATATCTATATAATTGCTAAAGCAAATTCTGGATATATTTTGAGCAAATTTTATTGTATTACTTTTCAGTAACTAACATTTGAAAATTAATATTTAGGACATTTTACAAGAAACTGTTTTACCTTGTGATAAATCGGTGATTTAATTTTGGCAATCTCCATTCTGGTTTCACCTGCTTTTCTGGAATCATAATTATATTAGTTGGAGGATCTCGAAAATTGAGGCAGATTTCTGAAAAACAAATATATTACTTTAATATTTAATATATACTAAAGAATATGCACCTATATAAATTAAACAGCAAAAACAGTGACTAAGCACTTTTTATCTGACAACTAAAAAAGTAGACCACTATTAATGCTTTCTTCCACCTCCATCATAACATTCACTTATCTTCCCACCAAAGCTTAACCCTATCTTTGTTTTTTATCATTTCCTCAATGTAAAAATTTTTTTTCTCTCTTATGACTTTTTGCCTAAACAAAATACTGCTTGGTCTTGCTTTTGAACTTAGTATTCTGGAGTTATATTTCTTTCTTTCTTTTTTTTAATTTTTGGTACCGAGGATTGAACTCAGGTGTACTCAACCACTGAGTCACATCCCCAGCCCTATTTTGTGTTTTGTGTAGAGACAGGGTCTCATTGAGTTGCTTAGCACCTCGCCATTGCTGAGGCTGGCTTTGAACTCGCGATTCTCCTGTCTCAGCCTCCCAAAGTGCTGGGATTACAAGTGTGAGCCACCACGCCCGGCTCCGGAGTTATATTTCACTCAACATTATATTACTAAAGTTTGTACATGTAGCTATATGTAGTTGAGATTTTTAAAATTTCCATGGATGAATAATGTTCTGGTGTGATAAAATAGTACAATATATCTAGCCATTACTGTCTTGATGACTACCTGGATTATTTCTGTGTTTTTCTTATTAAAAACAAGGTTGTTATAAATATTTTTATATATACTTTCCTGTGCACACAAGGAAAGAAATTTTCTAAATTAGTACACCTAGAATTGAAAATCCTGAATTGTACTATATGTAAATATTCAACTCTATAGGATAAACTCAAATTATTTTAAGTCATGAGCATACTTATAGTAGCAATATGTAAAAATTCCTACTGATACACATTCTCTCCAAATTTTGTTATGGCCAAATTTCTTACTTTTTGTCAATCCAATAATGTAAAAATTTGTTGTGATACTAGTCTGCACTTCCCTTATACTAATTGTTTTGAACAACATTTCATATACACATCCTCTTTTTAAAATGGCTGTGTATTTTGTCATTTTTATGTTGGATTATCTTTTTTCTTATTTACTTGTAGTCATTTATATATTGGATATTAATTCGGTTGATTATGAACTTACAAATTTCTTCAACCATGTTGTGGTTTTTTTAAACATTCTTTTTATGGTGTGTTTTAATAAGTGCATATCATACTTTTAATGCAGTTAGTGTTATTATTTCTTTTAATGTTACTACTTCTTATACCTTATCTAAGAAATACATTCTCATCCCAAGGTCCAACTCCAGGTTACTTTCTATAAATTCTCCCGTTAAGTTTTAAAAGTTTTGTCTTTCACATTTAAGTATTTTCTATACCTGGATTGATTTCTATAATGGGATGAGAAAGGGATATGCTATTTTTCATGTGCATAATTAGTTATCTCAATACTATTTACTGAATAGTTCCTCTTTTTGATGCTCTGTATGGCACATCTATATCAAAATTCTATGTTTAGGGCTTTATGTTGGATCTGTATTGGGACACATTGGTCGATTCGTCCATATTTTTACCAATACCACATTATTATAAACATTATTTGCAAGTTAAAATATTTTTGGCTTTATAATTATTGATATTTATAGGATAAGTCCTCACTCTCTTTATCTCCCTATTCTTTCTCTTCAGAAGTATCTTGACTATTCTTGGCAGTTCTGTGCATCCACATGAATTTTAGAATCATTTTGTTAGTTCTAGAAAAAAAATCCCTGATGGAATAACATTAAATTGATAGATCAATTTGGGGGGATTTTATATATTGATGAAATTGAGGATGACCTCCTGCCTGTGAATATGGGACACTTCATTTATTTAGGGTTTTCTTAATGTCTTTCAGTAATCAGTCATAATCATCTCCAAAGTTTTACATATCTTCTGCTAGATTTATTTTTAGATACCTTATAGATATTGTTGACACCATAAGCAATACTTCTTAAATTATAATTTCTAACTCTTTAGTATTGGAATGTACAAAATCAGCTGACTTGTAGAGTGATGTTATAGTTAAACTTGAAAATATATTATTTTTAATACTTTGTGTTATTATGGATTTTCTGTGTAGAAATATTTTAACTTGCAAATAATGAGTGCTTTTTATTTTTTATAATCCTTATATATTTAATGCATTTTTGTCTCCTCACACTGGCTAGGATAGTCAGTACAACATTAGCCAATTTTGTCCCATCATTCCAGATGTAGAACACCTATAAAAACTTAAATATACTATATCATACATAATTATGTATACTATATGAATGATATATAATTATATATCACATAATTATATCATGGTGATAATGACATTATATGATAGTAGAATAATGATATAATATATAAGCTTTATTTTGTTATTTACAAGTTATTTTAATGCACTCGTGTCAATTTTGCTAAAATATTCACAGAATTGAAAACTTGGGACTTAATGGGTTAAACAGAAATATTAATAGGAGATATACATGTTCCCCATCAAAATTTTATTAAAATATTAATTTTACATATAAAGGGGATTCACAGTGATATTTCTATACATGCATACAGCATGCATTAATCACAACCATCCACCCTTTTTCCACCCTCACCTCTTCCCCTACTCGTTCCCTAGTAATCACTAGTCTACTTTCAGGTTTACTTTTCTTTTCTTTTCTTCTTCTTCCCCTTATCCTTCTCCTTTTTAGTTTGCACTTATGAAAGAGAATATGCAATACTTCTCTTTCTATGTCTGGCTTATTTCCCTTAACATGATGTCCTCTAGTTCCATCTGTTTTCCTGCAAATGACAGGATTTCATTTTTCTTAATGGTAGAATAATACTCCATTGTGTATATACACCACAATTTTTGTAATCCATTCATCTGTTGATGGGCACCTAGGCTGATTCCATATCTTAGCTATTGTGAACAGTGCCTTGATAAACATATATGTGACTCTTCTGAGGGCTGACTTCACTTCCTTCAGATATATACTTAATAATGGTATAGGTGAAACATATGGTAGTTTATTTTTTAGTTTTATGAGGAATCTCCATCCAGTTTTCCATAGTTACTAAACTAATTTACCCTTCAACAGTGTATTAGAGTTCCTTTTTCTCTATATCCTTTCTATCAATTTTTATTCATTTTTGTTTTATAAAGGAGTGTTTGTAAACTTTGCCCATTAAAACTGTGTTTGCTGTTTTGTTTTGATATTGTAAATACCTTTTGTCAGGTTAAGAATGGTCTCTTCTCTTTTTATTTTCTTCTCTAAAATGAAGAATTTTTTAAAATTGCAATAAGTGCCTTTTGTTGTATCTGTTAGGATGATAATTATCTTTGATTTGTTAATGTGGTAAGTGAAACAGATTTTCATATGTAAAATTAAGATTGTATTGCTGTTGGGAAAAATATAACTTGCTCACTTTGCATGATCTTTCTGTAAACAAACAACCTAATTGAGTTTGCTAATATTCTATTCAAAGTATTTGTATGTGTTCATGGCTGAAGCTGGCCTACCATTTTCCTGTTTCACACTATTCTTGTTCAATTTTGATTTTATAGGTATATTGGTGTCAAAGAATGATTTAGAGAGTATGAACTCAGTGAATTAATATATTGAATGAATTAATAATGTGAGAGGACTAACTGAGTTTTAAACATAGACATGTGAAACATGGCTGGAGGAGGTAGGACACTGGAGGCATGCACTAGAAAGGTTTATCTGCTCTGTGGCCTTACTCCTCTTCCCCTGACCTCTGTTTCCTGGCTACCTTGAGGTGAGCAGCTTTCCTCTGCTCTACCTCACCTTGGGCCCAAAGTAATGGAGTCATGAGACCAAAATAAACTTTTCCTCCTCTAAGTTGTTCTCATCAAGTATCTTGGTTACAGCAACAAAAGTTGACAAACACATACTTTGATCAACACTATTGTTTAAAAATAGTTTATGTATCTGTAATTACTTATTTGAAAGCATAGTTATTCATATCTTAAAGAGAGGGTTTCCATTATGAAAATCTGCCCCTATAATTCTATAAACAAAAGTAGCACCAGTGTTTGGTTTGGTTTCAATGTTAATTTTTTTAATGGCTGCTTATATACTGACTACATGCTGTCTATTGCCCTACTTTTCACATATATTTAAGGTTTAGAAGCAGCTATTAGTTAGTACCAAACATGTTAGGCCTTGTCCACAGGCATATAAAAACTATGATTTGAATTAATTCTCTTTATCCAGAAACTATTTATCTAGTAGAAATACATAGGCTAGATATCAGGATTTGATTTTCATTATTCCAGTGATTTTTGAGTCATTGACAAAGTCACTTATCATATCTGTTATTAACAAAAAATGCCTCAATCCTTACTAAAAATTTTTGTCACCTGGATATGCCTGGTTGTATAATATAATTTATAATTTGGTAGACATAATAATGTGTGTTTTGAGCTGGGTGTGGTGGTGCATGCTTTTAATTCCACTGCCTTGGGAGCCTAAGGCAGGAGAATTACAAGTTCAAGGCCAGTGCCAGCAATTTCGTGAGACCCTTAGCAACTTAGTGAGACCCTGTCTCAAAATAAAATATAAAAAGGACTGGAGTTGTAGCTCAGTGGTATAGTGCCCCTGGGTTCAATCCCTAGAACTAGAAAAAAAATTCATGCTGTGAATTAGTTTCTTCTTGCTCACTTTTATTGTATTTTCTCAAGTAAATCACAATATCTCTATCAATTTAATTTCTTATCTTTTTAATTCAAATTAGTCAAGGGACTAAGTGTAATGTACCTAGGTAATAACTTCTTCTTTTAGCAAGATGAGCCAGTGTCTGTAAAATACTTAAGTTTTAAATAAAAATAAATAAAGTTTCCCAAATAAACATATATTTAAGAAAACAATGAACAACTGCTACAATTACCTGAGCAATATCTTGATAATTAATTTTAATGGATTAGCTGAAGAATAGATAAAATACAGAAATACAGATTCAGAATAAAGCTATTATAAGCTAAAAACAATCTTATTGAGGGATATAACCTATAATTCTGAAAAATGAATGAAAAGTCACATCCACATCTAAAAGTAATCATTTAAATTATTAATTCTAGGCTGGGTATGGTGGTGCATGACTATAATCCCAGTAGCTAGGGAGGCTGAGGCAGAAGGACTGCCAAGTTCAAAGCCAGCTTCAGCAATTTAGTGAGGCCCTAAGCAACTTAGTGAGACCCTGTCTCAAAATAAAACAAAAAAACTGGGGATGTGGTTCCATTTTTAAGCACCTCTAGGTTCAATCTCTGGTACAAAAAAAGGTACATTAATTCTAATGCTTTTAAAATATTTAAAATGTCTAAAAAAGTTACATTAATTCTAATGCTTTTAAAATATTTAAAATGTCTAGATATCAAAACTTTGATATCAATACTAATTAGAAAAACCCTTTCAAGATTGCAATTGGCTGGGCTGGAGCTGTGGCTCAGTGGTAGAGCACGTGCCTAGCATGTATGAGGCTCTAGGTTCAATTCTTAGTACTGCATATAAATAAATGAATGAAATCCATCAACATCTAAAAAAAGATTGCAATTGGCAAAATTTGAACACTGACTAAATATTAGAAAATAATACTGTATCAATTTAAAATTTCCTAATTTTTGTAACTGTACTGTGATTATGTAATAAAATGTTAGTGTTCTTCAGAAAAATACACTGAAATACTACTGACAGGCTGAGGTATGTATGGCAGCTATCACGTCCTTTCAAATGGTTCATAGAGAAATATACATGTGAAGAGAGAATGATAAAGTAGAGGTAAATGTTAACAATTGCTTAATGTGGGTGAAGGGAATATAAGAGTTCTTTATACTATTCTTTGAACTTGAAAGAATTCCTAAATATAAAATTAACAATAGCCCTTTCAAGATAGCACCTAATAGTAACTGTAAAATATATTCAAGTTATTAATATTATATAACAAAAACTAAATTTAATAGATAAAAGAATTTGAAAATTTGTTAGATTCTAACAGCTCCAGTGTTTTTTATGGTCCTTTGCCTGATATGATACTCTGCAAATTTATATAAACAAAATAGCCATAATACAACAAACTCATCAAATACTTAACCCATTGTAGAAATTAGTTTGATCTGTGGATCCACGGGGAGAGGCTGCATTCTGAATGGATAACTCTTTTTAACAGAATAATCTTGAAGTAGAAGAACTAAACCAACACGCAGACTTTTATACCACTCAGGACACAGGGCATTCCACATAATCACTGACACGGTGCCTGAACTGTCAGCAACTTCCAAAAAGGTCTAGAAAAAAAGAGCAAAAGTACACACATACACACATATATACAGATATATATTTATTTTTATTTATATAGATGATATATAGTATATCATTTGTGAAAATTTAGACCTATTGAAAATAACATTTAGATTTTAATTCTTTATTCTTAAGGATTCTGTTGCCAATTCTGCTAATAATGGTAATCTAAAGGAGAGATTACTATAAAAGATATGGAAGTCACAGATATGCTATTAACTCACTCTTTGATTGTGAACTATGAAGCATAGTCTAAATCTTATTTATATTTGGTTCTCTCATAATTTGTAACACAGCACTTTACATATATTAACTACATAATATCTTTGCAAATGAATCAGACCAAAGTTGGATATTTTAAATGAAGATCTTGATACAATTCTTGGTTGTCTGAACTGTGGGAGAGTCTTGATACTTATATTATAGAACTTCAGAAAGACATGTAACTAAGTGGACACAATGTCCTGATTACATTAATTTACTCAGACTGGTATCTGAGGCTTTGCTATAAACTACATGTGAATTACTTGTGAGTTACTACTTGAAAAATTACTGTAGCAGAAAGAAGCAGTATAGTTAAAATAGAGAAATCTGTTGCAGTAAAAAGTATATTTTCTCAATTTTAAAATATGATGACTATGTTGGTCCCAGAGAAAAAGCAGTCTTTCAAGTGTTTGTAATATTAATTTCTTCTCTTTTTGAATCTACTCATATTTCATTCAAAGTACATTGGGAAATTAATCAGTGGTCACTCCTCAATATTTCAGTTCAGTTTGGTGCTTGAATACATAATTTAATTTTTGAGACAGTGAAGTATTCAAACACAACCAAAGTCCTTCTGGAACATCCTCATGAAGGGGTGCTTCCTAGACTCCAAATTTCTTCTTAAATGATGTTACATTCTCAGATCCTTTCTCAAACTGATGACTATACATATTGAGTAATCTATCCTTTTATTAATTAAACATGCACTGAGTTTGCATAATGCACCAGACATTGTTAGGCGTGGAGATGAAGAGGTGAATTAGACAGTATCCTTAATAATAATAGCTAAAATAGATATAGTACTTACTTCTATATATTACTTACTTCTACAGTACTTACCTAGAACATAGGTAAGTCCTTTACCTATATTAACTAATTCAATACTTGCATCAACTCTGGAAGGAAAATCTATATCCCCATTTTACAGATGAATAAACTGATGCTTAAAGAGGATATATAATGTTGCTATGTCATAAAGTTAGGGAGTTGTAAACAGATATGAAGCTTGCAATCAGTCCATATGACTACAGAGTAAATATTCTTAAGCATTATTATACCATACTGCCTCCCTACAGTCAGAGAACTCACCTAAGAATAAGCTTAGCAAATCTACTAAAATATGTGTAACTGAGTTATGCATGTTTTAATAGACAAATATAAGGCCATATAGTAGAATGCAGTTGATTTTCCTTAGTAAATATGTATATGGCTATGCAGGGAAAGGCTTAAAGTAGAGGTCTGAACTGAATCTGACAGATGGCTTTGCCAATCTGATGAGAGCTGAGAGGAAGAACATACCCAGAAGAAGGAACAATATGGAGAGGCATGAAAGGAAGAAAGCAACTGGTTACCTTTGAGAAATTCTCAGTCAGACAATTTGGCTAGCATAAGGCATGGAGAGCTCAGGAGGAGTTGAATCTGGAGAGGTAAGCAGGGACTTGATGATGGAGACACAAGGAGGTAAGACAATGGAAAAAAGTGGAAAGGAAATTCCAAGGAGGGAAGTATTTAGAGAATGAGGAAGCAAAAACCTATAGGAAAATCATTGAAGAGTTTTATTATATCACATGATAGAATTTGTAGACTGTAAAAAATGTTGAAGAATTTTGGTGGTATGAGAAAATAAGAAAATGTTAAACAATATAGAATTCTATGTCCAATATGGTTTCCATTTTGTAAGATAATTTAATGTGCTATATGACATAGTCACATGCAATATATAATACATATGCATGTATGTGTTAAGTATGATGTACATGCTATGATAGATATGTGTATATTGGATATGCAGTTATATGTATATGCATAATTTACATACATACAAGAAAGGAAATAAAACACATTGAGTTCACAGCGGCTTTCTCTGAGTGGTAGAATCTTGGATAATATTATTCTCTTTATACAGCTTTCTACATTTTTCAAATTCTCCCCACTAAGTATGCACAATTTTTATAATAAAATCTCAATAAAACTCCTAAAGTGGTTCTTGATTAACATGAGAAACTACAGTATACTAGTAAGTAAAAAAAATCAAACAGAACACAACTATATTAAGAAAATAGGTCTGAGCCGGGCGCGGTGGCTCAAGCCTGTAATCCCAGCACTTAGGGAGGCTGAGACAGGAGAATCGCGAGTTCAAAGCCAGCCTCAGCAATGGCGAGGTGCTAAGCAACTCAGTGAGACCCTGTCTCTACATAAAACACAAAATAGGGCTGAGGATGTGGCTCAGTGGTTGAGTACCCCTGAGTTCAATCCCCAGTACCAAAAAAAAAAAAAAAAAAAAGAAAATAGGTCTGATCTGCATTATGTGGCACAGAGTCAAGATAATGGAAAAGTATCAGGTATATTTGATAATTAGAAGGTCGTTAGTGAATAACAAGCTAAAGAAAAAGCCAATGTAATTGTTTTATTTTATTTTTACATTTCATTGACAGTTACTAATAAATTTGAATTCATGCATTATGTATAACCCACTTCCCCCACCATCTGTAAAATATTCATAAAACATTAATATTTAGAGACAAATAAAAATGACACTGTCAACACCATGAAAAGACAAACTTGAAATCATTCAGGTTCCATAGCAGTTAAATGAGTGAATAAATTGGGTACAACAGAGCCCCAGATAGCAGCACAGCAACATATGATCAACAGACTGAGGCAAAGAAATGGTTAAAAAAGAAAGACACAAAAACATTTAATGTAATCCTAATGAAATAACAATGGTAACAATAAGTTACTGAAAACTCAAAAGAAATACACTCACACAAAACAATGACTCTTGAGAAATACATGGTGAAATTATTAGGAACAAAAGAGTCACAGAACTCTCACCATCTCTGTGTACAAAAGTAACATGATATCAGTGAGACACACCAGAACTGCCAACAACCCATGTTTTTCTAAATGGGGACTTCATGGGTGTTTTAGATTCTTATTATTTAAACATACATTATTTTACTGGAAGAATTACCTTGGCTTCTTCAGAGCATATCACCTCATCCACTCATATATTCAATAATATATTAAAAATCTTAAATCACAAAATGAAATTTTTAAATACTTGACAAACTGGAATTGTATGGCACCATACAATATTTTTACCATAACCCATGCATTGTGCTGTCAGGGAAAGGCTATTACCCAGCTATAAGTTCTAGTTACAGGAACTTTATATTTCTATTTGTTTTTTTTATTTAAACATGACAGTAGAGTCAATTTTGACATATTTATACAAACATGGAGTATATTTTATTCTAATTAGGATCCCAGGCTTTTGGAAGTACAAGATGTGGAGATTCAATGTGGTGTATTCATATACATACATAGGAAAGTTATGTCCAGTTCATTTCACTGTCTATCCTCTTCTTATCCCCCTCCCCTCCCTTCATTCCCCTTTGTCTAATTCACTGAACTTCTATTCTTCCCCTCCCTCCGCTTGTTGTGTGTTAGCATCCACATATCAGAGAGAACATTTTACCTTTGGTTTTTGGGGATTAAGCCAATGTAATTGTGTTGAGCAGTAAATGGGAGGCAAGAAAGTGAAAACATCCAGTGTAGACTACTACTTTAATAACCTTGCATGAAGAGGAAAGAGGGAATAGAGGAGCCATAAGTTCAAAGGAGATTTTTTCCTTTTATTTTGTTAAATGAGATACTACAGTATGTTTATATGATGGTGTGGAAAGCACAGTAGAGAAGAAGAGTTTGAAGACAAAGAAAAAGATGTGAAGAAGATCAGATGTATGAAGGAACTAAAGAGCACCAATATAGAAAGAATTTCTTTTCTTTTCTTTTTTGGAGTGCTGGGGATTGAACTTATGCCCCACATATGCTAGGCAAGTGCTCTACCACTGAGCTATATCCCTAGCCACCAAGAATTTGTCTTACTGTAAATTACAAAGAAAAATACTTTGGAATACACACACACACACACACACACACACACACACACACACACACATACACACACACATATATATGGAAAAATTATTAAACTGAAAATTCGGAATATTATATAAACTAGCATTTTATTCTACATAGAGTCAGCTATATAAGTTAAAATCTATAAATGTATATTAATACATATTATCTTGTCATTACTTGTACCTGGTATGGTTCAATCATCTTTTTATCAGGTTTTCCATAGTATCGCAGTTTTGATTTATGCAAGATCCTCACAAGCAAGGCAGGAAAATTCCTTCTGTTAACCCAGGTCATTTCAAGATGAGAAAGGGAAATTATTTTGGTATCTAGAATATTAAAAAGAGAAAAGTTATTTCTACTTAATATGTCATGGTAACTTTCAAGATCTATTTTAATGATTAAAGATGGTAGCAGATCACACAGAATGCAATTTCTTGTCAACTAAGCCAGTCTATATACTTGTATATACTTCTATATAAACTATACATCATTCCTAATAAAGCATATATATATATATATATATATATATATATATATATACATATATATATGTATATGCTATAAGCCAGGAACATAGGTAAATATCTATATAAATGAATGTAGTATTTCATCTAGATTGTCCTCTACCTTACCAAACCATCTGATTATTTCCTGGGAAGTTTAGATTTAACCTTACCTCCTAATTATTTTCCCACTATGAAGTACTTATTTAACATGTCGGTTTGTTTTATGATATATTTTTGTAGTGTTCTCACTTCAGTTTCATATAAAGAGGTTTTCTCTTCCCCAAACATGCCAGACATGGTTCTATATCAGTGCCTTTGTACTTGCTGTTCTGTGAATCTGGACTATCTTCTTTTTAGATAGGGACTTCCTCCCTTCTCTCTTCAAGTTTACTTGAAGGTCACTTTCCCAGTGATGTTATCCCTAACCACCCTATTGAAAAGTAACCTCTTTCCTTTTACCCCGTCCCAGAGATAGGTTATTATATTTTCATATGTCATATAATTTCAAACATTTTAATCTCCAAGCCTTCTTAAGGATAAGAACTACTTAAAAGCTATTCATCATCTTAAAGGATTATCTCATACTTTTGATTTATCCTCCCTTGGTTTAAGAAGGGTTCCATCTGCAGCTTTATCCCAATTTTACTCTCATAGACCACAGTCTCAACTTTTAAAACCTGAATTCACAAGAGTCCCAATATTTTTAGTTTGTTAAGGCATCCTTTTTTCCCATCTGTGTTCACATAACATATTACCTAGTCAACAATTTGGCATAAGAATCATACTTGTAATTTTTTCAAATTGTTTTAGTTGTAGGTGAACACAATATCATTATTTATTTTTATGTGGTGCTGAGGATCGAACCCAGTGCCTCACACATGCTAGGTGAGCACTCTACCTCTGAGCTACAACCTCAGCCTCTTGTAATTTATTTTTAGTAAGAGTTTAAATGGTATGCTATAATTATGCTTATACCATAAAAACCCACACACTTTTCAATACTACTAGAATACCTTGTGTAATTTTCTCTATATATTTTCCCAAAATTTAGTAGCCCAGAATCACAGGTCTCCATATTTGATCTGATGTAGCTAAGCGATTTCTTTTTTAATATGGTCAGACAAATCATGGATCAGTTTTGAATTATCTGGAATATATACAGAACACTTTTGATCAATAAAGGCTGATATGACTCCTTTATCAACTGCAATAAACTCAAGAGCTACATGGTTTTGTAAAAAACACAGTTCTAAGAGCTACTATTTCTGCCATAATTAGGTCCAGACAGTAGGCTGCAATCAGACATCTGCTCAGTTAACATTTTTCCAAGTCTGGGTTTTTAACTCACAAACTTCGCAGAATGTACATATTTCTCAAGTATAAAAAGGAACTACAGTCTATTTACAGAGAATGAGGAATCCTTTCAAATTCACAGCAAGAAGTGTGTTGATTATCAAAAAAGAATGAAAATAAGCTGGATACGATAAGTTAGAAAATAAGCAATGGAACAGTGATTCTCAAACTTTTTGGTCTTGGAACCCCTTTATGTTCTTACAAAGTATTTAGAATCTCAAAGAGATTTTGTTTATGTGCTTATATCTACCAATATTTATTGTTATAAATTAAGAACTTGTAAAATCATCAACTTAAAAATAATAATAGACCTAAGATACAATTATAATTTGAAAAATGACTATATTTTCCAAAACAAAAAAGTGTAGTGGGAAGAGTGGTACTGTTTCACATTTCTGCAAATAGCTTAATAAAAAACAGCTAGGTTCTCATATCTTCTTTGGCATTCAGTCTGCTTCAATATCACATATCAGGCAGCCTCCAGAAAACTCCACTGTGCACTTGTAAGAGAATGAGAGTGGGAAAAGGTAAGTAGAGCCTTAGTATTATTATTAAAAGTTTGACCTCAAAAATCCCTTAAAAATGTATTGAGGACACCAGTAGAGAGACTTCAAGAATTGCTGGAGAGGAATAAATCTAAGAAATGCAGAAAGGAATAAAGATAAAACCTGAAAATAATGAATAACAAAACACTATATCACAATAAACAAAAAGAAAAAAAGTAGTACTAATAAATGAAATCATCTGGAAAAATCAATGAAAAGGTAAATGTCTAGCAATTTCAATCACGAAAAAAAGATACAAAATGTAAAATTCAGAATGTAATGAACCATATGCATAGTGGAAAAATTATTAAAAGAGTATTATGTATGATTCTATCAGTGAAATAGGTAATCTTCTAGGAAAATACAAATTACTGGTACTGTTGTAAAAAGAAGAAAACCAGAATAGGTCATTAATCATGGAAGAAAATGAAAAAAGTTAAGTGTCCTTAAAATGGCAGCAAGGTCACATGGTTTTACAAGAAAATTCTAACACATTTTAAGGAATAGCTCTTTTCCTGAACCACAAATTGCTTCAGAGCCCAATAAAATATAGTAACTATACCAATTCATTTATAAACTCAAAATAATGCTGAAAATTCCAACAGAAATAGTACAAAAGAGAAAATTATTAACCAAAATAATTTATGATGGCAAAAATCTTAAATACTTTCTAATATACTATAGCAGCATGCCAAGGAACAATTGTTCCAGGACTAATTAGATTCCTAAACTTATTTTCTTGTTCAGGAGGGGGATATTATAAATTATGAAGACTGACATAGACATGTAAGTTTGAATAGTTGAGTATTCACGACTAGAAGAAAAGTACTAGAAAAAATTATCCTTCAAAAGTCAAAAAATTAAAGTATAACTTAGTAAAAATTAAGAAACCTCAAGAAGAGGTTCAACCATCATTAACCATACTAAACTCAATTGAATTAAATTAATTTCTTAAAAGGCAAACAACCAGTTTTGGTCAAATGCAGAATCTTAGCTACATGCTCCTAAAGAGACAAATTAAGACTAAATTCAAATAAAGGGATGGACAAAGATACAAAGATACCCTAGGGTCAGTGGTTCTCAAAGTGTGGACTCTGCATAAGCAGTGTCATTTCCACTAGTGACTGGTGGTAATGAAGCTGCTCATAAATTAAAATTCCTATGGGGCTACTACAGACCTAATGAATCAAAAACTGGTAATAGACTTCAGCAATATATATTTTAAAATTCTTTTGAGGTGATATGCATGCCCACTCATGTTTAGAGCCATTTTCTTAAGTACTACCAAAAAAGATAGTAGAAATGGTGAATATCAGTATCCGAAGTAACAGAATTAAAGGCAAAATAGGACAAAGAGGCAAATTCTATATTGATAAAGACTAAAATCCACCAACAAGATATTAATCAGTATTAAATTTTACACCTTATATCAACATTCAAAGCAAACATTTAGAAATATAAAGAAATGGACAAAACTATCATCATGGAGAGAAGAAAATATTCCTCTCATAGAAACGACAAATAAAGTAAAAATAAGGATATAGAATGTTTAAATTAAAATTTAAAATCTGATATAATAAGGGACTTCATACCTAAAATAAGCTTTTCCCCAAACCTTTGGAAGTTAAGAGGAACTCCAAGTTAAAATTAAAACTATAAATAGTAAATAACAAATCTCCACACTTAAAGACCTGGGAAGATGGGCGTGGTGGTGCACGCCTGTAATCCCAGCACTTAGCGAGGCTGAGACAGGAGAATCGTTGAGTTCAAAGCCAGCCTCAGCAATGGTGAGGTGCTAAGCAACTCAGTGAGACCCTGTCTCTAAATAAAACACAAAACAGGGCTGGGGATGTGGCTCAGTGGTCGAGTACCCCTGAGTTCAATTCCCGGTACCAAAAAAAAAGACCTGGGAAATGCAGCCAAAGCAGTACCCATGGGAAATTTCAAAAATTTAAAAACTTTGGAAGAAAGAACTGAATGAAGAATTCAAATGAGAAAAGAAGTACTATAAAAATATAAAGAAATGATGTAGAAGGAATTAAAGAAGATAGCAGAAACTAAATAGAAAACATCTCTCCACTACAGATTCACTTTTTAGTGAAGCCAAGTATCTTTGTAAAAAGTAATAACAAAACAGACCACACTCTGGTAAGGCTAAATCATGAGAAAAGGTGAATATACCAACATTAGGACTGTGAAAGAGTTAGGTATACAAGACAGATTAAAATTATAGATTATTATGTACAACTTTAAGATCTAGGTGAAATGAAAAATCCTAGTGAAATATTAAGTCTCAAAATTACACTCAAAACAAGCATTATTGATTTGATCACATTCTCTACAAGAAATGAGAATGGAGTCATTTTCATTACCTCCTAATCCCAGCCCAAGACACCATGTCCAGTTAGTTTTAGATGTAGACTGCATCAAACCTTCATTGAAAACATAATTTCTGTAAGCACAGAAAAAGACAAGCTTCCCAACTCATTCTACTAGGCTAACACTAACCTGATATTAAAATTGGACTGAAAAAGTAATTCCTCCCCTGAAAAATCAATTCACTTAAATATACAGATGTAAAAATAATCACCATAGCCAGGCACGGTGGCACAAGCCTGTTATTCCAACACTTAGGTAGGCTGAGACAGGAGAATCACAAGTTCAAAGCCAGCCTCAGCAACAGCGAGGCGCTAAGCAACTCAGTGAGACCCTGTCTCTACATAAAACACAAAATAGGGCTGGGGATGTGGCTCAGTGGTCAAGTGCCCCTGAGTTCAATCTCCAGTACCAAAATACTACTACTACTACTACTACTACTACTACTAACAACAACAACCATAATCAAATAGGGATTCAAAAGTGACTCAACATCAGCAAATCCATCAATGTAATTTATTTCATTCATTTCCTTATTCAAAAAGCACTTACTTAATGCCTACTGTGTGCCAAACATTGTTCTGGGTATAAGGGTTATGGCTCACAATAGTGAAAGAAAGTCACAAATCTTATAAACAATTCAGAAGGGAAAGAAAACAAAGAAAATAATTTCAGAGTGTTATGACTCAATGAAAGGCATTTGCAGGGTGCTATAATAAAAATAAATGGGTAAGGAAAACTTACTTATATGTACCTTTCTAGTATGGATTATATATTTGAGTTGAAACCTAGGAATGAGAAAAAGCTTTCTAGAAAGGGGGAAAAGCAGGTGCAAAGTACCTGAGGCAGGCAAAAGATGGGAGGTTTGGGGATCAAAAGAAGGCTGGTATTGCTAGAACAAAATGGACGGGGTCAGAGATTAGGTTAGAAAGGTGAGTAAGGGGATTCTGTAGGGCAGGGCCACCAAACCCAGGTCCACAGCCAAATCAATGTGCTGCCTGTTTTTGTAAATGAAGTTCTATTGGAATACAGACTCATTCATTTACACATTGTCTAGGCCTGCTTTAACTATACAATGGCAAAACTGAATAGTTTTGACAATGACCATATGTCTTACAAAGATAAAAAGATTCATCATCTGACTTTTTACAGAAAATTTGCCAACCACTTTTGCAGGGCCTTGTGGATCCCAGTAGGGAGTTTGAAAAGTGTAAATGCAATGGGCCATTGCAGAAACTGAAGCAGGTGATTGGCATGATCTAACCTCCATTTTAAAAAGCTGTCTTTGAGGTCACAATAGGAGTTACATTTCAGTCAGGGTACTGACCAGGAGGGGGCATGAGAGAATCTTTTGGGGTGCTTGCAATGTTCTCTGTCTTGATGGGAGGGTAGTGACACAGGTGTATATATAAGTAAAAAATTATCAAACTGTATTTTTAAGATTTTTTTATTTTACCATGTAAAGTTATACCTTATTAAGAGGTTTCAAAAGCACAAAAAGATACCATAAACAAAGTTTAGAGAAAAATGGACAGTGTGAGCAAATAACTTGGAATATATAGCAGACAAAAATTTAATAACCATTATCAAAGAAATCTTATAGATTAATAAGAAAAAGTCAAAAGATATAATTTTCAATGCATTTTAATAATGTTATTGTATTTTATACCTTTATTTTATTTGCTTGTATTTATGTGGTGCTGAGGATAAAATACAGTGCCACACACATGCTAGGCAAGCACTCTACCACTGAGCCCCAGCCCCAGCCCCAAAAGATATCATTTTAAAATAGCAAGACATAGGGCAATGGGCACTCATATATGTTAGTGAATATAAATTAGTGCAAATTTTTCAGAAGATGATTTGTCATTGCCCATTAAATTGATTCAAATATTTTTTAGCCCAGAATTCCACTTCTAGGAATCCATCCATTTAACAGAAATACTTGAATACAATCAATATGCATATATCCTAAAAATGTTCAACAGTGTATCTAATAAGGAAAAACTAAACACTGCCTAAAGTTACAAATAACCATTCACATAGGCATAATTATAGAAATTATGGTATATCCATACTATGGAATATTCTATATACAAATATACATGAAAGATGTCTAAGATAAGTTAAGTGGAAACAGCAAATCATGCAATGCCACATAATTTATTATTTTTCAAAGATGCACACAGAACTGCAGACAGTTTGGAATTTTGAGAGAGAAGTTGAAGGTATAGGGGAAGGTCTTTCATTGCATTCCAAAATTTTATGATTAACAATTTCAAACATATAGCAAACTTGAAAGGATTTTTCCAAGAACAACAATAAACTCACTTCCTAGATTTTACCATCACCATTTTACTATACTTGGATCTTACACTTTTAGTACAACATATTTTTAAATGTACAGTTTAGATTTTATTAGCATAAGAACATTAAATTTTGTAATAAAATATGTTTTTGATAAATGAATAGATACTACTTTAATAATAACAACAAAACCAAATATACAATTTTTTAACTCTTTTAAATGTTACAAATATACAAATTTTTAACGCTTTTGAACTCTTGTAGGACACCAATGTTTCATTTTCATATTCAATTCTAAAAATAAAATTATCAACATTTAGAGTAGTAATGCACTACTGCTTTATTCTATGCTTAATATAAAATCAGTCCATTATTTCGCCCCAGAAATAATTATTTTTAAAAATTTAGTTATTTAAATCATCCTTGACTACAAATTTCTATGACATTTTCTTTTTCCTTTATAACTGGAGATGACTATAACTGCATATTTTTGAACTAGTTATCCTTTTGCTCTCATTTGTTGCTGTTACAAATCAGAGCAAGATGACCTGTGATTTAGCAGTCTGATTAAAACATAAAAAATACTGAAAAGCATAAGTGTAGAAAATTATATTTCTCCTCCTAGTACTTTTTATTTAAATTTTTGTATTTTATTCCTGTCCCATATGTGTTCATGTCTACAGTACTATCATTCCCCTTAATTCCATCTCACAGGGGAAAAAAAATTAGAGTAGTTAGTGATGATGAGCTGGCATTTTCTGGGTAACTTCACACTTCTGATACTGAAAAATTGAACTTCATAGGTCAGTAATGTCCATGGTAAGTAGTAAGAAACATGAAAAGGAGAATTCTGAGCCCTTCCACAAAATCACACCCTCAAAAAGTGATATTTACATCACATTTACAAGGATATAAAAGTGGCATTTTGATTAATGTAAACTATTAAGGAATAAATCATGGAACATCTTTTATGAATGTACGTTAAAATCTGCAAACCTACAAATCTTTACAACTTTTATGCAAAATTCAAATCTGCACGCTCTTCAAGCAATACAATGTACTTTTTCCACAACTGAAATGTGATGCAACTAAGCTTCATTCACTATAGCCAAATATATAACTAATGCAAGAGGAATACTGAGTTCCACATTAGTATCTTTGCTAGACTGAATTTAAGAAGTGTTAAGGCACTTCGGAATGGCCACTCTGCAATAAAATCAAGAGAGGGTTTGCACAAATTTCATTAAGAGAGCTTCTCTCACTCTCTCAAGAAAACTTGTTTGCTATTACCTTTGCTTGTAATCAACAATACAAAAGCACTTTCATTTCCCTGCCGTTAGCGCAAGCTCCTGGTAAAAAACAAACAAAACTACTTTTGAAAACCCTTTGCAGTTCCCTCCAACTACTTACTGTTAAAATTGTATTCCTCAGGTTGCTTGTCTGTTAACCAGATATCTCCATACGGATCTTCGTTATTCCACAGCGCCAGGTAGTGACTTTTCCCGCCTCTTAAGGGTCTCTCAGGTTTCTCCTCATGTGCTCTATTTCTGAAGGGAGTTTCTAAAGAAATTGCGTCTAGAGTCTCCCCACAGTGGACGTTATCTATGCACAGGATTCCCTGGCCTACCCTTTTCTCATTGTAAAGACACGAGACTCTGGAAATTTTCATTTCTATACCAACCTTAAGAATATTTTGATATACCAGAGAGTTCAAGCTGGGGTCCAAGTAGCACTTCTCCTGGTACACCCCGTCTGAGATCGTAACATCATAGCAGTAAAGAGGAGGCTTGGGCACCGTGTCCCGTGGCTCATCCTCTAACAGGTACCTCTGGACAGCCAGCACAGTGACAGGTACCACCTCGGAGGGGGTGACCCACTGACGAGGTGAGCCGGTTATTTGCTCGAGAACCTTTTGGATCCAGGATCTGGACCCCTGGGCACCAGCCCTTCGGATCACCCCTCCTGGGACCCCAGATCGATCTCTCTGAAGGTTTGGCCAATCTAGCCCAGCATGTGAGGGGCCAGCCTGAGGCTGACCTGACTCACCAGACATTGTAATATAACCTCGAACTCTCTGTACTCCTAAAAACTAGTTTGCCTGGTCCAAAGCAGGGAAAAAGAAACCGCGCGCTTTGGCGACGATCGCTACTCTGCCCCTGCGAACTGGCAAGTCTCCGCCCCGTAGCGAGGCTGCAAAGACGCTACGCCTGCGCGCGCGCCAGTTCTCCTGCCCCACCCCTCCCTCGACTTCTAATTCTGAGGCACTGTTACTAGGCAGTAGCACCAGCAGGTTGCGTAGTATGTCGTCCGACCTGGTGCCTGTGGGATTGTGGTCTGGGGGAGGAGTGGCAGAGGAGTAGGAGGTGGAAGCGCTGTCATCAAGGTTCTCAAAGCTTAGCAAAAGGGAGGGGAAAAAGAGCGCCTGGCTCCCATCGAAAGGAGAGTACAAGTATCAATAGGAAAAAAAAAGTGTCAGGAAGTAGGGTGCATGTAATCAAGGCTCAGAGGTTTGGGGTTTGGGACTTGGGCCAACAACAGAAAGTAATTTATCCTTGATTAATGTACATGTGATAACAGTTCTCCTGTAGTATGAACAAAACCAGACTAATATATGCTTTCAGGACAGTCTATACCACACACACACACACACACACACACACACACACACACACACACACACAAAGTCCTCAGTAAACATTAACTGGTACTGCTTTTATCATTAGCATAATTGTAGTAGCTCCTTGAGAGCAGAGTGGGTGAATCAGTGATTTAGTGTAAATTAAAACAGAAGATAGTATAATTAACTTGATGGAGTCACCTTTAGATTGAGCTTTCTTTTAAAGTGCATTTTATGCATTTATTTTTAATATAATACCTACTCTAATATACAGCTAAGATACAGACTTTCAATAACTGCATTTCATAAGTACAGAGCATATATCAGGAATAAATTTGAAGTGAAAAATCTGATTAGAATAGTCAAAATTAAAAATATAATATTTATTAGATGTATCCAGAAGTGCTAATATTACACACAATGTAGTAATTGTCCTAAGAATACTTTGAAAGATGTTATGAGCTAATTTTGTTTATATTAATTTCTCTTTGCTCTCTATTTTTTCTTTGTACACTGTTTATTAAGTCACTTCTATGAAATAGGCACTGTTCTTGGCTACTGGGGATAAGTATGGTCAGAGTTTCACAGTCTAACTTTTCACTGCTTGGGCTGAAGAACTCTGCCATTTTTAATATTTAATTATTTCACTCATTCTACATATATTGTTCTGAGCTATGTACAGTTGGTTATGGAGACCAAAAAGCATAGTAAGGGGAAAAGGAGTGGAGGGATAGGAGTTAATATTTTAGAGTTTGATTAGGGAAAAGCTCTCTGATAAGATATTGAACAGAAGAAACCTGCAGAAAGTGAGGGGGTGACCTATGTGGACATCTGGGGCAAGACACTTGAATCAGGAGGAACATCAAGAGTAGATTCCATGAGAGGGCTGGGATTGTAGCTCAGCAGTAGAGCGCTTGCCTCGCATGCGTGAGGCCCTGGGTTTGATCCTCAGCACCACATACAAAGCAATAAAATAAAGACATTGTGTCCATCTACAACTAAAAAAAAAAAAGAGTAGATTCCATGAGAAACAAACAGAAAATATGTTGGATATTTTCAAGGAAATGCAAAAGCAAGTTGGTTGTAGTGGAGGAGAGAAAGGCAGAGTGGTAGATGAAGTAAGATAGGTAGCTGGACCAGAATGTTTTCCTTTTTTGAGCAGAGGAGTGACATTACACTTCAGCTTGAGCTCCATTTCCTTTATAGCACCTTTCTGAACCAATTAAATCTAGAATAATCTTTCTTTTCTTAGTATTTCCTTGTATATATCATTCATTTAACATTTGTCACCTAATAACTTTCAATTTAAAATAACATTTCATATGTATACACAATGGAGATTTAATCACCCATAAAGAAGAATGAAATTATGTCATTTGCTGGCAAATGGATGAAACTGGATAACATCATGCTAAGTGAAATAAGCCAGAATCAGAAAGGGTTGAATTTTTTCTTTCATATACAGAAGCTAGAGCAAAATGAGTAAAAAAGTGTGTGTGTGGGGAAATCCCATGAAAATAGAAGGGAGATTAGTGAATGACAGAAAGTGGTATAAGGAGAAGGAGAGGAGGGGCTAGAAAAGAGGAACTATGGGATGAACTGACAATTATGCTAAGTGCATATATGAATATACCACAGTGAATTTC
This sequence comes from Xerus rutilus, assembly GCA_028644305.1. NCBI lineage: Eukaryota > Metazoa > Chordata > Mammalia > Rodentia > Sciuridae > Xerus > Xerus rutilus. The sequence goes on from CM053417.1 coordinate 39,984,670, forward strand.
ACCATTATGTGTATCTATAAAGCACCAATTTCAAGAACTATAAATAAGTAGAAGGAAGACCAGCAGAGTAGAAGAAGGGGAATGGGAGAGGGAGGATAAGAGAGAAAGAAGAAGTACTGGGGACTCAAGTGGAATAAATTAAATTAAATTCCATGAATGTATGATCATGTCAAAATGAACCCCAGGAATATGTAAAACTCTACTCCACTAATAAAAACATTAAAAACCCTTCATTGTATGTATTCTGTCTAACTTAGGGCACTTTATACAGTTTTGGTTAGAAAATTGGTTGTTACAATGTTGTCTTGTACACTATAAGATATTTAAAATTATTCATGGAGTCTACTCACCAAATGACTATATACCTACTCCCCCAGATGCCATTGTGACAATCAAGAATATCCCTAGTCATTGCCAAATGTCTCCTGAGGTACAAAATTGTTCTGGTTAGGTGTTGTTGGCTTAACTAGATTAACTACTTTTCTTCCAAATGAAAAATACAAGTGTGGCTTCCCATAAACACACAAATGAAATATACAAATATTTTAAATTTATAAAGCATAAAATAAGTTCCCTCAATGTAGGCATTTTGTGATTTTCACTGCTGAATCTCCAGTGGCAAAATCAGTATCTAGCATAGAGTAGATGCTCAACACTAATTGCTAAATGAATAAGTGAATTTGTGGATTTTTATTAGATTTACTGTAGGAGTCATTAAGTATCAATTGTCTATTATTTATCCTTTAAAAAGAACATAATTGAAATATTTCAAGTCTGATTCATCAGTATCTATTAAACTATATACTCCATGGAATTTATGCATAATAATACTGTATCATCACATTCTGGTCCTTCCAGCTAGTTCATGAAAGATGGATTTTGACTGTAGTGCTTGGTAGTTGGAATTGGGGAGAAATAGGACCCATGTTTGTTTTTATTCTTCAATTCACAATAAAGATGTACATGACTAAGGGTACACATTTGGAGTCTTTTGTATTGTTCTGGCAATCTGCTGATAATGTGAACCACACTAAGAATTTAGGTGTCCATTTGAGCATTTGTTACACCTATAGGCACATGAATGCTCCCAATAACAGTAATTAAGGGAAATGACTTTTAGGGTCAGTAATGGGTAACCTTTAGGTTAGTTTTTCTACCTCCTCTGGAAGTTTTGTTACAGTGCCCTCCAGAGGTTAAATTATAAAAATAGACAAGGTTATATTCTATAAACTGGGCATGTTCTAAGTAAGATATTCAAAATTCTTTAAACACATCACAAAATGTATTTTGGTACAACACCAAATATGGTGCAGATATGAACCACATCGATTTATTCATCTTTAAAATTGTACTAATAAAAGTAGTCACATTTGTTGAAAAATTAAGTTAGTTCATATGGGTAAAGTACTTAAAATAATGAATGGCACATACTAAAAATTCAATAAATGCTAGCTATTGTTGCTATTATTCTAAAATGAAGATAAAGGCATGACATAAAATCATAGAATACTAGAACTATAGGAAGCCATTAGATACCCATTAGTTCAGTGTTCTTCAAACTGTGGATTGTGAAGCATTAATGAGGTTGTGAAATCAATTTACTGGGTCACAACCAGCAATTAAAAATATGAAAAAGAATAGCACAGAAAACATCAAAGTGCATCACACATAATAAATGTAATAATTGCTTCATAAAATTTTTGTTTCAGATTTGTTGTCATGTATATGAGTATACTGGGCTGTGCTGTAAAATGTATTTCTTATAATAGGTTATGGCCAGAAATATTTAAAAGCAACTATTAAAATTCAACTTCCTTTTATTACAAATTAAAAAGTTCAGGTATAGAAAAGGGGACTGACATGAACAAGATCACACAATGATAAATAGAAGAGCATCAGAACTGTAAGTCAAGACTCCTGGTTACCAAGCCTTCATAAATAGGCTTTTCAGTGGGCTGGGGTTGTAGCTCAGTAGTAGAGCACTTGCCTAGCACATGTGAAGTACTGGGTTCAGTCCCCAAAACCACACTACAAAAGAAATAAATAAAGGTATTGTGTCCATCTACAACAAAAAATACATTTAAAAAGTCTTTTCAAGATCTTAAGTCTGATAAACCCTGCATTATTTCCCAAATATATCATTTAAAAAAATGAAGAAACTTATTTTGGTCTATCCTCTCATTCATTAACTATCTTTTCATTCATACCCCAGGCAGGGTAGGCAAATTAGCATCATTCCTTGGCTTTGGACATTGGAGGTACACAGGTAGGTGCCTCAAATTTGTAAGATTATGAGAGTGTACGTGGAGTTGTGGGGGAGGAGTAAAAAGAAGTGGCATGACTAGTTGGTGCTAAAAGGATGTGGAGAGTTCAGATGCTATCTCAGAGTGTTTAGGTAAGCTCTCCAAATATCACCACGGTAACAAGAGAGGGCCTGAGGGTGGCTGCCTGGCAACCAGAGCACTACACCCTCCAGCGCAGTGCTGCCCTTTTCCAACATCTTTCCCTTTTATGGTTGCTCTTGATGATTTTATTAACTAAATTGCGTCTATATATGAGGATGGATTTGTATAGCTTTCAATACCACCTATTTCGTTGGAATCAAGGATGTTCCTATGTTATCTTTCTCTCAGATGTGGAATATGGTTTTATTTATTTATTGGAAGAGCGTAAACAGAAATCTTTAACACAGACTCACTGTTTCAGTGGTTTTAGTCCCCTTTCGCCCCTCAGTGTCTCAAAACAAATGCTCATATTTGTCCCTATACCTTTGCTTATACTGAGCACATATTAGATGCACTATAAATGGTTTATTGATGTTCCCTTTTCCTTCTTATTTTACCCATTCAAATCCTGCTTCTATTTTTCATAAAAATCTCAGTATGTTAGCTTTTCTTCTGTGTCCCAATGTATAGGTTTGTAAGAGAACTGAGTGTTAGAATACATTTGCTTATTTTCAACTTATGAGACCTTTTCTTTTCCTGGCATTTTTCTTGAAGAGAAAGGGGGACTGCCAGTGAACTTCTGGGATTCTGGAAAATAACTTTTCACTATTATCCTCATTTATCAACATAGTATGATATGTCTGGCATCAATGCTTATATTATTTCAACAATTTATGTTTGTTAAAATGTGTGGTTAAATTTGATAACATTTTGGGAAATCTGAATACCAGTGTGTATACCAGGTTGTCTTACCTGAATGAGAACCAGGTCAGTAATTTGGTTCTCGATAGGCTATTTATCTCAAGATATCTATGCTAGTTTTTAAAAAAATAATGGCTTTGTTGAAGTATAATTCATAAAGCATACAATTTACCCATTTTAAGTGCAGGAATCAGTTATTTTTACTACCTTCAGAGTTGTGCAGCCATCAAAACAATGTAATTTTAGAACAGTTAATCACCCTGAAAAGAAGTCCTATAAACATAAGCAGATATTCCCAATTCCAGCTCCCTGCACCAGTCCCAAGAAACCACTAATCTACTCTCTGTCACTATGGATTTGTCTACTCTGGATGTTTCATGCACTTGAAATATACATTGTGTATGACTTCTTTCACTTAGTACTATTATTTCAAGATTCATCCATGTTGTTCATTCCTTTCCTTGACTGAAGATATTTCATTGTATTGATATACTACATTATATTTATCCATTCATCAGCTGATGGACATTTAGGTTCTTTCCACTTTGGACTATAATAAAAACTGATATATTAATGCAAAATAATTTGTGGGGATATATGCTTTCAAATCTCTTGTATACCTACCTTGGAGTGATATTGCCAGCTCATAAGACAACAATATGGTTAACTTTTTGAAGAACTACCAAACTGTTGTTCCATTTGCATTGCTACCAGCAATGTGTGAATCCTAGTTTTATCACATTCTTGCCAATAACACTTGTTATTGCCCAACTCCTATTTTATTATAGTCTTTCCTTGGTATGCACACAACTGTGCACTGCACATTTTCTTCTAAGTTCCCAGGAATATATCAAATATTTTCAAATTCCCCTCTTAATACCTCATTGTCCAGCTTAGGCATCCAGATTGTTCTTGGAAAAATAAAAGGTTTAATTTTTATGTAGTCTAATTTATATATTTGTTTTCTCTTGTTTGTACTTTTGGTGCCACATCTGAAGTCACTGTACAAGCCAATGTCACAAGTATTTACTTCTATGTTTTTAAACTTAGAGTTTTATAGTCTTAGCTCTTACATATAGGTCTATGTTATATTTTGAGTTAATGTTTATATGCAGTGTGAGGTAGGAGTCCAGATTAATTGTTTGGCCTGTGGATACGTAGATGTCCTGGCATCATTTGTAGAAAACACTTTTTTCCTGCACTGAACTATATTGCCACTCATGCTGATAATCAAGTGACTGTAATTTTAAGCATTTATTTCTGGCTTCTTGATTCTATTGCATTGATTTGTATCAATTCTTATTCTAGTGCCACAGTCTTGATAATTGCAGCTTTGTAATAAGTATTGAATTTGTAAAATATTAGTCCTATATTTTACTTCTCTTTTTTCAAGATTGTTTTCACTATTCCAAGTCCTTTATATTTCCATATGAATATTAAGATCAGTTTATTAATTTCTGCAAAAAATGAAAGCTGGAAGTTTGAATCTTTAGATCAATTTAGGGGAGGTGCTGCTGTCATAACAAAATTCAGTCTTTTGATCAATGATCATGGGATGTCTTTCCATTTATTAAAGTTTTATTTAATGACTTTCAAGAATATTTTTTAGGCTTCAGTGTACAAATCTTGCACTTTCTTCATTAAACATATATCTAAGTAGCTTATTATTTTTTGATGTTATTATAAATAGAATTTTTCATGATTTTTCACGTTGTTCATTGATATTATACACAGAACTTCACATATATGAGATCATGTCATCTGTGAATAGGGAGTTTCATTTCTCTTTTTCAAATATGGAAGTCTTTATTTTTCTTGCCTAAATACTCTTGCCTAATTGCCAGTACAGTTTCAAATAGAAGTGGTCATTTTTTTCTTTTTCCCAATCTGATGAGAAAATGCACTCTTCTTACGTTTTTTGCTTTTAATTTTTTGTCAGCCTCTTGTTTGTCTCAAAGTGTAACTCTGCCATAGGCAGTTTCTATATAAAACAATCTCTGCTGTTTGATATTGACAAATGCGTGGATATAGTGCTGTTTATGCAGAATAATATATGTGTTCAAATAAAGACAAGTTTTGAGAATGGAGCTTCTTAGTAAAGCTGTCAGAATAATGAAATAATAACAATTCTCGGGGGGTGGGATATTTAGGGGGCAACAGACCTTTCTGCCCCATCCAGTAGCTGCTATACTTCTGGTTTTCTTTTTCTTCCTTTAAATTATTTCTTCTTTCTTTCTCTTGAGGTACTGGTGAAGTACCCAGGGGTGCCCTACCACAGAACCACATCCCTAGCTCTTTTTATTTTAAGAGAGTCTCCCTAAGTTTTCCAGCCTGGCATCAAACTTCTGATCCTCCTGCCTAGCCTCTTCAGACACTGGGATTACAGTCATGCATCACTGTGTGTAGTATTCTTCTGGTTTGCATAGATACTACTATGAGAGAGGATGTTTACAGACATTTACAAACCTGGATAGAGGGGAATAGGTTTCGGGGAGTTAAAATAGCACAATACCACATAGATCACCATTCTTACCGAAATCCACCTATTTTTTTCTAGAACCCCCCCTTGGGTTGTGTAAGCCTTTGGATAATTTCAGAGTTGTGAAAAAAGTTAATTTTGACATTTTTGCCAGTGTTATTGTTGCTTTTATGGAGGAGTAGATTTTGGAAGTTCTAACTCTATTATTCAGGAAATTACTCCTGTGTTAAATTTCAATGAAGAAAAATCATTGTGATTTTTTTTTTTACAAATAATTTGAATAGTGTTAGGTGGAAACTTAACTCTGAGGCAAAAGGTAATATTTAAGTATCATATTATTGCTAAGTACTTTTCTTAGCATCTTCAAAATTGATCTCATAAACAGTGTTTTACTTAATCATAGAATCCTTAGTGCATAGTACTCAGTACACGGTGAGCAGTCAATAATTCATTGTTAAACATATACATGTGTGATGAAATGATATTCCCCTTAAACATTACGTGCCATAGACCATTTGAGTCTTTAAAAAAAATTCAAAATTGGCTGTAAGACTTCAATATCACCTAGAGTTCTTTCAGAAAATGTTATAGGGTTTTCCTTTCTGGAGCTTTTTAAAAGAATAGTGTTGCCAAGCTACTCAAACTGTATGCAGTATAAAAGACTATTTCAGGGGCTGGGGTTGTGGCTCAGTAATAGAGTGCTTGCCTTGCATTCGTGGGGCACTGTGTTTGATCCTCAGCAACACAAATAAATAAAATAAAGGTATTGCATCCATCTACAACAACAAAATTTTGAAGAACACTTGTTCAGTCAGCAAAAGTTGTTAAGGCCTCACTAAGTTGCTGAGGCTGGCTTTGAACTCGTGATCCTCTTGCTTTAGCCTCCCAAGCCACTGGGATTATAGGAATAATATTGTAGCAAAGTGTCAGAATGTCTAGGTTTCAGGGTTTATGAGTAAAATCCAGAAAAATTAGGATATATGTTGATTATACAAAGAATAAATGTAGATTATAATAATTAAATAATTGTGGAGCCTACATGGATTAAGTGAATTTCCTTACATTAATATGCATTATGCTCCAAGTTCCTGAAGTTCTAAACTGTCTACTGTAATGTCAGTGGTTTCCAATATTTGATTTAAAGAAAGGTTATTATGATAATATAAGTGATTTATGCAATTAGGCAACTCATGGATATCTTAGGGTAACCGTGGGCTCAAAAAATTACTGTCAGTGGCTGGAGAGTATTGTTAGGGGTAATAGATTCTGTTGATTCCTCCCATAGATCCCCTTTACTAAGTTTTGCTCAGAAATACTAGAGAAGTTACATATTCTTCTATCCCTCTCCCATCCATAGCCAACAGGCAATCAATCCAGGAAGAGGCACAAATGCCTGGCATGTGTGTCTCAGTGTGGGAAAATTCTGTGGTGCATTCATGCACTGTAGCTTCCCTTTGGATCAGGCTGAAGTCAGATTTAGGTAGAAACCTTACATTTACTTGGTTTCTTCCTCAGTTGTAGTCAGCTTTATTTAATTTCTTTCCTTTTTTTCTTTTTCTTTTTGGTACTGGGGATTGAACTCAGGGGTACTTGACCACTGAGCCACACCCCCATCCTTATTTTGTTTTATTTAGAGACAGGGTCTCACTGAGTTGCTTAGCGCCTCACCCTTGCTGAGGCTGGCTTTGAACTCGTGATTCTCCTATCTCAGCCTCCCAATGTGCTGGGATTACAAGTGTGTGCCACCACACCTAGCTTATTTAATTTCTTATAAAGTTTCCTTATGAGAATACTTCCACCATGTTACATTCACCCAAGAATTTCTATCTCAGAGTTTCCTTCCAGGCAAATTGCACTTAATGCAGACATTGACTGGAGGTGGTGGTTTATGGAGACAAAACAACTGTGTTTGGAAATAAGTACTTCAGAGCAACTTGACAAGTGATTTCTTTTTCCTCTCTCTCTCTATTTTTTTTTTTTTTTGGTACCAGGGAATGAACTCAGAGGCACTCGACCACTGAGCCACATCCCCAGCCCTATTTTGTATTTTATGTAGAAACAGGGTCTCACTGAGTTGCTTAGAGCCTCATGGTTGCTGAGGCTGGCTTTGACTTCTCCTGTCTCAGCCTCCCAAAGTGCTGGGATTACAGGCCTGTGTCACCACGCCCGGCAAGTGATTTCTTAAGAGGTTAGATAACTGAGAGAAGGAACGTTGGAACCATTTTTTATCAAGTGTCAGTTCTGGCTTAGTTCTGTGAATTATATGCGGCATATAGCCTCTCAGCAGACCACAGACCTGACTGATAAGACATTTCTACAAATAGAAGATAGCTTCTCTCAGATATGTGTATTGCCTACTCCTTTATATCCATTAACTCCTTGCTCAAAATCAGAAAGGCCTACCTTGATTTCCCTGTATAAGATAACATCTCTGCTCCTATTACTGCTTTCTTTCCTAAACTGTTTTTACTCCCATTACACTTATCTTCACTTGCTTTATTACACATATGCATATGTATTTATTGTCTGTCCACCATAGACTATAAACATCATAAGAGCAAATACTTTTCTCACTGCTTTCTTCAGTGTCTGGAATATTGCTTCATAAGTAATAGATATACAAAGATTTGTTAAAAGAATGATCAAAAGCTGGGCATGGTGGTGCACACTTGTAATTCCAGTTACTTGTAAGGTTGAAGCAGATGAATCACAAGTGTTAGACCAGACTCAGCAAATTAATGACACTTGTCTCAAAAAAAATAAAAGGAAGAAGTAAAAAGAGATATATCTCAGAGGTAGAGAACTTGCCTAGCATGTGTGAGGCCCTGAGTTCAATACTCAGTACTGAAAAAAAAGAAACAGAAATAAAAGGGAAGAGGAAAGAAACAAATAACAAATGAATGATAAAAGATAAAATATTTCTTTGATCTGCGCAATACATATCACATCATGAACTTATGACAATTCTCTTTAGAATATTCAGGAGTCTTATATTTCTGTTCCTCTTCCATATGGCTAATGGAGAGAAAAAGTATGTCTCTGATTTCTTTTTATTATAGTTATCCATTCTTCAGTGCAAGAAAATTACGATGAATAAAGCTATTTAAACAGACTTTCCAGAGCACTTCACTAGGGAGACTTATCAGCTAAGATGACTTGAAATATGTCTCCTTCATTTTCTTGTTCCTATCTGACAGTATGTGTTGGGATAAAAACATGTATCCAGAGCTGATTTTGGCATGAGATGTAAGATTTAGGTTTCAATTGCTACTATTACATGTACCAAGAGATGAATATCCTGAAAGGATGGAAACTTGCAAACTGCTTTCCCAGAGTGACTCTTACCAGTTTATATTTCCATCCATAGTATATGAGTGGCTCAGTTTCTCTACCATCTCATGAATATTTGGTATTGTCATTATTTTTTGCTCTATTTTTTAGAAATAGTGATATTTCATTGTGGCCTTAACTTTCATTTTCCTAATGCCTAGTGGTACTTTCCATCTTTTCATGTGCTTACATACTACTCTGGTTTGAATGTGCCTCCAAAAAAGCTTGTGTTAGAAACTTAATCCCCAATGCAAAAGTGTGACTGTGAAAAGGTGGAATTGTGGTGAGGTGATTAAGCCATAGAATTCTGCCATAATGAATAAATAAAGAAAATTAAATTGGGAGAGTTGGATCCCCTTCTGTCTGACTTCTACTCTTGACATTTTACACTGCACCATGGAATGACACAGCACCAAGGCCCTCACCAGATGCTGGCACCACCTTGATATTGGACTTCCCAGCCTCTGAAAACATGAACCAGTAAGCTTCTGTTCTTTATCAATTACTCAAACCAGGAGCAATGGTGCAAGCCTGTAATCCCAGCACTCAGGGAGGCTGAGACAGGAGAATCGCGAGTTCAAAGCCAGCCTCAGCAATGGCGAGGCGCTAAGCAACTCAGTGAGACCCTGTCTCTACATAAAACACAAAATAGGGCTGGGGATGTGGCTCAGTGGTCGAGTGCCCCTTTGTTCAATGCCCGGTACCAAAAAAAAAATTATTCACTCCCAGATATTCTGTTAAAACAGCTCAAAACAGACGAAAACATTTGCTATCTGTATGGTCTCTTCAGTGAATTTTTTCTTCATGATTTTTGCTCATTTTCTAATTGGATTATTAGGTTTCTTTTATTGTCCCTTGTCAGATATTTGGTTTGCAAATATATTCTCCTAGAGCCTGTAACTTGTCTTTTCATCCTCTCAATAGTGCCTTTCACAGAGAAAAATATTTATTGTTATTTCTTGTTAGTGTCAAATTGGTGAACTCTTTGCCTAGCCCTTGATTTAAAAAAAAATCTTCTGTATAAGTCCATGATCAATCCAATTTGAGTGAATTTTTGTATAAGGTAGGATACCTGGTCATGAATTATTTTCTTGCCTGTTGAAATCCAATTGTTCCAGCACCATTTGTAGAAGACTAACCTTCCTTCATTGAATTACTTTTGCAACTTTGTAAAAAACTAGGGCCTACTTCTTGTGTTTGGATATTTTCAAGTTTTCAATTTTGTTAAATTGATCTATGTGTATATCTGTCCATCAGTACTGCACATTCTGTATTGCTGGAGCTGTACGAACCTTAAGATAAGGTAAACTATTTCCCTTTTTACCCGATTTCTCAAATTTATTTAATTATTCTAACCCTTTTGCTTTTCTATATAAACTGTAGATGCATTTTATCCATATCTACAAAAATATTGCTGGAATTTTGATAGTAATTGTTATAAACCTGTATATAAATTTTGGTAGATTGACATTTTTACTATAGTGAAGCTTCTAATGTATGAACTTCATTTACCTAAATCATTTTTTCATTTATTTAATCAGTGTTTTGTAGTTTTGAGCATGTAAGTCTTGTGCAAGTTAGATTTATGCCTATTTCAATGTTTGAGCAATTATAAATGGCCTTGTTTAAATCAGCTTTGTGTCACTGTGACCAAAAGTCCTGGTAAGAAAAACTTAGAGGAAGAAAAGTTTATACTGGCTCATGGTTTCGGAGGTTCAATTTGTGGTTGGCCAATTCCATAGCTCTGGGCACTAGGTGAGGCAGAACATCATTTTGGAAGGCTATGGCATAGTAAAGCAGCTCAGAACATGGCTACCAGGGACAGAGAAAGTGCCACTCACTAGGGACAAAATATAAACCCAAGTGATACCTACAATTACCTATTTCCTCTGTCATACCCTATCTACGTATAGTCACCGTGCAATTAACCCATATCAGTGTATTAATCCACTGATTATGTCATAACTCTCATAACCTAATCATTTCATCTCTGAACCTTCCTGCATTGAGGAAGAGACAGGAGAATGAGCTTTTGGGGGACACCTCATATCTAAACCATAATAGGCTGTGTGTTTTATATTTCAGTGTCAATATACTCATTGCCAATATGTAGAAATATAATTGATTTTTGTATGTTGAAATTGTATCTTAGAAACTTAATGTGTTCATGTGTTAGTTCTCAAAATTGTTGGTAGATTCCTTGGAATAATTTATGTAGTATAGACCATCTACAAATAGGGGTAATTTTATTTATACCTTTCTGAGTTTAATGTCTTTTGCTCCTTCTCTTTTCTTATTGTGATGGTTAGGATCTCCAGTATAATGTTTAATAGCATTAAACATTAGATATATAGAGGGTAGATATAAGCCAGTTGTGGTGGCTCACACCTGTAATCCCAGCACTTAGGGAGGTTGAGACAGGAGAATCGCGAGTTCAAAGCCAGCCTCAGCAATGGCGAGGCGCTAAGCAACTCAGTGAGACCCTGTCTCTACATAAAACACAAAATAGGGCTGAGGATGGGGCTCAGTGGTCGAGTGCCCCTGAGATCAATCCCTATTACCAAAAAAAAAAAAAAGGTAGATATAATTATCTTGTTCCCAATCTTTGGATGGTAACATTCAGTCTTTACTATAAAGTTTAATGTTATCATGGGATTTTAAAAGATGTTCTTTATCAAGTTGTGACAGTTTCCTTCTATTCTTAATTTGTTGCGATTTTTAAAAAATAATGAGTGGGCCAGGTGTGGTGGCTTGTGCCTGTAATCCCAGCGACTCAGGAAGCTGAGGCAGAAAGATCTTGAGTTCAAAGACAGCCTCAGCAAAAAGTGAGGTGCTAAGCAACTCAGTGAGACCCTGTCTCTAAATAAAATAAAAACAGGGCTGGGGATGTGGCTCAGTGGTCAAGTGTCCCTGAGTTCAATCCCCGGTACCAAAAAACAAAAGGATAATAAATGATGGATGCTGGCTTTTGTAAAATGCACTTTTTTCATTAATGGATATGGTCATATGATTTTTCTTCTTTATCTAATTGATATGGTGGATAACAGTACATGTGTTTAAAATGTTGAACAAGTCTTGAATACCTGGAACGAATATCACTTGTACATGATGTATTATTATTTTTATACATTTCTTAATATGTTTTGTTAATATTTGTGGAGAAGTTTTTTATTTACATTCATGAGAGGTATTGATCTGTGGTTTTATTCTTTTATAAAACTGTTCTTTTCCAGTTTTGGTGTTAGGATAATAGTGGTTTCATGAAATGAGTTAGAATGATTTCACTCCTCTTATTTTTTGGAAGAGACTATGTAGAATTGTTAAATTTTCTATGAATATATTTCTATGAATATGGGAGTGTTTGCTAATGAAACTGTTAGAGCCTGAAATTTATTTTTCTTTTATATTTTTGTTGGTGCTGGGGATTGAACTCAGGGCCTCATGCATCCTAGGCAAGTCATTTACCACTGATTTACCATTCCTAGCCCTTGCTAGACTTTTTAATGTAAGAGCAAAATAATCTTTTGTATTATTTAACCACAATTTTTCCTAGCTTCCAAGAAAATACTAGTTTGAAAAATTACTGTGACTTGTAAATGATCCCTGATCTTTAGTCGAGACCCTATCAAATAAATGTGTTCTTATAATGATATTTTTTCTTTTTTAACCAGCAAATTATTTCCTACAATATATGAATTGTGTAGTACTTAGATGTAATGTTGGCTGATGACATTTGCTGATAACACAACATTAAAAATTTAGGTAATATTGTTTTTGAAATTAGTGTGTGGTTGTATTTGATTTTATCACTTACAAAGTTAGTTACTATGCCAGAACAACAGCCTCTAAATGTCTGGCCACCTCTGAGATAATTAAGATGCTTACACTTTGGATGTGTGGTGACCTTTTATTTACTTGGACAACCTGGACCTCAGATGCTTGCCAATTTTGTAAAAAGATAAGCTTTGCAAGACAGAAGTTCCAATGGTTTTATCTCTTAAACATCTTAGAAAAAATTAATTTGTTAGTCTGTGCCAGTGTTCTTGTAATCTTTGACATATGCTTTAAAAATGTGCTATTCCTTCTCTTACTTGACAGTATTTCTGGAAGTTTTTTGGGGTACCCTCATGGTTTTGAAATAAATTCACCTACCAATGTACCCCATCTGTATCTTTTTTATAATGAAGACTGAGATTTTTTTAAAAAAATACTTTTATTTATTTATTTTTAATATGGTGCTAAGGATGGAACTCAGTGCCTGACATGTGCTAGGCAAGCACTCTACCACTGAGCTACAACTCCAGCCCCATCTCATCTATTAATGTATCCTATGCTCTGAAGAATGATGGGAAATTGCAACTTGTAATTTTTTTGTTTGGGGAATCTCACACCACTGGATCTCAGGAGATAGGCATTGACAAACACATGTGAGCTTTATTCATAACTTGCTTCTAGTTTCACTACTAGAACTAGAAAACTAGTTTTTAATTAGACTAATTCTTGTTTTTCAACTTACTATTTGTTTGTTCCTGAACTAAGTAACCCAAAAGCTCTACTCCTATATCCCCCTTATACCAGTGCAGTAGGGCACCTATTTCACAAGTTTGTTATGAGATTTAAATCATAGTGTGCCTAGAAGGTGTGGAACCTAGTCTATTTGAAAGCTAACACTATTTGGAGAGCTTAAATATGAATTTCTAAAGAGTTTATGTTCAATAAAAAGATGTTTTATAATTAAGGTGTAGTATATAATATGAGCTTGGAGATATAGTAAGAATTAAATGAGTTTGATTAGTGTCTCTCTGAGTCTGTGTATACACACAAACACATATATACAGTCTAGCCAATAAACATGTGAACAGTGTGTAACTTCTTTATTGGTCAAAGAAATGCCAATTAAAATTACTTTCAGAATGGCCAAAAGTTTTTAGAAGGGTGATAATGAGTTATTGGGTTGTAGTCATTTTGCCTCATGTCCAAAGAATTGAACTTCAATGAGCCAGAGGTATAGGAAGAAAGTCTTGTTAGCTGAATCATAGTGAAGGCACCTGTCTCAAGGATACAGAGCTATATTATAATGTGGTTGAGCTGCTCATAGATCTTTCAAATTTTTTATTCTCTCATACTATGGACCAGAACTAAACTCTAAACACCATGTTAAGTCCAGAAGACATGTATTTTCTTCCCTATAATACCAGAAGGTGCCTCTAAGACAGAGGCATATTTTAAAATGTAAAATCTGTGACTTGAAAATTATGTTTTGGCTTTTACTTTCATCTGCAATGGAGTAGCTAGCGTCAAATCACATTATTGACAATAACTATAAATGCTTGACAAATATTTTACCTGAGAGAAGCAAATTATAAAGCAGAATCAAATGAAAATTCAAGAATAAATAATAGAATAACTAAAATTGAGATTTCAATAGACAAATTAACAAAGACAAAGCAGAGGAGAGGACTAGTGAACAGGATAGTAGGCCAGTATACAATATTCAGACTAAATCCCAGAGGAAAAAAAGATTGGAGGAGCCAGGCGCAGTGGCGCAAGCCTGTAATCCCAGCACTTAGAGAGGCTGAGACAGGAGAATCGTGAGTTCAAAGCCAGCCTCAGCAACGGCGAGGCTCTAAGCAACTCAGTGAGACCCTGTCTCTACATAAAACACAAAATAGGGCTGGGGATGTGGCTCAGTGGTCGAGTGCCGTGGGTTCAATCTCCAGTACCAAAAAAAAAAAAAAAAAAGATTGGAGGATACAGAAAATAGAATAAGAAACAGAGATAACATGATCAGCAGGTCTAACATATTTAATTGGAACCCAAAAAGAAGAGAAGAAAGAAAAATCAGGGGAAAAACAATATTTTGCCAATAATTTTGCCAAGAATTTTCCAAAAACTTTAGGAAAGCATCAAACTTCATGTTCCAAAGGCTGTATACATCCAAACTAGCATGAATGTGGCTGGTAGAAGATGTCTATTCCCTAATCCTTAGAATCTGTGAATATGTTGTTATATGGAATGAGGGAACTATGTTTGCTGATATAATTAAGTTTGTTAATCGGATAACTTTAAGATAAGGAAATTATCGTGAATTATCTAAGTGGGCCCTTAAGAGGATACTTAAGAGGATGGTAGCCATATTGGTTCGGGAAAAATGTGGTATGAGGACAACTACTGCTGGCTTTAAAGATGGAGAGAAGGAACTATGAATCACAAAATGCAGGAGGACTCTGGAAGTTGGAAATGATCATCAGCTTACTGCCAACAGGAAAACCAGAATTTCAGCTCTACAAGTGCAACAAGTAAATTCTGTCAACAACTTGAATGAGCTAGAAAACATTTTCCCCTACAGCCTCCAGAAAGGAACTCATCCCAAATGACAACTTAATTTTAGCCTAGTAAGGCATTTATTGGACTTTTGACCTACAAAGCTGTAAGACAATGAATTTTAAAACACTAAGTTTGTAGGTATATGTTATGATAACAATAGAAAAGTAATACAGCAAGAAAGAAAAGCAGACATAGGTACACCCAAGTAAAATGAAAGATACCAGAAACAAAGAGAAAAACTTAAGAGTAACTAGGTAATAAAGACTCATTATCTTTAAAGGAGCAAAAATAAGCTCAACAGCTGATTTTTTTAGCCAAAACGGGGAATAAAGACAATGGTATGGCATTTTCAAAATGCTGTAAAAAGTACCAACCTAGCATTTTTTTTAAAATGAAGGTAAATGAAATAAATTTTAGGATAAAAAAAAATTGAGAGAACTTATCAGACATGTACTAAAAGAAATACTAAAGAGTTATTTAGGCAAATGGAAAATAATCCTAGATGGAAGCAAGGTAATTCAAGAAGGAATGAATAAACTGGAGAATATTATGCTAAGTGGAATCAGCAAGTCTCAAAAAGTCAAGGGTTGCATATTTGCTCTCCATATGTAGAGGCTAGAGAGAGATAAAGAGGAATAATAAAAGGGAAAATTTTATAAAAATAGATAGGAGACTAGCAGAGTAGAAAGGATGGGAGGACCGAAAGCATGGGGAAATACTAGGGGACAAAATGTATCCTGCATCCATGTCATTCATGTATGTTTGTGTGTGTGTGTGAAATTGTAATGCACCAATTAAAATAACAATAATAGATGGAAATGAGCAAGTGTATCTGTAGAGGGAGAAGATGGAAAGGGAAGGCATTGTGGGAATAGGATTAATCAAATTATGTTGTGGTATGTGTGAATATGACATAATTAATTCACTATTATGTATAATTATGATGCACCAATTAAATTAAAAGAGAAGGAATGAGCCGAGAGTGGTGATACATGCCTGCATTCCCAGATAACTTGGGAAGCTGAGGTAGGAGGGACACAAGTTTAAGGCCAGCATCAACATTTTAGTGAGACCCTGCTGCAAAATTAAATTAAGAGGACTGGGTAAAGCACCTCTGGGTTCAATCCCCAGCCAAAAAGAAAAAGGAATGAAGAACACTGAAAAGGTTTAATATGGGTAAATTTATACCAATATTGGCTATTTAAAATAAAAACAACAATATCTTTTGGAGTTTAAAATATACGTGCGATTAAAATACATGATTACAGCCAAAAAGGTGGGAGATTACAAATGGAGTTGAACTGTTTTAATGTTCTTACTTGGTCTGAAAAGTGGTAAAAGCACTATCTTAAGGTAAATTTTAATGAGTCAAGAAGAAATGTTGTAATTGTGGGTAACTAAAGTATTATTAAAAATGAACCACAGATAAACTACAGAAGTACTACAAATGTAAAAAAACCTTGATTAATCCAACAGTAGACAATAAAGGAGAAAAAAATAATAAATAGGAGAGAGTAGATAGGAAACAAACAATAAAACAGAGATTAAAACCCAAACTTCCAAGCAATCACATTGATTATGAAAGGACTAAGTACTCCAATTAAAAAACAAAGATTGTCTTACTGGGTAAAAACATAAAGTACAAATTACAACTATGTTCTGCTTATAAGAGACATACCTTAATTAAGATATATAAAGTTTTAAAATAAAAATATTGAAAAAGATATACCATGCAAATGTGAATGAAAATAAAACTTCTATATTTATATTAATATCAGATGAATCAGACTTTAAAGAAGAAGTATTTTGAGAGATAGTAGATAGACATTTCACAGTGATTGAAGGCTCAATTCAATAATAAGTTTTAAAGAAACTTTGGTTGGCCATATTGGCACATGCCTATAATCCCAGCGACTCCAGAGGCTGAGGTAGGAGGCTTGCAAGTTTGAGACCACTTCATCATCTTAGAGAGGCTCTAAGCAACTTAATGAGACCCTGTCTCAAAATAAAAGAATTAAAATGGCTGAGGATGTGGCTCAGTGGTTAAGTGCCCTTGGGTTCAATCCCTGGGACCAAGAGAAAAAAAATAAAAACCCCTTAATTTATATACATGTATAAAGTAGCTCCAAAATACATAAAGTGAAAGCTGAAAGAACACTAAATATAAATAAGTAAATCTACAAAGTTGGATATTTTAGCTCATATCCTCCAATAATTGATGGAAAAAGCAAACAAAACAAAATCAAAAATAAAACAAGAAGTGTGGGTATAAGAGAATAGATGGAAAGACTGACAAGTATGTCCTAACACATGTAGAACATTGCATGTAATAAATGTAGATTGCACATTATTTTCATATGTGCATGAGCTATTTATCAAAATCGACTGTTTGCTGGATCACAAAGCAAATCTCAACGCTCTACTACAAACTCAGCCCAGATAATTTCTTAGGTCGATAAAGAGAACTTTTAAAATGTACAATACATGGCATAATAATGGTGGATTATCGAAGGCTTCCCTTCTAAGACCAGAAATGAGACCAAAATCTCTGTACAACTATTTCTAATCAATATTGTACTGAATATTCAAGCCAGTTAAATAAGATAAATGAATCTTGAAAAGAATAGAAAGGAAGAAATAAATGCTGATTCATTATTCACATATGACAGAATTGTGCTTAGAAATTCCAAAAGTATTCACAAATAACTTAGTAGAATTAATAAGTAATCATTGCAAGCTTGCAAGATAGAAGTTAGTATATAAAATGAATTATATTTCTATGGTTTTAGTAAGAAGCAGAAAAAATAGAAACTATACTATTTTCAAAAAATCACCAAATACTAAAGATGTGTAAGCCCTTTACACAGAAAATGACAAAATATCAAGAAAAATTAACATATACCTAAATAAACAGAAAAATGCACAGTGACAATGAACTGTACAAATTTATATTTTAAAAAGGTTAATATTCCCCAATTTGATCCTTGATTCAAAATAATAACTACAGTAGGCTAATTTTTTTGCATTAATTGACATGGATTCTAAATTTTAAATATAAACATAAAATGGCAAGAATGACACTGAAAATCTTGAAGAAAAACAAAGTTTGATAATTTACAGAAATCAAACTATTAGATGAAGGTACAGTAAACAAAACAATGTGTTATTGTTGTCAGTGTTGGAAAACAGAAAAATGGAATATAAAAGATCAAAAAGAGATCCATGCATATATTGCTACTCAATTTATGGCAAAGAATTCATAATTATGCAGTGGGGAAAAGAATGGTCATTTTAATAAGTGGTTTCTGATCAATTGAGTATCTGAAGTGATCCAAATGAAACTCTGTATCTATTTCAAACGATATACAACATTTAATTTCAAATGGATCACAGATGAAATGTGAAAGGTGAAACAAAAGTTATTGAAGGTAACATTGGAAAATGTCTTCATGAGCTTGATATAGTCAAGCATTCCTTTAAAAAGACACAAAAGCACTAACTCTAAATAAATAAATGCACAATAACATAAATACATATTATAAACAAATAAATTTAACTTCATCAAAATTAAAAGACATTATTAAGGCAGGACACAAAGTTATGGAAAATAATTGCAAATATTACATCTGAAAAATGACTTGAATTCAGAATACATACAGGACTATAAATCAATAAAAAAGGCAACCTAATTATTTTTAATGACAAAACTTTGAACAGCCATATCAAAAATAGCATATCCAAATGACCAATAACATAATAAAATTTTGCTTAATTTTTATGTATAAATGCATCTCACTTATATGATAATAAAACCTTTATGTATTCAAAGCAACCAGGTTTACACTAGGTTTTAAAATGGCAGTGTGGCTCTTTTATGCCAGATACAATATATAAAATACAGCACTTATTGGTTACCTTGCCTGTATTAAATCTACATAAGCTTTCATTTTATAAACTATTACATAACACTTAGACAAAGATTGGACAAACATTTAGTTACCAGATGTATACATATCTCTAATAACATATATTTAGGGTGTCAACTATATTGTAATAATCTAAAATAACCGTTGCTTATCTAACCAACTATGGAGTTATCATTTAAAAGACTTTAAAACAGGCACAAATCCTAATTATTTTACTATTTAGGTTTCTTACCTAACAGAGACAAGAAATGATCTTGATAGATAAGTATATCGATGTTTTAAGAAATCCTTGTTATTTCTTTGCTATATTAGACTTTGTCAGTACATTAAAATCTGACTTTAGGGGGAAAAATCTTAAATAACTCACTGTGCTTATTATAGCAAACTTAATCACATACACAAACATTTCAGAATCTATCTTCCACAAATCTTTTGCGACTCAGACATATAAAAGCACAAAAATGTGCTGAATTCTGTTAGTTATCAAGTAACTGCAAATTAAAATCACCATCAGATAATGCTATACGTTCACCAGGAATGCTAAAATTTAAAAAAATAAGCAGAAAAATGTCAACAAAGATGTCAAATATGGGAATTCTAATGCTTTATCTGTGTGAGTGTAAATTTGTACAAATACTTTAGAAAAGTGATGCACTCAATATCTTAGAGTTTGTCATATTACCTAGCAATTCCAGTCAGACACATGAGCATAATAGAAATGCCTATATTATGTGCACCAAAACAAATATATGAGAATGTTCATCTTAACATTATTTGTAATAGTTAAAAATATTAAATAATAAAAATGAATAAATTGTTATATTCATACAATGGAATTTTTAGCAGCAATAGGAATGAACCACAATTAAAAATAGCATGGATACATTTCACAAACTAATATTGACCAAAAGAAATTAGATATAAAGAATACAAATGTATTATTATATTTATATGAAGCTCAAAAATAGGCAAAACTATGGTGATAGAAGTGAGAATAGTGGCTTATGTTGTGGTGCCCATGACTCAAAGTGGCATGAGGGAGGCTTCTGGAATACAAGTGATATACTATATTGTTATTGGGGTATTGGATTCATGAGTATGTTCATTTTGTAAAAAATTAGCAAGTTGTATACTTAAGATGTGTGTACTTTATTGTGTGTGTTATAGTTTGTTAAAAAATTTGCAAAAATTGTGTGATGGCATCCAGAGCTGGAAAGAATGTGTGGAAATAGGTACTTTGTATACTTTTTTTTGAAATTTGACTGCTATATCCTTTTAAAACACTGAGACTGTAAAATATTACTATTACTGACCAAGGAATTCTACTTCAGGGAATCTGTATGTAGTACTTTTTTTTTTTTTTGGTACCAGGGATTAAACTCAGGGACACTCGACCACTGAGCCACATCCCAGCCCTATTTTGTGTTTTATGTAGAGACAGGGTCTCACTGAGTTGCTTAGCGCCTCACCATTGCTGAGGCTGGCTTTGAACTCGCGATTCTCCTGTCTCAGCCTCCCAAAGTGCTGGGATTACAAGCTGAGCCACCACGCCCGGCTCTATATGTAGTACTTAATATAATTTTTTGCCCAATAAAAATTGGTTACTACTCTAGGTATATAATAGATTGTTCTTTCCCATTCCCTTAGACTTACATATTGCTATGAATGATCTTTGGTCAATAAAATTTGAGCAAAAGTGACATTTCCACAAACAAACTATGATCAATGTTTGGGTAAACCAACCAGCCAAAACCATAAACAAACCAATTCAAAAACAATCCAAAATAAAAACCCAATAAACAAGTTAATTCAAACAAGTGGAAATGAGATTCTTTTTATACTTATTTGGATTTACAAATTAGGAAAAGACCAGGTTGGCAGTAGGGCAAAGAACTGAGCACTGCTGGGAACATGGTCTAGGCCACATAGCTGGGATGTGTGGAAGCCTAAATCAGAACCCAAGTCTGCTTGTATCCACATCTCCTTCCTTAAAAAGCATAGAACTATTGATAAGTACCAGTAGGTCACCAGAGGTTGTCATCTATAATCTATACAGTTTATTCAGGTAGATGACATGGGAAATTATACTTAGGGAATTCAGGCAATGAGAGACTATATATGTACACACACACATATGTATGTATACATATATATTGGACTCTTCAGATATGGGTAATTCCATTCTTAAAACAATGATTTGTGTGTATATTTGCATGTATGAAAGTGTATGGTATATAATGAAATGGGATATGTCATTTTCAGCTCCCTTTCCTGATTATAATACTGTGACCTAAAGAGTGAGATGACAAAAGAAACACATTTCTAAGCAGCCAGGCGACTCAACATCAGGTACACACACATCACTTTATTCTGCAGCCCCATGGAGAATTCCATTCTCACCTAAAGATAAATTTGTGTGTATATATGTGTGTCTGAGTGTGTGTGTGTGTGTGTGTATAACAAATGTGATAGGCCATTTTCAGCTTCAATTTGTTTCAGATTTCATAAATGTTCATTTGAAAAATCTAATAAGATGCTGAAACTTATAAAGAAGGAAATACACAGTAGTCCCCTCACCAAGAACCTTTTGGTGTTAACGTTTAGATCAATTAACTTCCAAATTTTTATTCTATTTGTGTGGGCTGAATTGTGTCCCTACTTCCCCACCCCAAATATGTTGAAATCTCCATCCCTGCTACCTATGAATATGATCTTATGTGGAAATCAGGAGTTTGCAGATGTAATCAAGCTAATATAAGATCACACTGGATTGAGGTGGGTCCTAATCCAATATTAGAAAAGACAAAGAAAAAGAGAAAGAGTAGAATGCCATTGGAAGATTCAGACTCAGAAGGAAGAAGAGAAGGCTATGTGAAGACTGAGGGAAATTGATCGAATTACATTGTATGTATATATGAACATGCCACAATGAAACCTACTATTTCATATAATTAGTATGCACTAATAAAAGAAGACAGAGAAGATACAAATGACCTAACTGTCAAGAGGGACAGCCAAATATTTAGTTTTGTGCAACCTTTCTTCAATTATTAACAAATTTGCCACACACACACACACACACACACACACACACACACACACAGACTAAGGCAGAGATTGGAGTGATACAACTAGAAGCCAGGGAATACCAACGATTGTCAACAACTCCCAGAAGTTAGAAATAGGCAAGGGAGAACTTCCTCCTTAGAGTTTCAGAGAGAACATGGGCATGTCAACACATTGATTTTGGACGTTTGGGTTTCATACTGTGAAACAATAAAATTTGCCTGTTATAAGACACCTAATATGTATTGTTTCATTACGACAGCTCTAGGAAGCTAACACACTATTTTAAATGAACTATTTGAAAATAATTCTTTTAAAAACACACATAAATGGCTGGGGCTGTAGCTCAGTGGCAGAACACTTGCCTAGCATGTGTGAGGCATTGGGTTCCATCCTTAGCACGACATAAAAATAAACAAATAAAATAAAGGCATTCTGTCCATCTACAACTGCAAAAACAATTTAAAAAACATACATAAAAATCATATGTAGCTGAGTGCAATGGCACACACCTGTAATCGCAGCAGCTCAGGAGAATGAAGCAGGATTGTGAGTTCAAAGACAGCCTCAGCAACTTATTAAGGCACTAAGCAACTCAGTGAGAATCTGTCTCAAAATAAAATATATATATAAAGGGCTGGGGATGTGACTAAATTTTAAGCACCCTTGGGTTCAATCCTTGGTACCCAATTTTTTTAAGTTCATATGGAAGCGTAAAAGACACCAAATAACCAAAGCAATCTTGAACAAAAAGAACCAAGCTGTAGGCATCATGATATCTGATTTCAAGATACTAAGGACTCCCAGTAACCCAAACTGCATGGTACTGATGTAAAATCAGGCTATAGACAAAGGGACTGAAATTGAGATCTCAGAGATTGAAATCATATGCTAATTTATGCATCCAGCCAGTTTATTCTTGACAAAGTCATAAAAACAAACAGTGGAGAAGGGACATCTTTTTAAATAAATTTTCCAGGAAAACTGGATATCTACATGCAGAAGATTGGAATTTGACATCTATTTCTCACCCTTAAAACAATAATTTAAAATGGAATAAAGATCAAATATAAGGCCTGAGACTATGACAATACTAGAAAAGAAAACATAGTACTCATACTTCAAGACATCTGCATAGGCAATGAGTTTTTGGATATGACCCCAAAAGGTCAGGAAACAAAAGCAAAAATAGACAAGAGGAATGACATCAAACTAAAATTATCTGCAAAGCAAAGAACCAACAGTGTGAAGATACAATCTACAGAATATTTGCCAATTATTTATCTGGCAAAGGATTAATATTCAGAATACACAAGGAACTTCAAAAATGTAGCAATAAAAATCAAGTAATCCAATTAAAAAGAGGCAAATGATCTGAATAGATACTTCTCAAAAGAAGAAATACAGGGGCTAGGATTGTAGCTCAGCAGTAGAGCGCTTGCCTTGCATGCGTGAGGCCCTGGGTTCGATCCTCAGCACCACATACAAAGTAATAAAATAAAGACATTGTGTCCATCAACAACTAAAAAAAAAAATATTTAAAAAAAAAGAAGAAATACATATGGCAAACAAATATATGAAAACATTACTTAATATCACTAGCCACAAGGAAAATGCAAATAAAAACTATAATGAGATATCCTCTCACCTCAATTAGAATGGCTATTATAAAACAACAACAACAAAAACAAAAACCAAATGGTGGTGAGGATATGGAGAAAAAGTAACTCTCACACATGGTTGGTGGCACTATAAATTACTGCAACAATTTTGAATAACAGTATGGAGTTTCCTCAAAAAAAGTTAAAAAAGGATCTAGCATAAGATCCAGCTATGTCACTTCTAGGTATATATTCCAAAGAAATGAAATCAATATACCAAAGAGACACCTGCACACCCATGTTCATTGTGGCACTATTCACAATATCTAAGATACAGAGTCAACCTAGGGTCTTATCAGTAGATGATTAGATAAAGAAAATGTGGTATATATACAAAATGGATTATTCAGCCATAAAGAAGAATGACTTCTTGTTATTGACAGAAAAATAGATATAACTGAAGTACACTATGTGGAGAGAAATTAAGTCAGACCCAGAAAAAATATCATATGTTCACTTTCACATATGAAAGTTTAAAAAAAAGTTAACCAGGATGTAGAATATTAATTACTAGAGGGCTGGGAAGGTACAAGGAGGGTGGATAAAGCAAGGCTGGATTTGATCAGTGTATGCTACATTGAATGCATGCATTCAAATATTACACTGAATCTCATAATATGTACAATTAATACATGTAAATAAAATTTATTAAAAAACTCAATTACATATTTAATATCCTTCCACACTCATACTGTCTATATCATTATTTTGTGAATCACTTGCAGAAGGAATAGGTTTTGCAAAGTTTATATTTCATTTATTTTTGTGACCACAAAGGTAGTATATATTTAAGAAAAACAAATAATGAATCTATTAAGATTTTATTGCTCTGTGACCCTATAACTGATTCCTTTTCCAAGATATACTCTATTAACACTTTTGTGTGTATATATATGCATATATATAATATTCTTAAATGTCTTTCATTTCAAATTCAGTGCCAAGAGAAATATAACTCTTATTCTTTCTTTTCTTATATCAATGAGAGGTGAATTTGTTTTTACCAATATATACTATTAGGATAAGAATGCTTATCGAAACATTATCTAAGATGGCAAAATATTGGAAACTAACTGTACGTCCACTGATGGGTGGATGCTTGAATAAATTGTGCTACATTCATAATAGACCATTTTCTTCAGCTATTAGAAAAAGAATGAGTTATATCTGTACTAATAAATAGAAGGCCTATTTGTGATGTATTGTTACATGAAATGCACACATACAAACATGATGATTAGTGAGAAAAGTGTGCACTAAATAGTATGTTATCTGGAGTTTGGAGGTAAGGAAGGAAAGGGTACATGTGTATATTAAATTTACATGTACATGTGTATATTAAAGATCCTTATACTTTTTCATTCCATTTCTTGCAGTGAACACATGTTAATTTCATAATTCTGGAAGAATAATTACAGATTGAAAAAGTATACACATTCAAAAATCTTTTATTTAATATTGATATATAAATTGATGAATACATGGTGTCATTATCATTTGTTTTAAACTTATAATAAACTTATTGCCTAAAAGAATAAAAATAATATATTACATATACTCAGCATTTAGTGTTATAAACATAAAAATATACTTAATAGTTTCCTCACAGAAAAACCTCTATTTTCAATATGTACTTCCTTAAAACAGCCAAATCATTATTCAATAATATGAATTATGAAAATTTATTTATTCAAAAATCCTCATTGATGACAGATAAAGGTTGGGTAAAATTACTTCTCAGGAGATGTAATAGCATTTGCAGAAACCAAATAAAAGGATGTTACAAATAGCTCTTTTGAGAGGCTCTTCAGGGTCATTTACTTGCTCTAGCTATGTGGTTTCCTTTTCAAATTTCTATTTCAGCATGTAATTTTGCAGCATCTACTAATTATAGTAAATGGCCATTGTTCCACAAAATATATGACATTTTAGAAAAATGAAATAGCCTCTGCCACAGTAATTTTCTTCCTGTCAACACATTTCTTTCATCATGGTCTTCACTCTAATTTATTGTGGGGACTATAACAGTGTCAATATTTTGCAGTCTGTTAAAGACTGGTAAATGGCTGAGAACTGTCATAATGCATATGTCACAAGTAGTGCTGCCATCATGTCCCCGAGACTCAGTAGCTTTTACTGGTCATGATCACAACTTAGGGGATCACAGTGTCTTTCTATATTATGTATCATATAAAATAATTAATTGAAAGCATTTTGTGTGCCAGGAGCTGTGCTAAGCATTATACAAGTATAATATAAAATAATTATTATTCAATTAGGCAGGTATTATTACCTACACTTTAAACCAAAGCTCAGAGTTTAAATCATTTGTCAAATAGCAAGTGCCAGAGAACTGGAGCTTAAATTTAGAGTATGTGAATCCAGGTGTACTCTTTAGCTATAAGCTACACTACTTCCAAAAGTATCTGAGGTTTTTATTACTATAGTTTGTCAATACCTGATTCTCCTTCATTTGATAGCCACTAGAAAGCTATAGGTTCTAGACAGCTTATAATTAGACAGGGCCATATTACTAGTTCTAGCCAAGGATCTGTGAACAAAAGTGATGTTTTCTTTCCAGACTGAAACATTTAATTGCTATTGTGCAAATCTCTCAACACCTACTTTTCCTAGTTGTAGCAACTGAAGAGGCTTTGTGTTCAGATGTTGGAGCTTAAAGTTTGAAGAAGCCTGATTACTTAGTTGCCATATACATATAGAGAGAAGATACATGTAAGCATTGTCCAAATTCACAATGTAATGTATATGTGTCAGTAGTATGTTCTTGTATTAAGTCACTGAGATTATAGGATTGTTACCTAGCTTAATGTATCCTAATTAATAAAAAATGGTCCCGAAAGGAGTATTACCTTAACAAAAACCTGAAATGTAACACTGGTGAAGTGATTTTGTGGTTAGATTTTGCAGTGGCAAAATTTGGTAAAATTGTCATCTGCAGAAGACTAGGCACATGTAATTATGGAACTTATAACTCTAAAAGAAATAAGGGAAAATGTTAGTAGAGGTGGTATCCTAGGAGAAGTGCCTGGAAAACAGAATCTTAGTAGCATTAAAAGTTGTGGTAGTAGGGTTTATTTAATGCTGCTGGATTTGATTAGCAAAATAATGCAAGAAAGAGGGGAGCATAGAAGTAATGAATTTGTACACAAATAATTCACAAAAATTTCAGTCCTTGTTTGTTTGGAAAACCAATTGGATTTTAACCCCAAACTATAAAATGTAAGGTATACAGAGCTTCTGAGGGACAAGCACACATTTAAAACATTTCAACTTATTAAAATGTACTGGGGAAAATTAGACCAATGTGATACCTTGTAAAACTTTTCAATTAAATAAAATTACTCAGAGCAAAGATTAACTTAAGGATGTAGTATTTTCACAGAAGAATTGACAGTCTCAAATTAATCCATGTCAAAAACACAGGGAGACATGGGAACAAGAAAGGGGGAAAAGGCTATAAATATGAGAGATCTATGCCATTAAAATAACTTTTAGTGTGGTTATTGATACGTAAAGATTATTGAAACCAAGTTTACTAAATTTTGGGGACAATTGAACTATGAATAAATCCATGAGCCTAAACTAAAGAAGCCTATGAAAAAGATTTAAAATAATCATTTGGTCGCTAGGATTGGAACTATCTGGAACAGACTCAGTTTAAGTGTAAGGAAAACAATCCTTTAGCTAACAAAATTATTTGTCAAGAAGGTGGCTGAGAAAGATACATACTGCACAGAGTACATATTATATAGCATTCACTGTCAACACAGCTAAGGAAGATAATGGAATATGAAGAATTATGTAGAGGGCAAATCATGGAACCACAGAAAACAATGATCAAGAGAACCAATACAAAGAAATGAATCAAAGCCCAATAAAGGAACATTTCCAACCTCCAAGGTAAGAGATGCTCACAATTCATGCTATAATTTGCCTCTGTCATTGAGAAATTTTATTGAGGTTATTCCATCCTCACTAAACCATTACATATTGGGTGGGCGGAGGAGAGATGACTTGTCTTTTAGTTTATGCATTTCATGACAAAGAGGAGCCACACCTTAATCTGATAGAGAGAGTAGATTGTGGACTTTTAAATTATGACCGAACAAGATTTGAATTGTCTTCCTTTCAAAAAAGATGACTGGTTTCTCTGTGGGAAGAATAATGAAGCAAATATTTGGTGGAGTATGGTAGTGATTGCTAGCATTCATCAGTATACATTTCTATTTCCAGAGCATATAGAATATCATACTTACAATCTTTTTAAAAATTAGTCATGTGACTAGGGTTGGCTCAATGGACTGTGAGAAGTGAAATTTTCCACTTAGCAGGAGCATTTAATTGCTTTTGTGCACTTTATTACTTTTTGTGACAAAAGTGGAGGTCTTGGGTTGAGATAGCAATGCTACAACTTGAAGCAACTTAGTTTACTGAATCACTACTTAGAGAACTACATTAAAGAACCACTTGAACATGCTGAGATTTTGGGGTTGTTGTTACTATGGCATGGTTTATAATATTTCTTTCACAGATATGTAACAATTGTTATTTTTATTAAAATATTAAGTATAAAAAATTGGAAAGATTTTTAAATATCTCATAAACACCTTCAAAAAACAGATATCTTCTATGCTATACAAACTTATCCAGGTACACACACAAACATGAATAGATCTATTCAATTAATTTTGTGAATCTAGGATAACTTTAACAAAAATCTGATAAAAATTAGGACAATAGAATAATTGCATTTGTGAATAGAGTGCATAAAATAGCCATTGTAGCAGAGACTACAGACTAACTCAATCTCCATACTCTCCTCTTAATTGCAGTTAGGGTTCTGATAACAATTTGGTTCTGCCAATTGGACTTGTAAGTGCTTGTAAGGTGGAAGTGAGATGGGAGACATTTTCCTCCTGCTGTGGTGCTACTGGCAAGGTCATGGATAAAGGAATGAGAATTGTGGTGCTTGGACTCAGTATTCCAGAAATTTGTCAATAGTTTTGTGGGTATCCAGAGGCAATTAGAGGCCAAATTAGCTGCTAGTTTCATTGTCTAGCTCCTAGTTTCATGGGTTTTGGATGTAGTTTGGTATAAATAGTAGCAGCTTCCCCTGAATTCAATGATGTAGTGCAACACCCTGATTTCCATTCTCTAGTCACTGTGGTAAATTTGTAAGGATCAAACATCACTTTAAGTTTCTTTCTGTTTATGAAATAGAGTGGCCTCTGCATCTACTTTGACATTTACTTTGAGAGATTTGCATCAGCTGAGAATCAGCATCCAGTGATCCTCTTATAGTTTGACTATTTCCTTTCTCCTGTGTACACTTATCCCAATAAATAATCACAACTGCCTCCACTAGGAGAAATATTTATAGCATGTGCTATAACAGTATTATACAATTCCTGCCTCCACAGGAGGCATCACAATACCAGACCTTAAACTATACTACTAAACTATAGTAACAAAAACAGCATGGTACTGGCACCAAAATAGACATGTAGAACAATGGTATAGAATAGAAGACATGGAGACAAACCCATATAAATAGTTATTTTATACTAGACAAAGGTGCCAAAAATGTACACTGGAGAAAAGATAGCCTCTTCAACAAATGGTGCTGGGAAAACTGGAAATCCATATGCAGCAAAATGAAACTACACCCCTATCTCTCGCCAAGCACAAAATTCAATTCAAAGTAGATCAAGGACCTAGGAATTAGACCAGAGACTCTGCGCCTAGTAGAAGAAAAAGTAGGCCCAAATCTTCATCATGTTGGCTTAGGACCTTAATTCCTTAACAAAACTCTTATAGCTCAAGAAATAAAATTAAGAATCAATAAATGGGATAGATTCAAACTAAAAAAGCTTCTTCTCAGCAAAAGAAACAATCAATGAAGTGAACAGCGAGCCTACATTCTGGGAGAAAATTTTTGCCACATGCACATCAGAGTACTAATCTCCAGGATATATAAAGAACTCAAAAAACTTAACACCAAAAAAATAAACCAACAACCCAATAAATAAATTAGCTAAGGAGCTGAACAGACACTTCTCAGAAGATACACATTTGATCAACAAACATATGAAAAAATGTTCAACATTTCTAGCAATCAGAGAAATGCAAATCCAAAGTGCTCTTAAGATTTCATCTCACACCAGTCAGAATGGCAATTATCAAGAATACAAACAGTAAGTGTTGGTGAGGATGTGAGAGAAAAGGCACGTTCATACATTGCTGGTGGGACTGCAAATTGGTACAACCAATCTGGAAAGCGGTATGGAGATTCCTTAGAAAACTTGGAATGGAACCACCATTTGGCCCAGCTATCCCATTCCTTGGTCTATACCCAAAGGACTTAAAAACAGCATACAACAGTGACGCAGCCAAATGTTTATAACAGCTCAATTCACAATAGCTAAGCTGTAGAACCAACCTAGATGCCCTTCAATAGATGAATGGATAAAGAAACTCTGGTATATATACACAATGCAATATTACTTAGCAATAAAAGAATAAAATTATGGCATTTGCAGGTAAATGGATGGAACTGGAGAATATCATGCTAAGCGAAGTAAGCCAATCCCAAAAAACCAAGGGCTAAATGTTCTCTCTGATAAGTGGATGCTGATCCATAATGGGGGATGGGGCATTGGAAGAATGGAGGAACTGTGGTCAAAAGGGAGGGAGGGGCAGGGGGTATGGGAGAAGGAAAGATGGAGGAATGAGATGGACATCATTGCCCTAGCTTTATGTATGACTGCATATATAGTGTGATTCTACATCACATACAACCAGAGAAATGAAAAATTGTGCTCCATTCGTGTACAATGAATCAAAATGCATTCTGCTATCATGTATACTTAAGTAGAATAAATAAATTTTAAAAAAGAATCCTGCTTCCAGGTTATTTGGCTTTCCCTTCATGCAAGGGCACTGGGTTTTAAACTAGTTCAAATTTGGGAACTGTGTGAGGAGGATCTGTGACTTTCTGTTGTGCTAATTTAACTCTATAAGTCCTGCCACTGTTCACCAGGTTTAGACTTACTTTTTTAGTGGGGGTACAGGGGATTGAACCCAGTGGTGCTTACCCACTGAGCCACATGCCCAAACCCTTTTTTATATTTTTTAAATTTTGAGACAGGGTCTCACTAAGTTGCTAAGGGCCTCACTAAGTTGCTGAAGTTGGCTTTTGAACTTGTGATCCCCCTGCCTCAGCCTCTGAGCTGCTGGGATTATAGGTGTGCACCACTGTGCCTGGACATTTTTGTTGCTGTTGTGAAGATCAAACAAAACCTCACAAGGTGGCTCACCTATTCTAGTCTTAGAGCTATCTTAATCAATTAACCACTGTGAAAAGTTTCTATGGGTCAAACTACTCTAACATTCTGACTGATTTTAATTACAGTAACTTTGTATACCTTGTTTCTGGTAGCAAGGTACTGTCACTTGTCCTCTACCATTATAGCATCCTATCATCTCTATATCTGGGAGCTTATTTATGTGACAGCATCTCCCTTATCTCCTACAGTTCAGCCCCTATAGTGATGTTTCAAGAATACAGTACTTCCCTGGGGCTGGGATTGTAGCTCAGTGGTAGAGCACTTGCCTAGCATGTGTGAGGCACTGGGTTCAATTCTCAGCACCACATATAAATAAATAAAATAAAGGTCCATTGACAACTAAAATATATTTTTTAAAAAACAGTGCTCTCCTTACCATTTTACTTCTCAATTTTTGTTGAAGAAAGTATCATATGGGTCTTTTGGGGGGATATGGGGATGAGTGTGCTGGTTTTACATTATAAATATACTCCCCATCCTTATCTTTCTAAGTCTTTGGGCTTCTTCCTCTACAAATGTCAGTTAATATGTGGCAACTCCATTTAGTGGAGACCACTTTGGAGCCTAGGTGATACATCTGGTGTTCCAAATCATGTTTGCACATCCTTATGTTGGACATGTCAGTCAGACTCTATCCTTAGTAACTGACATTGTTTGCACAATGGACACATGCATCAAGTAGCCATGATGGTGAACTGGAAACTATGCATGGGCTCTAAAACATGGAAAACTCACTAAGATCAGTCAGCATTGTGGCAAGTTGATTATTTCACACCTGTCTACTGTGGAGGATGCAGTAATTTGTCCTCAACAAGAATTGAAAACTCTTCCAGATATAGGATTGTTGTCTTTCCCTACCCTCTGTTTCTTCTGGCATCATAATTTGAAGTATATAAAATGCCTAATTTGTGATGGGGATCCTGCATAACATTGTCTTAGATGAAAGGACCCATTTACACTGAAGAATGTGTGGTAATACTGATCTTATAATATAACATATAAACTAGCATCAGATAACCCAATACATTGATTGAATGATCTGATTAGCTAACGCACTAGGGAACTGTGCTTTGCAAAACTGGAATATTGTCCTATAGGTTTAGGTATATGCACATACTAATAACTGATATGCAATACTGTATTCCTAATAGCTGAATAATATAGGCTCAGGTGTCAATTCAATAATCCAGTTAAAGAATCTGCACTTCTTGTTTCTATATACTCAGACTCTGCTAGATTGGGGGTTCTGCTTCTCAAGGGGGATGCTTCCACAAGGGGACACTTTGAGAGTTCTATCAAACCTGAGGTTACAATTGATTATTGGTCATTTTAGGGTCCTCATTTTGGTGGACTAACAGGCAAAGAATGGAGTTACTCTATTAGTGGAAATAATTGTCTTTGAGTATCATGAGTAGTAAGGGTTGCTGATACATAGGGGACCACAACTGTGTAGCAAAATTATCATATTGACTTATAATAAAAATATTAATTTTTACATAATTATTGAAATAAAGAATTGGTTTATAAGGATACTTTAAATAATCTCCCATTATATAACTATTTATAATTTCCACATCACATTCCATTTTAAACTAGTGATACTTGTGTCATCCTTTATTTTTCAGTTATCCTGGCTAGAGGCTAATTTGCTTTTATGAATCTTTTCAAAGAACTAGCTTTTGGTGTTGCTGATTTTCTCTATTAATAGCCTGTTGTCAATTTCACAGATTTCTGTTCTGATTTTTATTATTTCTTTTCTTCTACTTTCCTTGAATTTAATTTGCTCTTCTTTTTCTAGTTTTCTAAAGTGGAAGCTGAGATTATTGATTATAGGTCTGTCTTATTTTCTGATATATGCTTTCAGTGCTATAATTTTCCATCTAAGCACTGCTAGTGTTTCATCCCACAAATATTGATGAGTTGTGTTTTTATTTTCATTTAGTTCTAAGTATTTTTCTCCTGAGATTTCATATTTTTGACCTATGTGCTATTAGGTGTGTGCTGTATAAACTACATGCATTTATGAATTTTCCATTTAACTTTCTGTTACTGATTTCTAGTTTAATTCCATTGTAGTCTGAAAGCAGACATTGAATAATTTTCATTATTTTAAATTTTTTAAGGTATATTTTATAAACTAGAACATGTTTTATCTTGGTGATTATTCTACATGAGATTGAGAATATGTATTTTGTTGTTTTCAGATAAAGTAATCTATAGATATTTATCATATCTAGTTGATTGATGGTGTTATCTATATCCTTACTGATTTTCTTTCTGTTAAATCTGTCCATTTATAGCAGAGAGATATGAGAACTCCAATTCCAAGGGTGAATTAATACATTTCTCCTTATAGTTTTATCAGTTTTTGCCTCGAATATGTTGAGGTTCTCTTGATAGGTACAAAAACAGTAAGGATTTTTATGTTGTCTTGGAGAAGTGATCCCTTTATCCCTTTTATTGCAACATATTTTTCTTAGTTGTAGATGGTTCTGAGGATCAAACCCAGTTCCTCACACGTGCTAGGCAAGTGCTGTACCACTGAGCCACAAATCCAGCCCAGTTGCTTTATTCTTGAGGACTTTGCTTGGTCTAAATACTCTTCTATACGAAATTAGCATAGCATCATCTGTTCTCTTTTGATTAGAGTTGGCATGTTACTTATTTCTTCATCTATTTATTTTAATCTATATGCATTTTATATTTAAAGTAGGTTCCTTGTAGAGCACATATATTTAGGTCTTGTTGATTAATTCTTTTGATCCTTTCAGTTGTCACATTTTTACCATTGTTCAAAGTGACTATTGATGTTGTTGCAGTAATGTTCACCAAATTTCTCAGTTTTATATTTGTTGCCCTTGTTCTTATTCCTATTTTTGTCTTCTATTCATTTTCTGCCTTTTGCAGTTTTATTATTATGTTTTTTTTCAGTACTGAGGATTGAGTCCAGGGGCAATTAACTACTGAGCCACATCCCCAGCCTATAGTTTTTTGTGTGTATGTGGTGCTGGGGATTGAACTCAGGGCCTTGTCATGCGAGGCAAGCATTCTACCAACTAAGCCATATCCCCAGCCCCCCCAGCCTATTTTATCTTTTTATTTTGAGAAAGGTACTTTCTAAGTTACTTAGGGTGGCAATAAGTTGCTGAGGCTGGTTTTGAACTTCTGATCCCCCTGCCTCAGCCTCCTCAGCTGCTGGGATTACAGGTGTGCACCACTGCACCCAGCTAATAGAACATTTTATATGACTTCTTTTCTGTCCTTTGTATCAGTTATGCTTCTTTTAAAACTTTTTAGTTTTTGCCTTCGAGTTTGAAATATATATTCACAACTAATCTGTTTACTTTCAAATAACACTATAACATTTCACAGGTAATGTGCCTTATAATAACAAAAAAATAATTCTAATGCTTCCTTATTGTTCCAGTATCATTGGCATCATTAATTTCACTTACACATTGCTGTCATATATTTCTCACATATATCCTTATGCATAAGCTATTGCAATTTTGAACAAACTATTACTGTTAGAATAAGAATAAAAATAAATTATTTTACCTCATTTCTTCTCCAGTGCTCTTCCTATTTTTCTGTAGATTTGAGTTTCTGACCTATGTACTTTCCCTTATCTATAAATAATTTCTTTTCATATTTCTTGCAAAACAGATTTACTGGCAACAAATTTCCCCAATTTTTGCTTTTCTGACAAGGTATTTATTTCTTCTTCATTACTGAAAAATAATTGCATGGCATAGATTTCTAGGTTGGCAGTTTTTATCTCAACATTAGAAAAATTCTGCTCCACTCTTTTCCTTCTTGCATGATTCATGAGAAGATGGATGTAATTCTTATCTTTGTTCCTTTGTAATTAAGATTTTTTTCTCTGGATTATTTTGAGATTTTTCCTTTATATTTTATTTTCTGTTCTTTGAAAATTATATGACTAGGTGTAAGGTTGTATTTATGTCTAACATTAATTTAGAGAAATTCTTAGATATGATTGTTTCTAATATTTTTCTTGGTACTTTCTGTCTCTCCTTCTTCTTGAATTCCTATTATGTATGTGTTAACATTTTGTAGTTATCCCATGGTTCTTGAATATTTTGTTCTTTTTAGTCTTTTTACTCAATGCTCTTTTTGTTTTAGTGGCTTCATCAGAATCCAGTCTATCAATGAGCTTGTCAAAAGCATTCTTCATTTCTGTTACAGTGTCTCTGATCTCTAGCATTTCTTTTTTATTATTTATTACAATTTTTATCTCTTTTTTTACTTTGCTCACGAGTTCTTGCAAGCTTTCTTTATCTATTAGAACCTTTTGCATCTGCATCATTTTTGTTTTAAATTACCAGCCTCATGATTATAATATTATTGCTATATCTCATTCTGATGCTGATGTTTTCCCTCTTTCTTTCTCCATATGGGACTTTTGTCCTTTAGTATGTCTGCTAATTTTTTTCTTAATAGCTGGATATGATGTACTGTATAAAAGAAAATGCTGTGACTAGGCCTTTACAAATATGGTGGTAAGGTTTGGGGCAAGAGGAAGATTTCTATTGTCCTGTGGATAGGTCTCAGTCTTTTGGTGAGATTATACCACTAGATGATGAATTTCACTTGCAACTATGAACTTGTTTCTCAGTTTCCTTCCCTCTTCTCTACAGTATAGGATGACTAAAGTCAGCAGGAACTAGATATTTCTCTTTTCTCAGGTCAATTAGGTTCTGATAAAATGCCTCCAGGTTAGACTCTGATTAAATAGTTTCTCCTGAGGGCAAGCCTTGTTAAGAAGAACAGAATGCTTTGGTGTATTTCAAGTTTCACTTCCCTACCCACTTCCAGAAGCACCAGGAGACTTCTCTGTGATCTCAATCATGAGAATCTGATTGAGTTTCTACAGGTAAAACTAACAAATGTGTGCCCCCTCCCCAATGTTTGAGCTCCCTTGAAGTTTTTTAATCTCCCAGCCTTGTCCTAGTTAAGACCTCAGCAATTCATTAACTATAATTCATATTTCCCTACCTTAGTCTTGGCTCCCATGGAGGTTGTGCTCATGGATTTCTGCTCTGGCAAGCTGTGTGTCTCTGTATTTTCCTGTTAGTCTTTACAATTTAGGCACAGTGATTTGCCCTCTGACCACACCTCTCTGATGGATTTATGAATAGTTGTTTGCTCAATTTGTTCTGCTCTTTATTTGTTAGAATGGAATGGAAACTTCCAGCTCCTTATATCCTTCATCATAAACTAGAGGTCAGTTTATTCTTTTTGATGCTATTATAAACTTTAATTATTTTCTTAATTACCTTCTCAATTATTCATTGTTAGTGTATAGAAATATCACTGAATTTGTATATTGATTGTATACAACGTAACATTGCTAAATATGTTTATTGGCCCTAAAATTGTGTGTGTGTGTATGTGTGTGCATTCTTTTGGATTTTCTATATACACAATTATGTCATTTGGAAATAGAAGTAATTTTATTTCTTCCGTTCCAATTCCTTTCTTTCTTTTAGTACTGCATTGAACAGCAGTGACCAAAGTGGGGAATCATTTTGCCTGTTTGTATTGGTGTATATTAATTATACAAAATGATGGTTTTCATTGTGGCATATTCATGCATACCTAAAAACATAATTTTATCAATTTCACTCTCCAAAATCTCCCCACTTTATCCCTCTTCATGCCCCTGATCCCTTTCCTCTACCCTAATAGTCTACCTTCTACTTTAATGGCATCCATTTTTCCCCTCTAGTTTCAACATGAGAAAACATATGATACTTTCTCTCTGAGCATTATTTTTAAAATTTTCTTCTTTTTACCTATTTATTAGTATTATAAATATTAACTTATATTAGTAGTACAAGTCAATGGGCTTCATTGTGACAATTCCATACATGCATCTATTGTTCTTTAATCATATCTACCATCCTTACTACCCTCTCTTGCTCTTCCCTGTCTCCTTTCTTCCCTTGGTTCCCTTCTTCTCCTTTTAGGCCATATTTTTTCTTCTTTTTTTTTAGTTCCCACATATGAGAGAAAACACTTGATAGTTGTCTTTCTGTGCCTGAATTATTTCACTTAACATAATGCTCTCTTGTTCCATCAATTTTCCTACAAATGGCATGAATTCATTCTTCCTTATGGTTAATTAATACTCTGGTGTGTGTGTGTGTGTGTGTGTGTGTGAATAAAATCAGATTATATAGTGGTTCTATTTTTAGTTTTTTGAGGAACCTCTATACTTATTTTCATAGTGACTATGCTAATTTACATTCCCACCAACAGTGTATAAGAGTTCCTTTTCCCGTGCATATTCCCCAGCATTTATTGTTATTTGTACTCTTGATGAATGCTATCCTAATTGGAGTGAGATGAAATCTCAGTGTAGTTTTGATTTGCATTTGCCTGATAGCTAAAGATGTAAACTTTTTAAAATATAATTGTTGGCCATTTGTAGTTCTTCTTTTGAGAAGCTTCTGTTCAGTTCAACTGCCCATTTATTGAAAGTGTTATTTGTATTTTGGTGTTCAGTTTTTTTAGTTCTGTATATATTCTGTATACAAATTCTCCATCACAAGTGTACCTGGCAAAGATTTTCTCCCATTCTCTAGGCTGTAATTTTACTATGTCATTTCCTTTGCTATGCAGAATTTTTTAAATTGATGTTATACCATCTATTGATTATTTCTCTTATTTCTTGATATATAAATGTTCTATTCAGGAAGTCTTTGCCTGAACCTATATTGTGAAGTGTTTCTCTTATTTTTTTCTTCATATGGGTGCAAATTTTATGCCCTTATATTTAGGTTGTTGATCCATTTTGACTTTACTTTTATAAGGGTGACAGATAGGGATCTATTTTGTTCCTGATATTAGTGGGGGGATTTTCAGTTTTCCATCATTGAGTATGATGTTAGCTGTGGATTTTTTATAAATTACCTTAATTATGTTGAGGAAATTCCCTTCTATTCCTGGTTTGCTGAATATTTTATGATGAAAAGGTAGTGGCTTTTTTTTCAAATGCTTTATCTGTCCCAATGTGGATAACAATGTTATTGATCATCTTGATTCTATTCATATGGCTTATTACATTGATATTTATATATTGAATCACAGTTGCATTGATAAATCCAATCTGATCATGGTTTCTAGTCTCTTTTGGGTTGGCTTGTTAGTATTTTGTTGAGGATTTTTGAATGTATATTCATAAGTGATGTTCCTCTGTAGTTTTCTGTGATGTTTGTGTTTGGCTTTGTTCTTGTGGTCGTACTGTCTTCATAGAATGAATTAGGAAGGGTTCATTCTGCCTGTGTATTTGGAAGAGTTTGAAAATGATTGGGGTTAAAGCTCCTATAAATGTTTGATAGACTTCACCAGTAAATCCTTCTGGTCCTTGGCTCTTTGTTAGGATTTTTGTAACTACTGATGCAATCTTGTTAATTTTTAAAGGTTTTTTTGCACTTTGTAGTGTTTCTTTACTTGGTTTTGATATTTTGAGTGTTTCTAGGAATTTTTTCCTATTCATCTAGATTATTTAATTTGTTGGCATAAAACTTTATAATATTTTCTTATAATCCATTTATTTCTGTAAGGTTGGTAAAAATGTTCTCTCATTTCATGTTATAGTCATTTGGTTCATGTCTTGTTTTCTTAGTCTGGCTAACATTTTATCAATTTTGTTTGTTGAGTTTTTTAATAATCAACATTGTTTTTTTTTAATCATTGGTTTCTCCATTGTTTTTTATTTCTTATTTCATCTATCACTACTCCAATCTTTATTATTTAATTATTTTTGTTAGCTTTGGGTTTAGTTTTCCCCCTTCCATTTCTAGTCCAAAAGGATAATTCTAAGTTACTAGTTTGAGATAATTCTCATTTTTTTCTATTTTCAAATTTTTATTTAATTTTAAAATTAATGTAAAAATTTAATTGGTGCATTTTAATTATACATAGTGGGATTCATTGTTACATATTGATTCATGCACACAATAAAACAACACAATTTGGTCAATTTCCTTCCCTAATACCTTCCCTCTTTTCCTTCAGTATATCATTTTTTAATCTAAGTATTCATAGCTTGTAAACATCTTTGTTAGCATGGCTTTCACTGTATCCTTTAAGATTTGGTATATTGTGTTTTCATTTTTATTTAACTCAGAGTACTTTCTAATTCCCCTTATGAGTTCTTCTTTGACATACTTGTTGTTTACAAGTGTGTTAATTAATTGCCACTTACTCATGAATCTATTTTCCTTATGTTTTGGATTTGTAGTTTCACTCCAAGGTGGCCAGTAAAGATACTTTGTGTGACTTCAATGTTTTTACAAGTACTGAGACATTTTGGCCTAACATATGGGCTATGTTAACATATGGAGAATTGCCATGTAGATTTAAAAGAATATGTACCCTACTGTTAAGTGGAGTGTTCTGTATTTATCTGTTAGTTTTATTTCATTTATGATATTGGTCATGTTTTGCAATACATTGTTGATCTTGTGACCAGTTACTCTACTCATTATTAACAGTGGGATGTTGAATTTCCTACCTATTGTTTTATAACTGTCACTTTCTCCCTTCTCAATTCTTTCAGGGGTTGAGAGATCTGAACTTGCCTTTGGCTTCTATGAGACATACATACCACAGCCCAATCCATGTGATTTGTACCCTCTCCTATTCAGTTTGGGTAGTGGATATAAAGTAGGGAAATCCCTTGGGTCCAACACTGATATTCAGCATTCACCTCTAAAACCTCAGTGCTGAGTGTGGTGCTTTCCACACCGAAGCTCAGTCTATGTTTGGTTGAGAAGAAACAATGGCATAGCACAATCACACTCACGGTAATCGTTGCCTAGTCCCACCTCATGGTTTCCCAATTGCCTGAGGATAAAGTCTGCCCTATTTGTTCTGGCTTCCAAATCTCACCATAGATTGCATCTAGGTTTAGCACAAACTAGTCCCCATTACTTGATCTCCTCTCCCAGTTGAATTAAATACATATGTTCTTAATGTAGTCCTGAAGCTAGCAGTGTCTGGAATGAGATTCTCCATGTCATATCCTGCACATGTTCAATTAATAGGAGTCACTGTTACTATTATTACAACTATAGCTAGATATTGACGGAGGCAAGGATGAACTCTGGTCTCCTGGGTCTAGTGCTCTTTACTCTCACTGCTTATTTGTACATAATAGGTACACAGTTAATCCTGAAGAGTGGAAATTTTTAACCCATCTTCCTTGGCTCCATCTGTATCCTCTTTTTGTGTCCTTTGGCCATAGGAGGTACAGGGGACTTGAATCACCAGGGGATAAGACTGGCTTCCCCTCTGGTAGACATACATGTGTGAAGCATCAGAATTCTGTGGTTAGAAGCTACCTTTGACATTATTTCCTTCACCAATGCACAAATCATTTCTATAGCACCCATTATAGATGTTC
The DNA here is from genome assembly GCA_028644305.1 of Xerus rutilus. NCBI lineage: Eukaryota > Metazoa > Chordata > Mammalia > Rodentia > Sciuridae > Xerus > Xerus rutilus. Next base: position 40,025,408 of record CM053417.1, read on the forward strand.
ACCCAGCTTATTCCTGTGGGTATTTTTTCCTCAAAAGACTGCCAGTTCCAGCACTATTTAGCCTTAATGAAGAGACCTGTCTTTTTCCTGCTGACTTTTGTCACTTTTGCCCATGGAAATCATTCTCTCTGCTGAGAAGACACTTTCCTTTGCATGAACCTAGATCCCACCAGCTCTGACAATCCTTTGTCTATTTTGTTTCAGATGAATGATCTAGCAGCCAAAGCAATCACCTAAAGTTGAGATCTTATCATTTTTACAGGTTTTTTACAGGCAGTGGAAGTAGGGATGAAGAGAAGGGTAAGTTGTGAGAGGTATTCAGGTAGTACTCATAAGGCAGTACTCATAAGGTAGTACTCATCAGGTAGTACTCATAAGGCATCATGACTCATTAGAAGTGAATAATGAGAATGAAGGACACTGTTAGGATGACTCCCAGGTTTCTGGCATGGGGTTCTTCACAGTCATGCAATAGACTGAGGTGTGGAATAAAGATGAAGGAGCAGGCTGGTAAGGTGGGAGGATGATGTGTTCACTTTTAGAAACTTGAGATTTCTAAGTTGAGACTTAGGCATGTGGACCATCCTGGTGAATGTATCCAATAGGAATCTAGATAAATGGCTAGGAATTCATAAGAAAAATCTATACTAGAGATATATTCTTTTGTGAAGTTGTATTTGAGTTTCTGGTAGTAGATTATATAACCCCAAAGGAGAATGGAGGCCTGTGGAAGGAGCCCTGGCCCCATCCTGATTCGGTTCTCTTCCATCTGATCAATCATGTCCATGATCATTGCTGATTCCATATGTGACCACTTTCTTCATTTCCTTGTACTCTTCCAGGCTCAGAGCATCTTATTCCACCTTTCTGGCTTCGTTTTTAGTAATTTAGAAATGATGCACATGGATAGAAGAATAATGCTGTTAAGATGATTTATACATTAAAAATGACTAGGTGATAATAACGATAAGAATTATCTAAAATGTTACCATATTTTTATCTTCTTGTTTTTTAGAAATACTTCTGTGGCTTCCATGCATCACACAAATGCAAGGATTTCAGCACATAAACCTGCTCCTGGCTCCATAAACTACCACCTTTCCTTTCTAATTAAACAGATTTTGAAAATTATTCTCTACTATTTGTTTAGCCAAAGAAAGTATGTATCTTATCTCATCTAATATCTTATACATTTTATCTTAAAATACTAAGTTAAACAATACTACAATCCAAAATTCTAATCTATAAAGAATAATATATGCATGGAGTGTACTAGTTTTACATAAGGGATCTTGTTCAAATAAAAAGTGATTCAATTTTCATAAATTTAATTTACTCACAGCATTTTCATAATGTTGCTATTACATCCAGATAAGAGTCCAGGGCATTATTTCTATGGCCTCAGCAAGCCACTTCTCCTATGCCCTGCTTCTATTAGATGTGTCATCAGCTTTCCAGGAGAAAGAGGCCCCCTGTCCAGCCCCTGATGAGTGCAGCACGAAATATTTGCTATTGTTTTGTTAATCAAGCTGGGTGATTATGTTGTTTCTCTAAGAGGGTGTTTTGCCCAGCTAAGTTCCCCTAATGATTTTACTATCTCATCTGTTATAGATTTCTGTTAGTCAGATATTCATCACTGTGACCAAAATACCTAACAATAACACCTTAGAGGAGGAAAATCTATTTGGGCTCATGGTTTCAAAGGTTTAGTCCATGGTTAGGTAAATCCACTGCTTTGGGCTCAAGGTGAGGCAGCACATCATTTTGAAAGGGTAGCTGTGGAGGAAAGCTGCTTACTTCATGGGAAGCAGGGGGTGGCCTGGAGGAGGGAGGACAAGATAGAATACCCAAGGGTATGCTCCCAGTGACCTAACTTCCTTCAGCCACACCCCATCTACCTATAGTTACCCCCCTAGTTAGTCCATTCAAATTAGGATGGACAAATAAGTTTATAGCTCTCATAATCTAATCATTTTACATCTGAACATTGCTGCATTAACATAGGAACTTTTGGTGGATACCTCATATCCAAACCATAACAATTTCCTGTCTTCCAAAATATTGTTATTCCTGTTTCTGGTTCTCTTGGTACTTGGGCTACATGCTACAGTTTATTGTGTATCACCTAATAGCTCTGAAGATGAAATAACTACTTGCCATTTGCCTCAACAAAATGCCACTCTCTAGAAGATGTCATCCATCAATGCTGGCTTTGCATTCAACCTGTACTGGAGGTTCACTATGGAGACCCCAGACCAGAACATCTTCTCTCCTGGAACATTTCTGATGTTTTGGATGTTTTCCATTGGGATCTGCTTTCAAACCCAAACTCATATCTTGAAGTGCTTGGAGTTCAACCTCACAGACACCTCAATGGTAGAGATTTAGCAGGGCAGCATGTGATGTGTTCACTGTATTTTCCAAAGAAGTAACTGGAATTTCAGGTATAAAATACTGTCTTTGTTAGGAAGTGGCTGAATCTATTGGCAAAATTATTGGGTTATTTCAAAACATGGTAAAACCTTCTATGAGATCCCTTAAGAATTTGATTTACTGCTAGGTCCATTTACTAAGCAGTCTAACCATGCTCTGAGTAATATAGAAACTGGTACCAGTAGTGGAAATTTTGTACATTAAGTTTTCCAAGAATCAGACTCTGAAACAGAATTTATTGTACATGATGTTTATGTGGGAATGACTTTGGGACTGATGCCTATAAAAATGGAAGGAAAGAAATAGAATTAATCAGGGGTACAAGTCAAGCTGAAATGCAGGCCAAAACAGCAACAGCCTTGGATGATTGCATGAGGAAATCTGGAGCAAAATTGGCCAATTATACTTGTCCTGTGTAAGTTCAAAATGGTTAGGCCTTCATACACCCACCTTAATCAGTTACTGGATCTGAGGGGATGTCTCTCTGCAATGGGAGTTGTCACTGAAGGAGCTAAAGCCTGAAAACTTTTTGCTGATAAGACTTGTAGCATGTGAAACAATAAGTTCTTTGTTGAAGAGGAATCTGTTTGGAGTACCTTCCTGTTCAGCACTGTTCACCCCTTTTGCTGAACAAATCTATTTCTTACAAGTCTGGGAAACAACTCCTGCAGGGTTCTAATGGGTCTGGATTTGCGGAATAAATTATAGCTTCTGCTGTTACAGCTGGTCTCAGGATCACAACTGCTGACAGTCATCTCCTTCCTCCACTGTCCATTCTAGATTCCCTTCTCCCTTACCTGGTGTTTATAGTTTACCTGGTGACATTCCTGATGAATCTGAAGCCAGTGGTTGCCATGTTCAACTTTGGCTAAGGTTATTGAACTTTTCCATTTACCATCAAAATTGAGCAAGGAGTACAAAGAGATACCCATAGAAATCACTTGGTTATCAAGAATATTCTGTCTCCATTATATAAAAACATACTTTCTTTTTCATGATGATGAAGGGTAAATTGCAACTCTCTGGGTGGCATACTAAAAAGTCTGACTCCATCTTTTGATGTTTCACTGCTGCTATCTTTTAAGCCTCTTTTAAACTAGATCTTGGTAGTTTATTTGGCTTTTCTTATTGTTCTTTATAGAAAATTTGGCCTATCATGAACTACTCCATTTACACAGAAGAAGAAATGCATTATGTGTCCCTCTTTCCCTCCCCTCTTCCCCCACCTATTCTCATTTCTCTACTCTGCTGGTCTTCCTTCTATTTATTTATTTCTTTTTAAAATTGGTGCTTTATAGATATACATAAAGGTGAAATTCACTGTTGTATATTCATATATGTACATAGCATAATTTGGTCAATTTCATTCCATGGTTCTTCCCTTTTCCTGTCCCTTCTCCCTCCCCTTCTATTCCCTTCCTCTCCTCACTGACCCACTGATCTACCTTATATTTTCATGGGATCTCCATTATTTTGCTCTAGCTTCTGCATATGAAAGAAAACATTTTCTTTTGTGCTGGGGATTGAACTCAGGGGCACTCAACCACTGAGCCACATCTCCAGCCCTAATTTTGTATTTTATTTAGAGACAGGATCTCAATGAGTTGCTTAGCACCTTGCTTTTGCTGAGGCTGGCTTTGAACTCAGGATCCTCCTGTGTCAGCATCCTGAGCCATGGGGATTAAGAAAACAATAAATGGGCACATACCTAGAAACCCAAAATGTTTTCTTTACTGGTTATATATCTGTTCAGATTTTCTATATATTCTTTTTTTAAATTTTATTTATTTATTTGTTCTAATTAGTTATATATGAAAGCAGAACGCATTTTGATTCATAGTACACAAATGGAGCACAATTTTTCATTTCTCTGGTTGTACACAAAGTAGTCACACCATTCATGTCATCATGCATGGACCTAGGGTAACGATCTCCATCTCATTCCATCATCTTTCCTACCCCCATTCCCCTTCCCTTCCCTCCCCTTTGCCCTATCCAAAGTTCCTCCATTCCTCCTATGCCCCTCCCACAATTATGGATCAAAACCCACATATCAGAGAAAACATTTTGATTTTGGTTTTTGGGATTAGCTTACTTCACTTAACATGATATTCTCCCAACTCCAACCATTCACCTGCAAATGCCATGATTTTATTCTCTTTTAATGCTGAGTAATATTCCATTGTGTATATTTTCCACAGTTTCTTTATCCATTCATCTGTTGAAGTGCATCTGGGTTGGTTCCATAGTTTAGCTATTGTGAATTGTGCTGCTATAAACATTGATGTGGCTGCATCACTATTTTTTTTTTTTTTGGTACTAGGGATTGAACTCAGGGGCACTCGACCACTGAGCCACATCCCCAGCCCTATTTTGTGTTTTATGTAGAGACAGGGTCTCACTGAGTTGCTTATGCATCACTGTTTTTAAGTCCTTTGGATATAGACCAAAGTATGGTATAACTGGGTCAAATCGTGGTTCCATCTCAAGTTTTCTAAGGAATTTCCATACTGCTTTCCAGATTAGTTGCACCAGTTTGCAGTCCCACCAGCAATTCTTGAAGCAGCTTTGGTTGTTTTTGGGTTTCTAGGCATGTGTCCATTTATTCTAGCTATTCAAATTTGTTGGCATATAGTTGTTCACACTATTTTATTACAATAAATTTATTTCCATAATGTTTTTAATAATGGCCTGTATTAGTTTGATAGTGTTGCCAAAACAAAGTACTGGATGATTTAAACAACAAATTGCTTCCTCATAGTTTTGGAGAATAGAAGTTCAAGTTCAAGGTGTTGCCAGATTTGCCTAGAGGGTTCTGGTCCCCTGCATTATCTTTCTTCAGTTTGTGAATAGCCATCTTCTTCCTTTGCTATTGCATGGTCTTTCTTCTGTGCATGTGTGTCTGTGTCCTAATCTCCTCTTCTTATAAGAAAACAAGATATACTGGATCAGGGCTGACTCCAATGACCTCATTTAACCTAATCACCCCTTTGTTTATTTTTATTTTTATTTATTTTTTGGTATTGGGGATTGAACTCAGGGGCACTCGACCACTGAGCCACATCCTCAGCCCTATTTTGTGTTTTATGTAGAGACAGGGTCTCACTGAGTTGCTTAGCATTGCTTAGTTGCTCGCCGTTGCTCAGGCTGGCTTTGAACTCGCAATTCTCCTGTCTCAGCCCCCCAAAGTGCTGGGATTACAAGCGTGAGCCACTACACCAAGCTTAATCATCCCTTTAAAAGCCCTATCTCCAAATACAGTAACATTCAGAATTATTATGATTAGGATTTAAAAATGTGAATTTAGAGGCTGAGGGTATAACTCAGTGGTAGACCACTTACCTAGTATAATTAAGGTCCTGAGTTTAATCCCTAGTACCACAAAAAATAAAATGTGAATTTTGGAGGGAAAACAACCCTTAACATGTCCTCACTTTCATTTCTGGTTTTAGCAACTTGGGTCTTTTCTTCATTATTCTAGGTAAAGTTTTGTCAATTTGGTCAAACTTTTCAATGAACTAACTTTTAGTTTTGATGATTCTCTCTATTGATTTATTTTTTATTTTTTATTTCACTTGTCTCTGCTCTAATCTTTATTTCTTCCTTCTCTCTACTACTTTTGTGTTTAACCTTCTCTTTTTTCTAGCACCTTAAGCCCTACAGTTAGTTTACTGATTTTGGAATTTTTCTATTTTTAAATGTAGGTTTTATAGGTATAAATGTTCCACAGAGCACTGCTATACCCCATGCATTTTGGTATGTTTGTTTACATTTGCATTCATCACAAAATTTTCCAATGCAAATTGTGCTTTCTTATTTGACCAACTGTTTACCTGAGTATGTTTGTAAATTTTCATATATTTTAGCATTTTTGGTTGTAGGTTGATTTGTTGATTTATACGTTCTTGTCCTTGTGGTCAAGAAGATACTTCCTATGATTTCAAATATTTAAATTATATTGGGAATGGTTGTGACCTAACATATAGTTAATCATCTATGATGTTGCATGTCCACTGAGAATAAAGTGTGTTTTGATGTTGTCATTGAGTGGATATTCTGTGTATGTCTATAGATCTAATTTTGTAGTTCAAAGTCTTATTAATCTTCCGTCTAGTTGTTCTTTGCATTATTAAATGTGGAATATTGAAGTATACAACTTATTGTAGAACTATATTTCTTGCTTCAATTCTGTTAATTTTTGCTTTCTATATTTTGGGATGTTGTTTTTACATAGGTATATGTTCCTAATTGATATATCATTCTGATGGATTGAAAGTTTAATTAAAAGTTAATGTCTTTCATTGCCCTTTTAGGATTTTAAAAGTACTTTTGGTCTAATATTAGTATGGCTATCTAGATCTCTTTTGGTTACTATTTGCACAGAGTATCTTTATCCTGTGTTTGTCTTTGGATCTTAAGTATGTCTCTTCTAGACAGAATACAGTTGAATTATGTTTTAAAATCCATCTGGTAATCCAGAGTTTAATCTGTTTGCCTTTAAACTGATTTTTGGACAATGAGGGAGTTATTTGTACTCAACATATCTTATATCTCATTTGTTCTTCAATTCCTTTATCATTGCCTTCATTTGTGGATTTTTATTTTTTGTAGTGTAGGATTTTAATACCCTTCTAATTTCTATTTCTGTGTATTTTTTAGTTTTTCTCTTTGTAGTTACCTCAGAGATTGCACTTAATTCCTTAAACTCATAATTACCTATTTTGAATTAATACCAAATAACCTGCAGTAGAATACCAAACTCTGCTTCTATACATTTGTGCCCTCTTCCTCTTTACTGTTAATTAAGTAAACTTATATTGATAAACTGTGTTCTTACCAGAATACATTTATAATTATTGTTTTATATATTTTCTCATTGTCCTACAAATCCTTGAGACTGTTCATTTTTTCAACTTGCTGCATTGATGTTGGTGGGAGTGGATCTGAATAATGAGCATGTTTCATTTTGTAAGAAACTGCCAAAATGTTTTCCACAATGAATATACTATTTTACTTCTCCAGCAACAAATAAATTTAAACAAACAGAGAAATTTCTTTATGCTGATCTATGATCTGATAGGTGAACCATTATGCCACACCATGACTTTAATTTGCATTTATATTATTGCAAGGAAGATTAACAAAGCTTTCACATGTTTATGTCTTTTTCCCCATATTTGTTTAAGACATCCTTGTATTTATTTACATTGTTGTGAACTTTGTATTCAGATCATTCACTCATGTTTATAACATAATCTCTTACTATTACTTTGTAAGATCTCTTAAAATATTAAATGAAAATATAATTAGCATTTAAAAAACCTGAACATACAAAAAAAACTAAACATGCAACTACCAAAAGATATAGCAATTTCATTTCTGGGCATTTATTGCAGAGTGATGAAAACAACATTCTCTCTCTCTCTCTCTCTCTCTCTCTCTCTCTCTCTATCTCTATCTCTATCTCTCTCTCTTACACACACACACACCTATAAATGGATATTTATAACAGCCTTTTTTAAACAATAGAGCTTTACAGTTATACATAGTAATTGGGTTCATCCCAACAAACTCATACATGCAAGGAATTCAATTTCAGTTCATGATTCCCCTTTCCCTTTCCTTTTCTCTTTCATCCCCCCTTTGCTATACCATTGTCCTTCCTCTACTCTACTAGACTTCCTTTTGCTTATATATTAATTTATATTTGATTATTTCTTTCTACCTATGCATAAAGGTGAAATTCCCTGTCATTTATTTATGTATGCACATAGCATTTTTAAAGAATTCATTCTGCATTGCCTCCCCTTACCCCGCCCTGCACTCTGCCTCTAGATCTCCTTCCTCTACATTACTGATCTTCCCTTTATCTTTGTTATTTTATCCTTCCCTCTCCAGTTCCTTTATTTTGCTCAAGCTTCTGTTTATGAGAGAAAATATTCAATTTGTGCTTTTGAGTTTGGCTTATTTCACTCAGAATGATGTTCTCTAATTTCATCCATTTATCAGAAAATGCCATAATTTTATGGCTGAGTAGAACTGCATTGTATATATATATATGTATATCCCACAATTTCTTAAACCATTCATCTAGAGCTGGGGTTGAGGCTTAGTGGTAGAGCACTTGTCTGGCATGTGTGAGGCACTGGGTTTGATTCTCAGCATCACATAATAATAAATGGATAAACAAACAAACAAATAAATAAAAATAAGGTCCATCAACAACTTCAAATATTTTTTTAAAAATTCATCTATTAAGAGGCATCTGGGTTGATTCCTTAATTTAGCTATTATAAATTGTCCTGCTATAAACATTGACGTCAGCCTTTTTTAAAAAAAATAATAGTCAAAACTTGAAGTGTACTTTGATGTCTTTCGATGGGTAATGGTTAAGCAAACTTTGATACATTCAGACTATGGACTACATGTCCATGAACAAACATCAACAAGATAAAGTAAAGGGACCTCACTTGTATAATTTCTTGTGACTGCATGCAAATCTACAATTATACAAAATGTCATTTCTTTTTTAAAAGTACAATATGTAATCTTACCAAAACTAGGTTCTAGGTTCTTTTCAAAAAGAATTACAAATCCTGGACAGGGTGATGAGCAATGGAATGAGCACATTGGCTTGCCATGGAGGCAGAGAGAAGTGGGTTCAGATTTGCTCTCTTCCACTTCCCAGCTGTGTAATCTGTAGCTTTCTGACTTAGGGTGCCTATTTTCTCATGCTATTGCCGAAATATACAGTGCATTCTTTTACTAGTTTGTGAATTCTAAAAGATTAAGAAAGGAAATTTCTTTCCTATTATATTTTATTTCTTTGATGATGAATGAAAATGAGTATAATTTACAAATTATCTTATTTGGCCCTTTATATTGTCATTTGCATAACTATTTTCATGAAGAACATTGCTATGTAACTGGATTTTCTTGATATGTACCTGTCAGGATTTACCTTCAAGTTTTAGTCTCATCAGTAAATCTGTGATGATTATCACATTTTTTGTCAGTTTGAGATCCATACTTTATCCTCAGCAAATGTTTGATAGAATACACCAGAGATACCATGTTTAACAAATATAAGATTATTCAGATTATCTAGGTTTCTGTGGTTAATTTTTTAATTCATGTTTTCTTGAAATATGTTCATTTAATTTATTAAATTTATTAATTTATTAATTTACCAATGTGAAGTTGTCCAAAATATTCTGTTATCATTCTTTGAATGATCATTGGCTCTGTTGTGATATCTCCCTTTCATGATGTGTTTCTTTTTTTATTATAATCAGTTTTGTGCATAGCTTATCAATTTAATTATGATACTCAAAGAACAAACTGTTAGATTTTTTCTATTTTAATTATTGTGTTCTATTTCACTGGTATCTGTCTTTATCTTTGTTATTTCTTTTCTTCTCTATTTTGTATGGTTTTAATTTTTGCCCTTTATTTTCTAGTTTCTCCAAATGGAAGCTTAAAATACTGATTTTAAAATTTTCTTTTCTAAAACATGAATTTTAAACTATGAATTTCCTTCTGTGTGCACTTGAGTTGCATCCAACAAGCATTTATATATTGCAATTTATCATTCAGTTCAAAATATATTCTAATTTCCAGAACTTAGCATCAGTTTAAAAAATTCATTTTAAAAATTATTATAGTTCAGGGGCTGGGGTTGTAGCTCAGTGGCAGAGCTCTTGCCTTGTATGTGTGAGGTACTGGGATTGATTCTCAGCACCACATATAAATAAATAAAAAATAAATGTCCATTGACAACTAAAAAATATTTTAAAAAATTATTATAGTTGGGTAATAGTCTCTTTGTAGTTTTAAATATATATTATTTTGATGGCTAATTATGTTAAACAGATTTTCATATATTTATTGGCCATTCACATAGCTTCCCTTGTGAGCTTCCTGTTCAGTCCTTTGTCCATTTTTAATTAGGTTTTTTAATTAGGTTGTTTTCTTTTTGTCTTAAGTTGAAAGAGCTCTCTATATATTCTGGATAATAGTTAATTATCAGATGAATTTTTGTGAAGATTTTTTCACATTGAACTGGCATTCTCTTATTTTTTAAAAAAATTTAAAAAACATATTTTTAGTTGCTGATGGACCTTTATTTTATTCATTTATTTATATGTGGTGCTGAGACTTGAACCCAGTGCCTCACACATGCTAGGCAAGTGCTCTACCACTGAGCCACAACCCTAGTCCTCCCTTTTATATTTAATAACATTTGTTGAATGAAAGAAAACTTTAATTTGAGTGATGTCCAATTTTTCAATCTATTATTGGTGATTTTGTGTCATTTTTCTTAAATCTTTATTTTACCCAGGTTTTTAAAGATTTTTATCCTATGTTGTTCTCTAGACACAGTACCTCTGATGTTTAGGTCTGTAATTAATTTCCAATTAATTTTTATGAAGTATGTGATTCATAATTTGAAATTCCCTTTATATATGGATATCTAGTTTTACTGGCACCATTTGATGAAAAGACTATCTCTCCCTAATCAATTCATCGTAAATATGTAGATCAGTTTTTGGACTCTCCACTCTGCATTTCTTTTTATCTATACATCTTTCTTTAGGACAACACAGTACTGTATGGATTACTGTACCTTTATGGTGATATTTACAATATGAGATTGGGTAAGTCCTTCAACTTTGTCATTGTTTTTGTTATTTAAAGTTTACATTTACACACGTATTTTAGAATCAGCTTTTCAACTTCTACAAAATTTTTCTGTGATTTTAATTGAAATCATGTTGAATCCATAGGTAATTTTGGAAAGAATTGACATCTGAAGAATATTGTCTTCCAATTCATAAACATGGACTATTATCTCCTTTTATTTAGATCTTTAAATCTTTCTTTCAGCAATGTTCTATAGTTTTCATTCTAGTAGTCTTAGAAATCTTTCATTAAATTTATTTCTAAGCATTGTATGCTTGTGGTGTTCTTTATGTAAATTTATTTTTCTAATTATTTTTCTAATTATTTTATTTCTTATTTATTAAAAATAAATAAGATTAGCATTCACATATCAGAGAGAATATTCGGCCTTTGGATTTTGGGGGACTGGCTTATTTCATTTAGCATGATAATCTCCAGTTCCATCCATTTATTGGCAAATGCCATAATTCATTCTTCTTTATGGCTGAGTAGTATTTCATTGTGTATGTATATCACATTTTCTTTATCCATTCATCTGTTGAAGGGCATCTAGGTTGGTTCCATAGTTTAGCTATTGTGAATTGAGCTGCTATAAACATTGATGTGGCTATGTCACTGTAGTATGCTGATTTTAAGTCCTTGGAGTACAAACCAAGGAGTGGGATAACTGGGTCAATTGGTGGTTCCATTCCAAGTTTTCTGAGGAATCTCCATACTGCTTTCCAGAGTGGTTGCACCAATTTGCAGTTCCACTGGCAACGTATGAGTATACCTTTTCCCCCACATCCTCGCCAACATTTACTGTTGCTTGTATTCTTGATAACTGCCATTCTGACTAGAGTAAAATGAAATCTCAGTGTAGTTTTAATTTGCATTTCTCTAATTGCTAGTGATGTTGAACATTTTTTCACATATTTGTTGAGTGATTATATTTCTTCTGTGAATTGTCTGTTCAGTTTCTTTGCCCATTTATCGATTGGGTTATTTGTTTTTTTTATGTTTTTTGAGTTCTTTATACATCCTGGAGATTAATGCTCTATCTGAGGCACAGGTACTAAAGAATTTCTCCCATTATGTAGGCTCTCTCTTTACGTTCTTGATTGTTTTCTTTGCTGTCTTTTTGCATTTGTGATTATTTCCTTTGCTGTGAAGAAGCTTTTTAGTTTGATGCCATCCCATTTGTTGATTATTGATATTACTTCTTGCACTTCAGGAGTCCTATTGAGGAAGTACATTCCACAACAAGGAGGGTAGAGAGGGTTAGGACAAAAGTTCATTGGATTAGACAAAAGGGAATGAAGGGAAGGGAGTGGGGATAGGGATAGGAAAGACAGTAGAATGCATCAGACTTAACTTTCCTATGCTCATATATGAATACATGACCAGTGTATCTCCACATCATGTACAGCCACAAAATGGGATCCTAATTAGAATAAATTGTACTCCATGTATGTATAATATGTCAAAATATACTCTATTGTCATGTATATCTAAAAAGAACAAATAAAATAAAATAATAAATAAATTAAAAAAATAAATAACAGCTAGGCATGGTAGTGTACACCTGTAAACCCAGAGACTCAGGAGACTTGCGCAGGTGGATTGCAAGTTCAAAACCAGCCTGGGAAAATTAGTGTGATCTTGTCTCAAAACTAAAATAAGAAGAGTGCCCCTTGGTTTAATGCCTAGTATACAAAAATAAATAAATAAATAAATAAATAAATGGGATTTTAATGCTAATCTTGTATCCTACATCTTTGATAATTTCAGTTAGTAATTTACTACTTTTGTAAGTTAAAAATTTCTATATAAGCAATTGTGTCATGTGCAAATCATGACATTAATGTCTTCCTTTTTTATTGCTACACCATGAATTACTCTTTCTTGCATTAATATAATATAATTTCTATTATAATATTTATAGAATTGATTAAATTGAGTACCTTCCTTTGATTTCATTCCTGGGATAAAACATTTACTATTTCAACATCAAATATGATGTTAGCTGTAGTATGTTTATTGATGCTCTCTATCAGTTTAAGACAGTTTCCTCTATACATAGTTGGGTGAGTTTTAAAAAATCATCAACTTACTTTTAAATTTCCTCAAATTGTTCTTCTGTATCTACTGAAATTATCATATATATATAATTATATATAAATTATAGTCACTTAAAATGTGGTGACTTAAATTATTGACTTTTGAATGTTGAAAGAACCTTCAATTCCCGAGATAAACCTCATTTCATTGTAATGCATAATTATTTATGTACCTTCGTAGATTTGCAAATATCACAGTGAAGATTCTTACACCTTCAGGTTTAAATATGAAAGTTATTTGACTTTGCATTTCTTTACTTGTGATGTCCTGATCATTGTTAATTTCAGAAATGTTATTCTGGCCTTAAAAAGGATATTTGAAAACATATTTTTCCTCCCCTATTTTTAGTCTAAGTTTCATGTTATTTCTTACTTCAATGTTTGACAGAATTTATATTAAGATAATTTGAGTCTGAGGCTTCCCCCATACTCTGATAAATATCAAGCTCTTCATATCTTTGTTTTTTCTTGTTGCAGTATTATTAAGTTGTCCTTTTCAATACATTTGTCAATTTCATTTATTTAAAAAATTTGTTGGCATGATTTTCATATTCCTTCACTATTTTTTAATGTCTATATAATCTGTAATGATAGGTCCCCTTTTATTCCTGATATTGCTTATTTGTGTTTTTCCTCTTTCTTGATTATTTTAGCATGGCATTAATCTATTTTATGGATATTTTATTAATTTTCCTTTTTTAATTTCCTCTATTTATTGTCTTCTATATTACTGTCATTATTATTTATTTCCTTGTGCTTATATTTACTTCAGTTTTATGTGTCCTTATGGTGGAAATTTGGGTTACTGATTTAAACAATTTTGTTTTTATAACACAGCTATTGGAGGCTATAAATTTTATTAAAGCTGCATTCTATACATTTTTACATGCTTTGTTTTACTTTTCAACTATGTTTTACAACATATGTTGTCCAGGCTGGTCTCAAACTCTTGGACTAAAGTGATCATGATCCTCCTACCTCAGCCTACCAAGTAGCTGGGACTATAGGTGCATACCAGGGCACCAGCTTTCATGGTGCATTTTTAGATTCCATCTAGTTTTAATCCTTTCTTTATAACCTTTGTGGATGACTGTTGAGCAATTGGGGCATTTATTTCTTTTATATATTTATTTGTTTCTCCATATGTATCTGGAGGAAGAGAAGCAAATCAACCACACATTTTTATAGGATCACTCTTGTTTATGTAGTCTATTGTGTGGTGTCATTATGTGACACATGACTAAACTATTGATTCTTTATAGGAAAAATGTTTTAGTAAGCATTTAGTAAATAAGGTATACCTTAATCTCTCAGTTTCACATTCCTGAATATGCTCTGTGACACTGAGACTTAATGTCTACTAACCCTGTTTCTGCTTTGTCACCTGATTCACTGTTAGGCTGTGTTCATAGGGAATGCCTTAGGGACACATGAATCTGAAGGAAGGGAAGAAAATCAACCACACATTCTAGGGATGAATTCCACTTGATCACAGTTATATTGCTAGTCTATATTCCAGATTTCTTCTTGTATTTGATTTCAAGTTTAACTTCTTTGTGTTCAGATAGTTAACTCTATGGTATTAAAAATAGTTTGAAATTGACATGTGTTTTATGGATCAGCACATGATTTACTTTGTAACGTATCCATGTGTACTTGGAAGGTATATGAATTATTAATTTGTTATATATGGTGCATATGTATATATTGTATACAGTGTTCTCTAAAAGTCTCTTATGTATTTTCTAGTTTTATGGATTTTTTTGAGTAAAAGGATAGACTTCATACTAGTAGAAGCAGAAATCTACCTTCAGCTTTGAAGGTTAGTTCATTATGAATAAAATTTTACATTTTCAATAATATTCTTTCAGCAAAATTTAAGAGACCAATCCATTGTTTTCAATTTCACATTCTTTTTCTTTTGAGTCACATTGATGTTTTACTGTCTCTCTTTTGAAAATATTGTTTTATGCTGATATTAAATATATTGAAGTAGATTCTGATCCCCCTAGCTATTGCAGGTTCTTTATATTGCTGAATCAACAGGAAAATAATGAGGTCATTCTTTTGGGTGTGACTGATATTGTTTACCAAGGAGAAATTGTATTTTCACAGTGGAAGCATGAAGGGCTATGTAAATAAGCCACAGGATCATCTGAGATAATTTTTAGTAATTATATGTCTAGTAGTAAATATTTATGCAAAGCTAGTATAACAAAAATAAAGGCAAGTTTACTAAGGATTCTGATCCTTCAGGAATGAATGGGTTAACCTCTAGGTAAGAAACCTTGATGAGATGAAGTCTTGTCTGAAGGCAAAAGAAATAGGGAATCGTGTGTACAATAAAGAATTTATAAATATACAGACATTAAGTTATATAAATACTAACTATGGCCTTGTGGATAATTAAAGAAATAAGGAAGTTAGTAGCAATGTATTTTTCTCTTTTGCTTGTTATATATGTATTTTTACATGTGCATTAAGTACTAAGTTTTCAATTCTGGAAATATTTCAATAAAACTGACAAAAGTTCATTAAAATAGGTCAGAAGTCATAATCTGTAGTGTATATATTATGATATTAATATTATTATATAACAATTATAATATTCTTATTACGATTTTATAATTATATTATTATATAATTATAATATATTTTATATACTATATTTAAGTTTTTATATGTTTCACATCTAGGATGATGGGACAAAGTAGGTTAACTACTTTCTTCTCTTCTACTTCCCATTGTTACTTTATATATTGATTTTTTGTGGTTAAATTTGGAATACAGACCTTAATATATGTAATAGCTCAAACTGTGAATGAATTTGAGAAGTGATTGATATTAGCCCAAGAAGTATATGATTATTGACACCCACATTTAGATAACATTACTGTTGGTACTTTGTGTGTCCTTGTTAGGTGAGAAGGTAAGGCTATTATATTTGTATGAAAGACAGGTATCTTGTTAGGCAAAAGAAATAACTGGATTTTATAGTTGTATGAGAGTTTAAAAATTTGTTAAAATGTGTATATGGAATGCTTTTAAGTGATATTATTAGCAAGAAATAAGGGGGACTGTATTTATAAAACTATTTTCTTGTAGCTTCGATATTCTAGTCTCTGCATTTTGTTATTGTTTCTATACTTTTGCTTTTCCAGCTAGCTCCCTGATTAACTCTGACATTAATGGTTGTGAGGAGATTGGAAGTTTAATAGAGGGACTGGAAGTTTGAATTCTAGAACTTTACTTCATCAAAAAATTTTTTTTTTCTTTTTTTGGTACCAGGGATTGAACTCAGGGGCTCTTGACCACTGAGCCACATCCCCAGCCGTATTTTGTGTTTTCATGTAGAGACAGGGTCTCACTGAGTTGCTTAGCACCTTGTCTTTGCTGAGGCTGGCTTTGAACTCGTGATTCTCTTGTCTCAGCCTCCCAAAGTGTTGGGATTACAAGCGTGCACCACCACACCTGGCTATGTTTTTTTTTTTTATTCACTGTCTCCTCAACCAATTATCTTGATTATTGTAGCATTATTATGAAATAACCTATTAAGTCTCCATAAAGCTATTTTGCTTGAATTTCATTTTATTGTTAAAATTGCTACACTTGTTTGGTGATTGTTTCACATGTGCCAGATATATCTTTTCCCATCTTTGTATACTATTTTAAAAGTAACATTTATTTGCAATATTTAAAATATCAATTATTGGCTGGATGTGGTAGTGCACACTACACCTATAATTCCAGTAGCTTCAGAGGCTGAGGCAGCAGGATCTCAAGTTCAAAGCCAGCCTCAGCAAAAGTGAGGTTCTAAGCAACTCTGTGAGACCCTGTCTCTAAATAAAATACAAAACAGGGCTGAGAATGTAGCTCAGTGGCCGAGTAACCCCTGTGTTCAATCCCTGGAAACAACAAAAAAAAAATCAATTATTTATCCTCATAAAACATTTAAATATTAAAGAAATTCTAGAACTTTACTTCATCAAACCTCTCATAATGCTACTCCCTCATCTCCATATGCAACTATTTCAACAGGTTAGTGTATATCTTTTCTTTTTTCATCAACCTATAATTATATCTTAAGAAGAAATATATAACATGTTTTTAATAAGCATGTTTTATAGTGCATGACATATTTTTTTTTACTTATTAGCCCATAACTTTATTTTATTTTATTATTTTTCTGTCAGTAAATGTAAATATGCCTCATTATAAATGTGTATATAAGCCAGGCGCGGTGGCTCAAGCCTGTAATCCCAGCACTTTGGGAGGCTGAGACAGGAGAATCGCAAGTTCAAAGCCAGCCTCAGCAATGGCGAGGCACTAAGCAACTCAGTGAGACCCTGTCTCTACATAAAACACAAAATAGGGCTGGGGATGTGGCTCAGTGGTCGAGTGCCCCTGAGTTCAATCCCCAGTACTAAAAAAATAAAATAAAATAAATGTGTATATATGTATAGTTTTTAATTTCTGAATACAACATTGTTTATTTTTGTTATCCTTTTTGTTAGCTTTGACTTTGGCTTTTTGTCATGACATAGTTATAAAAAAATCATGTAAACACTTCTTTATGAATACAGACTTTTTTGAATGACAGGATTCTGGTTTCAGGATCTAACTCTATGGATAATTTTAAGGTATTAAAGGAAGGAGAAGTTAATATTATGACTTATGTGAAAATCTATTTTCTATGGTGGCCAAGATAGACTACATATTCCACAGCGGTAGAGATCTTCAGCAAAAGCATGCTCTAATATGAACATCTGAAAGCCAGCTTCTGTTAACCAAAGTTCCAAGTGACTTTTGTCTTTGTAAGTTTGTGGGTAGAGATTCTAGATGCAGGTAGAGAAGTTCTAACACCTTCTTCCATGTGATTCACACCTAAGGCACTTACTCGAAGTATATGGCAGTGTCTCAGATATGTCTTCACTTACCCCCTCCCTTGGATTTGGTGTCATACGTCATGTGGAAGTGAGAGAGCAGTTTGGATTCAGTGATCTGGGAGATCTCTTTCAGACCCAGTAGATGATATGGAAGTCTTCACATAAGTATGCTGAGCTGGGAATGGAACACAGATGAGTGTCTGACAGGAAAGTCTAAATTGCCAATGTGTCTATCTAAAGTGATTTCTTAAACTGTCATATAGGAAGATAGGAAGACTTTCCCTTAATGTGTATCTCTTCATGCATGCCTGGTACTTCCTGTTATATATATTCATTTATTTATTGAATTGAGGGTGGGAATTCAAGTTTCTGAAGTAGAGGTTAAAATTTGCCCTCTGAGAATGAATTTGCACTATCTGGTTGTCATAGAAAACTGGCATCACCCATAATAACATGATGTACTTCTGGTTTCTATGACAACTGGACTATGCCATCTTACCCTGGGAAAAGGAATATTTAACTTGGTATTTACAGGCAGCAAGTGTGTGATACTTGCATTAGAATAAGATCATTAGGATATCTACCTTGTTGGTAAATGTATATGTATGTGATGGTTAAGGGAATCATTGATTATATGCTGCAAATATAGGGTATGATTACTCCTCTTATGGGGGGAGGCTGACAGACACTACTGAGAGGATATTGAAGTGGCTGAATCACCACTTAGTCTGTCTGCTTCTTTGTTTCTGTGTCCTCAGATGACATCTGTAGTGTGAGACTCTGCGATCTCAGATTTTGTAAAGCAAGTTCACAAACCTTTTTATCTATGCATACCTCTCCAAGAACTATTTTGTAATTCCTCTAAAATATGTATCTTCATTTATAATACATCTACATATATTAAGGAAATTTGAGGAAGGTACATAATGAGTGTACAAATTTTGAAACAAATGAAGTTCAACTATTACAATTTTGATCGCATTCTTGTGGTTGAACATGATGCAGGATTACACTGGTCGTGTATTCATATATGAGCACAGGAAAGTCATGTCTGATTCATTCTACTATCTTTCCACCCTATTTTCATATATATCTAAAAACAACAAATAAAATATATGTATGAAAATATTTTGAAACAAATGAAATGTGAGATATAATGAGTATACTGTAGAAGAACCAATCTTTTTTCTGGTCACTCATGGATCATTTACATACCTCCTATGCATCTGAACACCACTTTAGAAATTGCTGCTCTAAAGAGAAATATTTTTATTCTTGCATCACTAATAAAAATCTGTAAATGGCTTCCCATTACTGTAGGCATAAAGTACAAGATCCTTAATAAAGTCTCTGTTCTCAGCAATTGAAGTTTGGTTGTGATTTTTGTTGATATGACATTTTTCTTATTCACTATTTAGGTTTGAAAAAGAAGGCAAATTATTTAAAGTACAGTCATGTATTTCTTAACAATGGAGACATGTTCTGGGAAATGCATCATTAATTGATTTTTTCATTGTTTGAACATCATAAAGTGTACTTATACAGATCTAGATAGTGTAGCTTATCATACACCTAGGCTACATGGTATGTATATGTATATATACATGGTCTGTATATATCTGTGTACACATGTATATGTATGTGTACATATGTGTGTATACACACACACACATATATATATATAGTATAGTCTATTGCTCCTTGAGTCATGATGAATAGAACAACAGGAGATTAAATCAAACACAAGAAACAGTAATCAAGAGAGGAGGCACACATGAGATGAATAAGGCTGTGCCACTATAACATGACACTATTTTTTCAATTAGTAGGAATACAGTCAATTGAATAAAATTATATTGTAGGGAATACATAAACTAGTAACACACTAATTTATAATCATTATCAGGTTTTCAGGTTTTCTACGCTATACATAATTGTATATGCTATACTTGAATACAACTGAAGTGCAGTAGGTACATTTTTACCAGTATCACCACAAACACATATGCAATACATTGTTCTATGATGTTACTATGGCTGTGACTAGGTGATAGGAATTTTCAGTTCCATTATAATCTCACAGGCCCACTGTTGTATATGTGGTTCATTGTGTGGTGTCATTATGTTTTAGTAAGCAGTTGGTAAATAATGTATATCTTTTTTTTCTTTTCTGTCCTCATGTCCCCTCCCCTCTTTCCTCTCCCTCTCCTTTCACCAAAGTTTCTCCATTCTTCCCATGCACCCTTGCCAATTATGGATCAGTATCCATTTATTAGAAAGAACATTCAGGCTTTGGTTTTTTGGGATTGGCTTACTTCGCTTAGCATGAAATAACGTGTATCTTAATCGCTCAGCTTCACTTTCTTGAATATGCTCTGTGACACTGAGACTTAGTGTCTGCTAACCCTGTTTCTACTTTGTCATCTGATTCGCTGTTAGGCTGCACTCATAGGGAATGCCTCAGGGACGCACCTGGAGGAAGAGAAGCAAATCAACCACACATCATAGGGATGAATTCCACTTGATCACAGTTATACTGCTAGTTTGTTCTGCTAAAATATTTTTAAATTAATGAGGCATATTGGTCTGTAGTTCTCATTTCATGTGATTATTTTTGATTTGAGTGTAATGCTAGACTCATTTAATGATTTTGGGATCATTACTCTTGTTTTTTTTTCCTAAGTAATAATTTGTGTAGAATAAATGTTATTGCCTTCTGTTTCCACCTATGGTAGAAGAACAAGGACAAATTTTACCCTCTCCATTAGTGTTCTATTTGCTATAAAAATTGCCACAGATTTTATGGCTTGAAACAATACACATTAATCATTTTACAGTTCTGGAGGTCAAAATTCTGAAATGGGTTTCACTAGGGGAAAAAAAACACAAGGTCTCAGCTTTCTTTCTTACAAGTGCCCTTGTAATTATATTGGGCCAATACTGATATTGTAGGATAATTTCCCCATTCAAGATCCCTAACTTAATCACAACTATAAATGCCCTTTTGCAATATAAGAAGATAAATTCACAGATTCTGGGCGTTGGGATATGAAGATATTTGGAATGGTCTATAACTCTGTCTCTCATATCTTCCTGTGCAACAACCAAAACAATCAAAAAATATGAAACCATGGTTGGTCTCCAACACACTGTACATTAAGAAACAGGACAGTGATAAAGGAGAGGTTAGAAACCAACAAGGTGAGTCCTTGTTGTCCCGATTTAGTGCTTTAGAGAGTTTCCTGGGAGAGGGAACTAATTTGGAACCTATTGGACTCCGTGAGTAGGAAAGATGTAGTTAATTATCTGAGGAAATCAACATAGCTAGAGATAGGACGTAACACTAGAAAAGAAGAATCTTCACAGAGAGAACTCCTGAGGTCTGTAAAGAGTTCCACTGAATACTAACAATATTAATCAGTATATACACATGAGGAACTACCCCTGGCCTATGAAAAGAAAGAAAAAATTGAAATTGTTAGAGAACATTGCCCAGTACTCACATACGAAAGGGAATAGTGCCTATTCTCATCAGGCAGACTGGAAAACTCATAATTAACTTGCTATTTTGGTTGAATACACAGGAAAATCTTTTCTCAGTAACAAGGAATAATTAACCCTGGATAGACTATAACTCAGAACCTGCCTGCCAAAATTACAAAAGTAATACTCAAGTAAAGTTATTTCTGAGTAACTTAAATACATCTCAGAACAAATTCCAGAATATAGATGGAAATACAAAAATATTCAACACCTAACAAAAGAGAATTCACAACTGAACAATAAATATACTTAATGATTGACAAGCATTCATTGAAGTGGGAAAACAATATATAATGAGAATGATCAATCTATCAAAACTGACTCAGAAGTGACATAAGAAGATTTTTTGTTACTATATTCCATATGTCCAAAATTAGAGAGTGAAATTAAGATAATTTTTAAAAGATCAAAGTTAAAGTTCTAGAATTCTAATGAAAATGATCATAGTTGAGATGAATAATACACTGTACCTCAAGCAAAACATTAGCAAATACTTGTGTGGATAAACTGACATTCACCCAATAGTCAACACAATACTGAGGGAGAAGCGACAGAATTAGAGGACTGACACTACTTGACTTCAAGTCTTAACTATAAATCTACATTAACCAGGACAGTGTGGTATCAGAGAAAAAATAGACAAATAGATCAAAGAACAGAAAATAGAGCTGAGAGATAGATTCACATAAATAAAATCAACTGATTTTAAAGGGACAAAGTCAATTTAGTGGAGAAAAGATAGTCTTTCAGCAAATGGTGTTAGACACCCAAATGCAAAATAATGAATCCAGATACAGATCATAAAACAGATCATAAACTTTAATGTAAAATGCAAAATTACATAAATCCTAGAAGATAATTTAGGAGAAAATCCAGGTGACTTTGGATTTGGCAATGGCTTTTTTGATAAAACACCAAAGGAACAATCCATGAAATAATTGATAAGCTGTACTTAATTAAATTGTGCTATTACTTCAAAATCGGAGTTTTGCCTGTTTATCATCACTGTGCCTATGTGTGACTTATTAAACATATAGTTAAGACATCACAGAGGAGAAAGAATAATTGGGGACTTTGTGATATAATATTCCTTACTGAGGGGAAATGTAAGTCACTGAGTCACCAGTTATGCTTTCTTCTCTCTGCTTACTCTGCCTTCATATAATACCTATAGTGACAGAGCTATGTTATCCCTGAATTCTATAAATATTTAGGCTATGTGCCCCTATTCAAAAATTACTTTTCACATGTACACCTAAAGGATGAATCTTTATTCACTTTATATGCATTTATTTTTGAATATCATAAACACATGTATTTTCTAATATTTTATTATAAAATTTTGAAACAAAGTCTAGTCTAAAGAATTTTGCCTGTTTACCATCACTGTGTCCATGTGTGACATATTAAACATATAGTTAAGACACATGTGTTTATACCCATGCTACTATTAAGTTTTACTTCACTTGCTTGTTGAATGATCTATTTATACATCTAATGCATCTATTAACTCATCTTATTTTCAAAGCCAATTGTGTATCTTTGTAAGCAATTCAGAATGTGTGTCAGTAACTGGAGTTTAATATTTGTTTAGTTTTTTAAAAATTTTTTTTAGTTGTAGATGGACATAATATCTTTATTCATTTATTTACTTGTGGTGCTGAGGATTGAACCCAGGGCTTCACGCATGCGAGGCAAGCACTCTACCACTGAGTGCTACAATCCAAGCCCCTAGGCTTTTCTTTTGGTATCTTAAAAATAAAAAAAAATTCTTAGAAAATATTTGCTTTTGCTGAGGTTTTTGGCTATATTATATATGTGTATATATATACACACACACATACATATATCCCATAGCCTATATATATATATACATATATATGTATATATATATATCTCCTCTCTCCATGTATACACACACACACACACACACAAACACACACACACACACACTTATATATCTATGTAACCTAAATATCTTTCAATATAAACATTGCCTTTACTCCAGAATGGTGCCTTATGTCCTTCTTTGTTAAATTCTTCTCCAAATCCAAGGTAACTATTTTTTGCATTAAAATTTATCTTTGCTCACAATGTAATTTTAAAATAAGTAAAAATGTTATATACAAGTACTTACAGAATTACTACTTTATTCCTGACTCTCAGTAAATCATTTTTACACATCTTAGTTTGCCCACATACTGCTTTGGGATCCACTCTCCTAAAGTACACATTTTATCTCATCACAACACTGAAGTTTCTAAATGTTTTCCCCTCAGAATAAACCTTGTTTATCAATTTTCTGACATTAGTGGGGGTAATTTTGTTAGTGGATGCTGCTATTATTTCTTTTAATTATGTTTCAAAAGATATGCTAATTATCCTGACTGAATCAGTATGCATCAAATACATACATATCACATGGAACCCCATAAATGTATATATGTTAATTATGTAATTAATAAGTAAACAAATTAAAAGCGCCCACATAATTATCTTAGCGG
This sequence comes from Xerus rutilus, assembly GCA_028644305.1. NCBI lineage: Eukaryota > Metazoa > Chordata > Mammalia > Rodentia > Sciuridae > Xerus > Xerus rutilus. The sequence goes on from CM053417.1 coordinate 40,049,555, forward strand.
GAAAAAACAATTAAAACAAAAGAAATATAAAGCATCTAAAGCACTTATTATTATTTTTCTATCACAAACTATGCTTTAGAATGAAGAGGGAGTAGGTAAGGGATACATATATGAGCTTCATTTGCACATTCACATTCTGCTATGCAGAGGGTCGGACACTACCAACCTCATTTTTCCTTTATCAGCTAGCTCCCTGCTAGGTACAATAGTGAGAAAGAAGTCTACAGAACAGAAAAGAAGTTCCTCTAAATATCACCCCAATAAAAGCTTTTCACTTTAGCAAGGCTGTATACTTTCAGTAGGAGCAGAGAGTAATCCCCTTTACATTTTTTTTGTCTCCAGAAATAGGTATCTGTGTTATCTCCTCAGTCCAGGGACAGCACAACAGTAGCTGGGAAATGACTTCTTTCTTTGCAGTTCTGGATGCCATTCTTTCTTTTTGGAATTCCCAAGTCACATTTGTTGGTTGTTTTCACTGCTTAGAGTTTTTATTTGTTTTCATGCTGCTGTTTCCATATTTTATCTTCTTGCTTTAGCTGTATATCTTCTACTTTGATTTAATTATTCTATATTTTTTAGTTATTTTATATTTCTTATGCACTATTTTATCCAATTAAAAATTTCTTAAGGGGTTGTGGTTGTAGTACAGTGGTACAGTGCTTGCCTAGCATGTGTGAGGAACAGGGTTTGATCCTTGTCATCACATAACAATAATAAATAAAATAAAGGTATTGTGTCCTTCTACAACTAATTTTTTTTCAAAAAGTTCTTAATTTCATTAACTCACCTTTTTATTTCTAGAAATCCATTTGGAAATTTGGAATTTCTTGTAGTTCTCTCAGATTTACTTTATAGATTTTAAGTTTAGGTGCATAAATATTTAATGATGAATACTTACATTTGTTTATTTCTTCTAAGTGAAATATTTTATCTTTTGACTAACATTTCTTAAATCCCCTTCCTTGCCCCTTCATAGACTCTGATGACCACCATTCTACTCGGCTTCTATACAATCAACTCTTTTAAATTACACATGAGTGAGATCGTGTAGTATGTGTCTATCTGCTTCTGGTTTATTTCTCTTAGCATTACATCCTCCACATGAATATATATACCATATTTTATTTATCCCTGAATCGCTGCATCCATTGATAGACAATGTTTTAAACAGCTTTTTTTTTTTAAATGCTGCAACAAAAAGACCTCACAAGAACAATTTTAGAGGAGGAAAATTTATTTGGTACTCATTGCTCTGGGCCTGAATTTCACTTCAGGAGAACACCATGGCAGAAGTGTGCAGCAGAGAAAAGCAGTTCAACACTTCTTGTAGTTAAGAAGGATTTGTTTGATATATGTAGATTCCCCATTGTTTGAGGCATAGATATTTATGATTGTTATGTCTTGTTGATGAATGATTCCCGTAAGAAGTATGAAATGGGACTAGGATTGTGGCTCAGTGGTAAATCGCTTGCCTTGCATGCGTGAGGCACTGAGTTCGATTCTCAGTGCCACATAAAAATAAATAAAATGATATTGTGTCCATTTACAACCAAAAAATAATTTAAAAAAGAAGTATGAAATGTCCTACTTTATCTTTTTTCACTAACTTTGGTTTGAAGTCCACTTTATCTGATATGAGGATGGAAATTCCTGCTTGTTTATGTGGTCCATGTGAGTGATACATTTTTTCGCTCCCTTTCACTTTCAGTCTGTGGATGTCTTTTCTTGTGAGATGAGTCTCTTGAAGGCAGCATATTGTTGGGTCTTTTTTTTAAATCCAGTCTGCCAGTCTATGTCTTTTAACTGATGAGTTTAGGCCATGAATTTAGGCCATTCACATTTAGGGTTATTATTGAAATATGATTTGTAAACCTAGTCATTTTGGTTTTTACCTTGACTTGGTTTCTCCTTTGATTGGCCATTTTTTAGTGTAGTTCCTCTCTTTATATATTTTCATTGTTGCTTATCATTTCCTCGTCATGGAATATTTTGCTGAGAATGCTGTGTAGTGCAGGCTTTCTTGCTGTAAATTCTTTTAACTTTTGTTTATCATGGAAAGTTTTTATTTTATCAATTCTGAAGTTCAATTTTGCTGGATATAAGATTCTTGGTTGGCAGGGCTGGGATTGTAGCTCAGTGGCAGAGTGCTTGTCTAGCATGCATGAGGCACTGGGTTCAATCCTCAGCACCACATAAAAATAAACAAACAAAATAAAGGCATATTGTCCATCTACAACTACAAAAATTTAAAAAAAAAGATTCTTGGTTGGCATCCATTTTCTTTCAAAGCTTGGTATATGTTGTCCCATAATCTCCTGGCTTTGAGGGTCTGGGTTGAAAAATCTTCTGAGATCTGAATTTGTCTCCCCCTATATGTAATCTGATTCCTCTCTCTTGCAGCCTTTAAAATTCAATCCTTAGTCTGTATGCTGGGCATTTTCATTATAATGTACCTTGGTGTAGATATGTTGTAATTTTGTATATTTGGTGTCCTGTATTTGATGTTCAATTAATTTTTCATGTTTGGGAAATTTTCTGATATTATTATATTGAAGAGATTGTGCACTCCTTTGGTTTGAAATTCTGTGTCTTCTTCTATCCCAATAAATCTTAGATTTGGTCTTTTGATACTATCCCATAATTCTTGTATGTTCTGTTCATGACTTCTTACTATCTTCACTCTATGGTCAACTTTATTTTCAAGATTGTATATTTTGTCTTCATTATCCAAGGTTCTGTCTTCCAAGTGACCTAGTCTGCTGGTGATGCTTTCTATCGAGTTTTCTATTTGGTTTATTGTTTCCTTCATTTCAAGAATTTCTGATTGGTTTTTTCATAATCTCTAGTTCTTTCTTAAAGTAATATTTTGCTATCTTTATTTGCTATCTTATCTCTTTGTTGGAGTGGTCAATGATTGCCTTTATTTGCTCTCTTATTTCTTTGTTGGAGTGATCAATCTTTGCCTATATTTGCTCACTTAAGTCATTCTTTAATTCACAGATCATTTTAATTATGTACATTCTGAATTCTTTCTCTGACATTTCATCAACTGTGCTTTCAATGGATTCTATTATTGTAGTATCCAGGTTTATTTGGGGCACTTTCTTCCCTTATTTTTCCATGTCTATTATGTATCTTCCTTTCTTGCAATGCCAATCTGAAGTATTGTAGTTTCTGTCCTAGAATCCTGTAGTGACACTACAGATTACCTGTATCTCACCTTGGAGTTCATTTCCAGTCCCCAGCAGGTGTCCCCAGATGGGCACTACTGCCACTAAAGATGGTGGCTGCAGTAGTGGAGGTAACTCAAGATAGCAGTGGGAGTGGCCTTGGCTGGGTTCCCGCTGTGGTCCCTGAAGTTGGGCTGGGCCCTGGCCTGTGCTCCCACCAGTCAGCAGGAACTCTGGCATGGAACTGGAGGTGGTCCTGGGCCTCACTTAGGCCAGGTCTCCCACAGGGGTCCTGGAAGGCAGTCCTTTCCCTGGGTCTGGGTTCCTCTGTGGCTGGCAGTTAGCAGTCTCATGTCTTCCCTTGGCTGGGCTCCCACAGTGGTCCCTGAAGGTGGTCCTGGGCTTTGGTCTGTGCTCTCGCCAGTTGGCAGGAACTCTGGTGCAGAACTCAGGTTCTGTCTTTTGATGCTGTAATTTAATACAATTTTTGTGTTGCTGGGAATTAAATCCAGGGTTTTCTGCATGTTACTCTACTACTGAGCTATAAACCCATGCATAATCCATTTTTGTTTAAGGCAGTTATTGATAGGTGTGGATTTTATTGTCACTTTGTTAATTTTTTTCTCTTTTGTGTTCCCTTGTTATTTTCTTTATCTCTTACTATCTTCCTTTGTGATTTGCTTAATTTTTTGGTAGTATGCCTTGACTTCTTTTTGTTAAAATTTGTATAGCTCTATAGGTTTTGACTTTGTGGATATCATGAGGCTTACATAAAATATTTTGTAGTTATAATATCATATTTAAGTCTGATAACTTCAATCACATCCAAAACCTCTATACTTTTAATTTTCTCTGACTCATATTTAGGTTAATGCTATAGCAATTTACTTTTTTATTGCATATATAATATTAAATTATTATAGTTATAGTTATTTTAATATACTTTTATACCAGAGTTGAAAATGATTTGTGTACCATAATTTCCATATTAGAGAATTCTGACATTACTAGTGTATTTTATACATTCATATTTTTATGCTATTTATTAATATACTTTAAATTAAACTTGGAGACCTCTTTTTAGCATTTATTATTAGGCAGATTTAGTGGTAATGAATTTTCTCACCTTTTATTTGCTTGGGAAAATCTTTTTATCCATGATTTCTTAAAGACAGCTTTGTCAGGTATTATGTTCTTCATTAGTAGTTAGCTCTCATTGTTTCAACATTTTGAATATATTATCCCACTCTCTTTTGGCCTACAAGGTTTCTGCAGAGAAATGTTTTGTTTTATGGGACTCTAAATTATATGATAAACTTCTTTTTTTGCCATCTTCAAAATCCTGTATCTTTGACCTTTTACTATATATAGTCTTAGCATAGAACTTTCTAGGTTCAACCTATTGTGGAAACTTTAGATCTTGTGAGTCTGGATGTCCATTTGTCTCCCCATTTTGGAAAGTTTTCAACAATTATTTCATTAGGCTTTCTGTTCCTTTAGGTCCGTCTTCTCATTTTTCTATAGAAATATGTGTATTTTCTTACTTGATGGCATCCCAAAGGTTCTGTAGGCTAAGTTCTTTTTTTTTTTTCATTTTGCTCTTGTGACTATATAATTCAAATGACCTGTCTTGGAGTTCACTGGTTTTAATCTGCTATTGAAGCTCTGAATGGAAAATTTCAGGTTAGTCATTGTATTCATTGGCTCTAGGATATCTTTTTTAATGATTTATGTTTCTTATTTGAACTTTTCAAAATGTACTTTTTTTCCTAATTTTTTTTGTTGTTCACTTGCATTTTCTTGCAGTTTACTGAGTTTCTTTATGTTGATTATTCTAAATTATTTGTCATTCAGGTCATGGATCTCCAATTTTAAGGGCAGCTATCGGAGCTTTATTTGTTTCCCTTGATGAGGTTATAATTCCCTGCTTCCTCATGATCTTTGTATACTTTTGTTGGTGTTATGCGCATTCTTTGAAGAAGTCATCTCTTCCAGTCTTTTAAGGTTTTCTTTGGCAATAAAAGACATTAACCAATCAGTCCATTCTGGGGTTTTTGACAGGCTAGCTGGTAGAATCTGTGGGAAGGCAGGCCTCACTATGGAGGTCCTCACTTGAGTGGAGCTTCTGCTCAATCTCTGAGGCTAGGAGGGGCTTTTGGCTAGGCTCTGTAGTCAGGTAGGACCATTGGTTGGGCTCTACAATAGTTTCTGCTATGGCAGGGTCAGAGGCTGGCCTGTGCAGTATTGCTAGTTGAACTCCACAACTAGGTAGGGCTGCACATTGGGATCCACAATCTTTGGTGTTTGGGAGGGGCTCCAGTTTGTGCTTCCTGGTCCGGTGGTGCCACTGGCTAGACTCATCAATCAGTTGGAACCTCAAGCTGTGCTTGTGGCCGTTGGGCAGAGCCAGAGGCTGGGCTCTGTAATTGGGTGGGTCTACAGGCTGTTCTTCAGAGTTAGGTGAATTCCCTTCCTGGGTTTTCTACCTGGGTAGGGCTTTTGACTGTACTCCACAGTTGTTTAGGTTTACTACCAGGTATTCAGGATGAGCAGGAAGATAGGCTATCCTCATAGCTGGGAAGGGCTGCTTGGCTCTGTGATCAGATGGGGCTAGTGGCTGTGGTACACAGTTGGGTAGGGGTACTGGCCAGGTTCCACAGTCATTTAAGACTATCAGATGCACTCTGCACTTGGGTGGGACTGAAGATTGAGATCTTTAATCAGACCAGGCTATAGGTTGTGCTCTATAGTCAGTCAGGGTTGCTGGTTGGGCTCCCTTATTGTGTAGGGATGCAAATTTGCTCTGCAATTGTGTGGGGTCACTGGCTGGGCTTCTTGCTTGGACATGGCTTCAGCCTGTACTTAGCAATCAGAGGAGGCTGTAGGCTAAGCAATATGTTGAGATAAGACTATAGTTCTGTGACCTGTCAGTTAGTTGGGGCCGCTGGCTTACCTCCCTACCAGTTTGGGGCTATAGTCTGGGCTCCACAGCTAGGCAGAGTCACTGTTCAGGCTCTCTGATTAGAATAAACTCCAGACTGTGCTCCCTACTCAGGTAGGGCTGTACACTGGGCTTTGAGGTTGTACAGAGTCACTGTTCATGATCTTTGGTCAGATAGGATAAAGACTATCCTTTCTATCTAGGCAAGTTGCCTGGCTTGCTTCCCTTCCCAAACAGGGCCATATGATGGGTTTTACAACAAGTCCACACCACTGGTTAGAGACCAAAAGTAGGAAGTACTTCTGTTTCCTGGAGTGATAAAGCCAGTGGCTCAGTTCTATAGGTAGGCAGAGCTTCTGAATGAACTCTTTGCCAATTGGGAAGTGGTGACACTACAAAGATCTATGGTGCTGTGTTGGCTAGTGAGAGAGATGACATGTTCAATGTGAAATTGTTTCTTTTACCCTTCTACTGTATTTTGTGGTCAAAGGGAATACTTCAACTTACTCTTCGGTTCTGGGATTTTCATAAAGTCATTCTTATTTGAGGTGAGTTTGTACTTGGTCTTTGTGACAAGGACCAAAACAGGGACCTACTAATCTCCATATTGATGATATTAAACTCACATATCTATGTATTTAAATGAGGTTGAAAATTTCCAAGAGCTGGAGAGTGATGCCTATGTACCTATTGTGACTAGTTTCCTTACTGAATGGGTTGTGTTTCCCTTAACATCTAGTAGTTCATGTCACAAAATTATCTTTAGTTATTAGGTAGTACTCATCAGTATATCTTTGTTTTCTCAGGAGATTTAAAGAAAAAATAGAAAGGAGGGAAGAGGTAAATCTCAAGTTTTCAGGTATAATTTATATGTGATAAACTTACGTAATTTAAAGTGCAGTGCTTTTTGAGTTCTGGAAAACATACACTTTCATATAACTACCACCAAATACCACCACCAAATTAAAATAGAGAACATTTCCATCAATCTTAAAAGTTCCCTTTTGCTTCTAATCAGTCACTAACCATACGACTCATCCCAGGCAACCAACAATATGGTTTCAGTTACTATAGATTAGTTTATGTTTTCCAAAATTTCATAAAAATCAATTGATTATAGTATGTACCCTTTTGTATTTGTTTTCTTTCACTCAGCATAATGTTTTGAGATTAATCCATATTATTGCATAGATTGGTATTTTATTATTTTATTTCTGGATTTATTACTAGATAAATTAGTTTGACTATTATATAATACATTTATTTACCCACCAACTTATGAGATTTTAGGTCATTTGTAGTCTCTGCTTATTATAATTAAAGTTGTTGTGTATGTTTACATAAAAGTCTTTGTATGAACTTCTTTTTTCTTGGTTACACACCAAAGAGTGAAACTGGTGAGTCATGGAGTACATTTTCTAATGTAAAGCTGAAACATAGAACTACCCCACTATATTGCAACCTGAAAAATAGGAGTAGGTATAGAATGAGCGTGGACACCTGGTGCTTCTTCACTAATTCAGTTCCATTATAGGTTTAATTTTAGTCTAGCCTATGCCTTTTATGTATTACATGGCATGTGAGATAGCTGCTTCTTCCTGAAATCTCCCTGATTATAGATATTTTATATATATATATACTTTGCCTCATGACTTAGCAGAAGTTCTTATCAGAAGATGGACTATATTTTTCTCACCCACTGATTTTGACTCTGTCCACCTAATTGCATTGACTGATGGAATATTAGTGGTGGTGGCACAATCAGAGGCAAGAAGAAACATTTTTGGCATTTCAGCTTCAATTTCCACACTATATTACCATTATAATATGCCATGACTAATACAATGGAGAACAAAAGACAAGTGGATCATAGTGAAGTCACCCTAAGCATCTGGGAGAAGGCACATCCAGATCAGCCAACAATCAAACAGCACGTATACATTCAAGTAAACTCAGCCACATTCCAAAAAATCTGCCCAATTAAACTGGACTTAAATACTCATCTGAAAAATCATGTTCTAAATGATTCTCAATGGATGACATTGAGGTCTGCTGAGATTTTTGTGTACCATTTTTTTTCTTGTCTAAAATAGCGTTTATTCATATATAAATGTGCACATGTTGTGCTTCTATACACACACATATATATGTATACACCATAAAAATATAACTGAACCATTTTATTTATTTTATTTTTTAAATTAATTTATTTAAATGCATTTCAAGTCATAGCACATATATAGAGCTCAATTTTTCCATTTCTCTGGTTGCCAACCAGATAGAGTCACACAATTTGTGTCTTCATACATGCACCAAGGGTAGTGATGACCAGCTCAATCAACCATCTTTACTACACCCATTCCCATTTCCCTCCCCCCACCTACCCCCTTTCCTATCCAGAGTTTCTCCATTTCTCCTAGGTTCCCCATTCCCACTCCCCTTATGAATCAGCATCCACTAATCAGAGATAACATTTGGCATTTGGTTTTTTGGGATTGGCTTATTTTACTTAGCATAATGTTCTCCAATTCCATCCATTTGCCTGCAAATGCCATAATTTTATTCTCTTTTATTGCTGAATAATATTCCATTGTGTATATGTACCACAGTTTCTTTATCAATTCATCTACTGAAGGGCATCTGGGTTGCTTCCACAGTTTTGCAATTGTGAATTGTGCTGCTATAAACATTGAGGTGGCTGTGTTACTGTGGTATGCTGTTTTTAAGTCTTTAGGGTATAGGCCATGAGTGGAATAGCTGGATCAAATGGTGGTTCCATTCCAAGTTTTTTAAGCAGTCTCCATACTGCTTTCCAGATTGGTTACACCAGTTTGCAGTGCCACCAGCAATATTTGAGTGTGCCTTTTTCACCACATCCTCGCTAGCACTTATCATTGCTGATATTTTGGATAGAAATGAAATCAAAACTACCCTCAGATTTCATTTCACCCCAGTCAGAATGGCAGCTATCCAAAATACCAGCAACAATAAGTGTTATGTTTGATAACATGTATTAAAATGCAACTTTTGAGAAAAAATTAAAAAAAAAAAGAAAAAAGAAATTCAGGGCCTAATCCAACGTGATGAAGATTTGGACCTACTTTCTCCTCAATTAGACACAGGGTCTCTGGTCTAATTCCTAGGTCTTTGATCCACTTTGAGTTGAGTTTTGTACATGGTGAGAGATAGGGGTTTAGTTTCATTTTACTGCACATGGATTTCCAGTATTCCCAGCACCATTTGTTGAAAAGGCTATCTTTTCTCCAATGCATGTTTTTGGCACCTTTGTCTAGTATGAGATAGCTGTATTCCTGTGCATTACTCTCTGTGTCTTCTATTCTGTACCATTGGTCTACATGTCTATTTTGGCACCAGTACCATGCCGTTTTTGTTACTATAGCTTTGTAGTAAAGTTTAAGGTTTGGTATTGTAATACCTCCTGCTTCACTCTTCTTGCTCAGGATTGCTTTGGCCATTCTGGGTCTATTATTTTTCCAAATGAATTTCATGATTGCCTTTTCTATTTCTATAAGAAAGGACTTTGGGATTTTAATTGGGATTGCATTGAATCTGTATAGCGCTTTGGGTAGTATGGCAATTTTAATAATATTGATTCTGCCTATCCAGGAACATGGGAGGTCTTTCCATCTTCTTAGATCTTCTTCAATTTCTTTCTTTAGTGTCTTGTAATTTTCGTTGTAGAGGTCTTTCACCACTCTTGTTAGATTGATTCCCAAGTATTTTATTTTTTTGGAGGCTATTGTGAATGGAGTAGTTTTTCTAATTTCTTTTTCAGAGGACTCATTGCTGATGTATAGAAATGCATTTGATTTATGGATATTGATTTTATATCCTGCAACTTTGCTGAATTCATTTATCAGTTCTAGAAGTTTTCTGGTGGAAT
>CM053417.1:40060069-40128404 GCA_028644305.1 Xerus rutilus
TCTGTTGATGATGCTTTCTATTGAGTTTTTAATTTGGTTTATTGTTTCTTTCATTTCAAGGATTTCTGTCTGGTTCCTTTTCAGAATCTCTACCTCCTTATTGAAGTGATCTTTTACTTCCTGTATTTGCCTATGTATCTCTTTATCATAATGATCTTTTGCTGACTGGGCTAGCTCTCTTATATCATTCTTTAAGTCACAGAACATTTTAATTATGTACATCCTGAACTCCTGTTCTGTCATTTCTTCTGCTGTACTGACCGTGGATTCTAATAGTGTAGTATCTTGGTTTGTTTGAGGCACTTTCTTCCCTTGTTTTTTCATGATGTTTGTGTGTTTCCTTCTAGCCCTGCTGATCCAAGGTTTTACAGTTTTTACTCCTATTATATTTTCCCTTCAGGGTTTCAATACCTCTCCTTTGAAAGGGAGACCAATATTGATTGATCTCAATACAAACAATATATAGTTTCAAACCAAGTAGCTACTAAAAGCTCCCAAATACATTTACAGTTTAGTCACAATATACAACAATTATGAGTTCCTTTAACATCTATTATGTAAACAATAGGTTTGCACAAGGGTGTATAGTTTCTGTTGGTGGGCTAGAGAACCTTGAGGGTGGGGTGTAGGATAGAATGTTAGGGTAGTAGGAAGTGAGAATATGGTTATTAGATCTTAGAAAGCATGAAAAAGGAATCCAAGAGAAGTTGGCTATTACTAGAAAGAGTGACAGAGTTGGGGAAGACCAGTAAGGAGGAAGAAAAGAGAGTACTGCTAGTGAGGAGACAAGAGAGTAAGAAAAATAAAACATACGCAAGTGGGAGTTATAAGACTATATAATACCACTCTAGTATACGGTTCAAAAATCCCAATCTACCATATCCTGCTGTATAACAGATACTTGGTTTCACAACTGTTGGGGATTAGAGGGTAGGAAAAGAGCAAGAGAGAAAAGAGGAAAGGAAAAAGAAAGAAAGAAAAGAAGAAAAGAGCAGAGAAATAAAACAAAAACGTTAAACAAGAGGAATCTTATGAGAAAAAGATAAGGGATAAAATAAAAAATAAGAATAAAAAAAAAGTCTCAATGTAAATAAACAGGTATGCTTCTGTTCATCTCCAGTAGGTGACGTTGTCTGTTGCTTACTGGACTTTCCCCACTGAGTGAACAATGTCCTGGGTGTGGATCTTACCAGGAAGCCATCTGCTTTAGCAGCAGAGTGAAGGTCTGGCTCACTGGTGGAGACGTTGTTTCACGGTATGCTGCGTTGAAGTCAAAGTTTGTCCCGAAATGCTGTCTGGCATTCCCTGGTGCAGGAAGTTCTGCCATGTTAGATGGAGATCCACAAAAACAGTAGCTGGAGTCCCGCGTGGTAGACGTTTGCCCACAGGAGCAACTCTAGGGGTCCTGTGTGGTTGGGTGGGTGCTGGAGCCAGGAAATCTGTGTAGAAGCAGGCCCCACCCATCCGGGACGAATCCTGGGTTTGAGCCCTGGGCTAGGGCCCCATGCTGTGCTGTGTCCCGCTGCTCGCTGCTGAAGTCACGCTGTTTGTGGCAATTGTGGCTGCCTGGTGGCCCTGCGTACACACATGCTAGTGAAATTACTGTGGAGGATTATGAGCCGTAGGATGATGTCAAGAAGCTGACTGGGAGACGTTATTTCCACTACTTCAAGCTCTAGTCCGTAGAGACTAGCATGGAGGAGTCCGTCTAGGCCGCCATCTTGGAACCGAATCTTGTGTACCATTTTTAATGCAAATATATAACTGATATGAAACACAATACTAAATTGATACATCTTCAAAAAGGATTATAGAAATTATCTCTTTTACAAACATATAAAACTAAGATTAAGAAAGTGATTCTTTTTTTTAATATTTTTTTAGTTGTATATGAACACAATACCTTTATTTATTTTATGTGGTGCTGAGGATCGAACCCAGTGCCTCACGCATGTGAGGCAAGCGATCAGCTGCTGAGCCACAACCCCAGCCCTAAGAAAGTGATTCTTAAATAAGGGTAAGGAGAACTTCCCAAGAACATCACCATATTGCACACTAAGATTTGTCTGAGAACAGAGATGCAATATGAAACCATTTATGCATTGATTAATTATGTGGTCTGGTTGGGTGACTCTAAAGGAAGATAAAGCCACCCAAATTATCATAGGATCCATGGACAAAGGGCTATAAATCATTCTTGTCATCACTCCAAATAAAGATGTCCATCCTTTTCCTACTAGAGAGTGGTGACAGTAATATCTGCAGACCTAAGTTTATAGCCTTTGTATGTCATGGAGAAAATAAAGTGGAATGTATTCCTATTTGTGCTTTCTGTCAGATACACATTCAGAAAAGCATGTCTAGTTTTGAGTCCAAGTCCTGCCACTTATTTACTGTACAAATCTAAGAACTTTTCTAAATAGTCTGTGTTATAATTTTATATGGCAAATAGGGACAGTAGTAAAGCCTTCCATGCAGGTTATAAAAGAAACAAATACACATACTACAGTAGTTCCTGTGGAAAAATAAACACATGAAAATAGACCACACAACATTCATTTAAAGTGAGAAGATTAGCACTATATCAAAATATTATAGATATATAGGTACCCTTCAACAGATGAATAGATAAATAAAATGTGGCATATATACACAATGGAATATTACTCAGTCTTAAAGAAGAATGAAATTATGGTATTTGCAGGTAAATGGATGGAGCTAGAAAATATCATGCTAAGCAAAATAACCCAATCCCCAAAAAAACAAAGGCTGAATGTTTTCTCTGATATTCAAATGCTAATTCACAATAAGAGAGGATAGGGAAAAATAGAGGCATTTTGGATTAGACAGAGGGGAGTAAATAGAGGGGAGGGCTATGAGGTTAGGAAGGATAGTAGAATTAATTAGAAATTATTACCCTATGTGCATATATGATTACATGACTGGTGTGATTCTACATCATGTACAACCAGAATAATGAGAAGTTATATTCCATTTATGTATGATGTGTCACAGTGCATTCTACTATCATGTATAGCTAATTAGAACAAATAACAATATTATAGGTATATTATTAATAATAGTTGGTACCATATTAAGTTTATAACAAGAAGAAACATGTAAACATTGGAAGGATGGCAGATGTAATGAAAGAAATCAAAGTTTACCTCAGAGGATCCAAAATTACACATGACCTATTGGTACATTATTATTTAGACTAAATAGTATGGCAGCTAATGACCACACATTGTGGTATCTCTAAATTTGTTCATGACTATAGTGGAGGTGAGATGGTATTTATTGGGCCTACTCATATCCCAACATTCACAGAGTAATAAAATGGCTGATAAAATGTATAACAATACAAATAATAAAAGGACAAATATAGGGCTGGGGTTTTGGCTCAGTGGTATAGCACTTTCCTATCATATGTGAGGCACTGGGGTTGATTCTCAGCACCACATATAAATAAATAAATAAATAAATAAAATAAAGGTCCATCAACAGCTAAAAAGTATTTTTAAAAAGAACAAGTATAAACAATGATGAAATTCTATCTTCTTCACCAGCTCAAAGTCACAGAGTTAAAAAAATATAAAACATCACAATGTTGGCAGGAGAGTGAGGAAATGAGATACATGACTGAGGAACTGTGAACCAAAATAAAAACCCAGGTTTGTCTGCCTTCACAACAAGGTGACTCTCTAGCAGTAATAAATGCCTCATGGAGTTGGAATCTTGTCTTTCTTTAAAAAGAGGTGGGACCAACCTAGATGCTCTTCAATAAGATGAATGGATAAAGAAACTGTGGTATATATATGCAGTGGAATATTACTCAGCATTAAAAGAGAATAAAATCATGGCATTTTCAGGTAAATGGATGGAGTTGGAGAACATCATGCTAAGCCAATTAAGCCAATCCCAAAAAACAAAGGCCAAATATTCTCTCTGATAAGTGGATGCTGATCCATAATGTGGGAAGGGGCATGGGAAGAATGGAGGAACTTTGGTCAAAGAGGAGGGAAAGGTGGAGATGGAATATGAGGGCAGGAAAGATGGTGGAATGCAACTGACAATAATGCCCTAGTTTCTTGTATGACTGCACATATGGTGTAACTATATTGTGTACAACCAGAGAAATGAAAAGTTGTGCTCCATTTGTGTACAATGAATCAAAATGCATTCTGCTGTCATGTAAACCTAATTAGAATCAATAAATGAAAAAAAAGAAGTATGTAAAACTCATTCCTTATTAGTAGGTATATAAAATGATACAATTGCTTGGGAAAACTGACAAATTCTTTTAAAGTAAATACATATTTGTCATGATCTAATAAAAAAAAGAAGGGGGAAGTCATAATCATGCGCCATATTGTCCAAAAAGAAAAGAAGCCCCCCCCCAATCTCTCTCTTTCAATTTCTCTTCAAAAACATATAACATACAACCATGTAGGGAAATAAATAACTGAAGCCCACATTCCTAGTTTGTAAGAATTTAAATTCTGTGTCATTACTCAGCTATAGCTACTATGCCTGTATGCAAAACTTCTTGAGTGTACAGTAAGTTTCATTATACTTAGGTCAAGAGAAGGAGAGGTATGTACTTTAATTAGGGGATGATGTTACTTTAAAGTAGTGATTTTGTTCAAAAGAATCATTACATATATGCATTTTTATAATTTAAAAAATTATAAAAGAAGATATTATGACATGTCATGTAATAAAGTTTAACCTACTTGGTTTTAAAATTATTACTTTAATATTAAATTATTTTATAATATCAATACAGTGCATAATAATTACAGATAAATCATAAAATAATAACAAATTAATAGTAAAAATGTCCATAACCCATTCACTGATTCATCCATTGATAATTATATAGTGTTTACCTTTCCAGATGTATTTTATATGTGTATATTCATATATGGAATTCAACTTAATTGTTTTAAATAGTGGCATTAAAATTTCACCTAATGATTTTTATTTGTACCATGCCACATAACATTCATTCACCTGTTATATAAAAATGCATCCAATATCTTCTCTCTCTTCTAAGAAGACACAAAATAATTTAATGCCACTTTTTAGCACTGTAGCAGGAACAAATGGAAAATAAATGATAAAGGAAGCAAATAGGAAAAGTCCTCAATTTCAGTGCAGAGCAAGCAGGCAAACATACCCAGCTTCAAGTTACTCCCTAGAATGGGTTTGGTTAAACATTTTCCCAGCTGGTGCCTGAGGATTGAGTTTCTAACTATTACGCATCTGGAAGCCAATGGGGCAGGAAAAACAATAGACTTTCAGGAGCCTGAATAGGCACCATGGGCATTTTCCCACACCTTCTCCCCATCCCAGCTTACTTGGAAACTTTCTTCCTGGAAGGAGTTTGTCCATACATTGAATGCTACAACTTTATAGCTCCAACTTGAGGGACTCTCACCTAAGTCATCTTATCTGGAAGTTGATGGAGCTCTGTATTTGCGAGTTTCCCTGTGCCACCAAGAACAGAGAGCTGGTTTTAAATAGGCATATGAGAATTTTACGGCTTAGCACAGGGAAAAAAAAAAACAAGCAAAACCACACAGTTGCAGGTTTTTCCCTGGAGGGGAATTGACTGCAAACCTAATATCCTGACTTTCTTAGTTGCTGCCTATGGGTCAGGTCTTTAATTAGCCTGTATCTGGCTGCTGACAGGCTAGGGCAATTTAGTCTTCTGGAAGACTGAATGAGTGTGTGGTATTTCCCACAACCCTTCTACTGCATCACTCCACAGATAAAGGCAACCTTCCAGCTAACTTGCCCCAGCTAACTTCTTAGAACAGATGGGTATCAGCATTTGCTAGATTCCTAGGGGCGACAAGGCAAAGCAAAAGGTTGAAAGATTGTAAGGTCTGAATGTGAGTTCAGGTGTTTGCCACAGTCTCTTTGCCTGGCTGAATGAGGAACAAATGGGAGAGAAACTCCAGCTCTCAGCTTCTTCCTGGAATAGAAGAAACTGGAACATAAATCTACACCCCAACTTTTCCAGCTGCTCTCCAGGGGGTGGCTTCTATCTTGCTTGTCTTAGGGCACTAACAGAACTTGGCAATGAAAGCCAATAAGAACAAAGACAACTCAGAAAGCATAAAAATTTTAGAGGCATCTAGATTCTCTGGCCAGGCATATTAGCAAGGTTTATCTCTTACACGAGGTTAATCTGTCAAGTCTGGGATGGGGATTGTTGTATCTGAGGTGCAGAAACCAAAAAAGAGAGTTAAAAAAGATGAAAGAACAGGGAAATATGTTCCAAACAAAATAACAAGTTAAATCTCTATAAACTGTCCCTAGTGAAATGGAGATAAGTGATTTATATAATAGAGAATATATAATAACAATCATAAAGATGGTCACTGGGGTCAGGAGAGCAATATAAAAACAAAATGAGAATTTCAAAAATTAGATACGAAATATTAAGTATCAAACAGAAATCACATAAATGAAGAATAAAATAAGTGAGCTGAAAAATCCAATAGAGAAGGCAGACTAGATCAAGTAGAACAAAGCATCAGCAAATTTTAGTGGGTCACCAGAATTCATCAAATCAAAGGGAAAAAAACTATAGTGCAAGAGTTAAGATATCTTAAGGAACTTATTGGAAATGTCCAGTGGACCAGTATATTCCTTATTAGAGTCTAGGGGAAACAGAAAAGTTATTCAAGGAAATTGTGGCTGAAAACATCCCAAACTCATGAAAACAAATAGAAATATGCATAAGGAAACCAAAAGGACACCACATGAGATGAATCTGAACTGAACATGCCAGGACATATTATAATCAAATTGTCAAAAGTTAAAGACAAAATATAATTTTGGAATCAGCAAGAGAAAAGCAAGCTGTTACATGCAAGAAAACCTCCATAAGGGTATTAGCAGATTTTTCAGTAGAACTTTTACAGAGCAGCAGAAGAGGACTGATATATCCAAAGGGTTTAAATTTAAAAAAAGAAAAATTACCATCCAAGAATACTATACTCAGCAAAACTCTCATTATAAATGAAGGGGAAATAAAGACTTTCTCAGACAAACCAAAGCTAAGAGACTTTATCATCTCCAGATTTGTCTTATAAGAAAGAGAGTTCTTCAAATCAAAACAAAAAAATAGGTCTGGGGATATAGCTCAGTGGTAGAGTGCTTGCCTGGCAAGTGCAAGGCTGTGTGTTCAATACCCAGCCAAGAACATAACAAAAACCCAGAGAACATAAAGACACTAGACGGCAACACAAGAGCATAAGAAATATGAAACCTGCTGGCAAAGTAAAGAGATAGACAAAACCATTATTAGTATAAACCATGGTAGGTAAATCAATTCTAATTCTACTATAAAAGTTAAAAACTGAGGTATTAAGAACAACTATAATTAAATTATGTATAAACATATAAATAGATGTAAATTGGAATATCAGCATGTAAGGTGAGGGGAAGAGAGGTCAAAGGGAGAGTTCTTGCATTTAGGGGAGTAATCAGCTTAAAGTAGCCTATTATATTTTATGCATTCCTTTGTTAGATTTCTGTTACTGTAACAAAATGCCTGAGATAATCACTTTAATAAGGGAGAACATTTATTTTGGCTAATAGTTGAGGAGGTTTTAGTCCATGATCAGGTGACTCCATCACTTTGGGCTTGTGGTGGCACATCATGGCAGGATTACATGGTAGAGCAAAGTCATTCGCCTATGGTCAAGAAACAAAAAAGAGGGAGAGGAATGGACTAGAGTCTCGCTATTCCCTTCAAGGGTATACCCCTCAGTGACCTAATATCCTCCTAATAGGCCCATCTCTTGAAGTTTCCACTGTCTCCCAGTAGTATCAAGCTGAGGACCAAGCTTTTCATACATGGGACTTTGGAGGACACTGCAGATCCAAATTATAGCAGTGCCCCTTGTTAACAATAATAAAAATCTTATAAAAGTTACACAAAAGATCGGTGTGGTGGTACATGCCTATAATCCCAGCAACTTGGGAGGTGGAAGCAGGAGGATCACACATTTGAGGCCAGTATCAGCAATTTAGCAAGACCCTAAGCAACCTGGTGAGACCCTGTCTCAAAATAAAAAATAAATGTCTAAAGGTCTAGGGATGTAGCTCAATGATAAAGTGCCCTTGGGTTCAATACTGTACCAATAAAGAAGAAGAAGATGAAGAAGATGAGGAGGAAGAAGAGGAGGAGAGGAGGAGGAAGGAGAAGGGGAAGCAGAAGAAGGAGGAAGAGGAGGAGGAAGGAGAAGGAGAAGGAGGAGGAGGAGGAGGAGGAAAGAGAAAGAGAAGGAGAAGGAGGAATGGAGGAGAAGAAAAAGAAGATGATAATCGGGCTGAGGTTGTGGCTCAGTGGCAGAACACTTGCCTCGCACGTGTGAGGCACTGGGTTTGATCCTCAGCACCACATAAAAATAAATAAACAGGGGCTGGGGTTATGGCGCAGTGGTAGTGTGCTTGCCTAGCATGTGTGAGGCACTGGGTTCGATCCTCAGCACCACATAAAAATAAAATAAAGATATTCTGTCCACCTACAACTAAAAAAATAAATATTTAAAATAAATAAATAAATAAACAAAATAAAGACACTGTGTCCATGTATAACTAACAAATATTTTTACAAAAGAAGAGGATAATCCATGGGCTGGAGATAGAGCTCAGTTGGTAGAGTGCTTACCTCATATGCACAAGGCCCTGGGTTCAATCCCCTGCACCACAAAAATAGAAAATAAGAAGATCCATAAAAGAAGAGAAATAAATCAAAACATATGCATCCAAATAAGGAAAATATCAACAAAGTAAATTAAATACAAAAGAAGACAGCAGGATAGAAAAAGAAAAACAAACTAAAAAGACAAACAGAAGCGAGTTAACAAAATGGCAAGAAAAAAATTCTTCCTTATCAAAAATTACTTTAAAGTAAATGGACTAAAGTCCTTAATAAAAAAGATAGAGTGGGGCGGGGGTTGTGGCTCAGTGGTAGAGTGCTTGCCTAGCATCTGTGAGGCACTGGGTTCAATTCTCAGCACTACATATAAATGAATACAATAAAGATCCATCAACAACTAAAAAAAAATTTTAAAAAAGTGAGTGGCCAAATGGATTAAAAAATGATCCAAATGTATGCTGTTTATAATAAACTCAATCTATATTTAAGGGTTAGAGTGAATACACCATGCACATGATTAACAAAAGAAAGCAGGAGTGCCTATACATATATTAGACAAAGAAGGCTTAAGGTAAAAAAAAGTCTCTAGAGACAATGAAGGCCATTACATTATGAAAAAGTGTAAACTCACCAAGATAAGATAATGTAATACTTTTCAAAGATGAAGTTCAAATGGCCAACATATTTACGAAAAATGCATAACATCATTAGTCAACAGGGAAATGCAAATCAAAACTACAATTAGATATCACCTCACTTGTTATTATGTCTACTTTCAAATAGGCAAAAATAAATACTGGAAAGGAAGTGGAAAAAGAAGAAAAGGGAACTCATATACTCTTGGTGTGAATTTATATTGGTAAAGCCACTATGGAGAACAGTATGGAGTTTCTTCAAGAAAACTTAAAATAGAACTACCATATGATTTTGCTATCCCACTTCGGGGTATATACATCCAAAGGAAATGATATGATCATATTAAAGAGACATCTATATACCCATTTTTGTTGCTGCAATATTCAAAATAGCTAAGATGTGGAATCAACCTAGATGGTCATCAATAAGGGAATGGATAAAGAAAATATGGTATACATAAATGATGAAGTATTCTTCAGCCATAAAAAGAATGATATCCTATCATTTTCAACAAAATGGATATAAGTGGAGGACCTTATGTTATGTGAAACAAGCCATACACAGAAAGATGAATACTTCCCATTTTTTCTCATATATGGATGCTTAAAAAAGTTGATCTGAATGTACAATAATGATTACTAAGACTGGGCATAGAGAGACATTTGATAACAGATACCAAAACAGAGTTAGAAAGAAGTAATAAATTCTAGTGTTCTATAGCAGAGTGTAGTAACTACAGTTTCCAATAGCCCATTAAATATTGTATTAACAATTAGATAAGAGGAGTTTGAAGGATTAAATACAACATGAATGATAAGAGATGGTACCATGAATTATCTTGATTGATCAGTACATATTTTAACATGTACTGAAGTATCACAAAGTATACTTTGTAAATATGTGTAGTTATTATATGTTAATCAAAAAAATTAAAAATGTTTAAGGAGATGGAAATTATAATTACACTGATTTGAACGTTACATATTGTATATATATAACAAATTTTACACTATAACACATAGATATGTACAATTAACATATTAATAAATATATATGCACATTGATATTAGGGCACATTTAAAGAAAATACTGACAAATCTGAAAGGAGAAATTGATATCAATATAAACTGCAGGAGACTTCAGTACTCCACTTTCAATAATGGACAGAACCCAAGACAGAAAATCAATAAAGATGTAGGAGATTTGAACAGCAGCACTGACCAAATGGATGCAGCATACATGTAAAGAACTTTCTGCCCAATTTCTGAAGAATACCACAATTTTCACAAGCTCATGCTAAACATTCTCCAGGATAGATCACGTGCTTGTTCACAAAACAAATCTCAACAAATTTAAGAAGAATTGAAATCATACAAAGTATAATTTCCAACCATGATGGCATGACAATTAGAAATCAGTAGCAGCAAAAATAAGGGGGTACTTTCACAAACGCCTAGAAACTAAATAACACACTTTTGAACAATTGCTATTTGAAAGAGAAAATCACAACTTACCAAAACTTACAGGATGCAGCAAAAGTAGTAGTAAGAAGGAAGTTTATAGTAATAAATACCTACATTAAAAAAACAAAAAAGAAAAATGTTCTCAAATAACAAATGGTGTGACCCTATCTGGTTTGCAACCAGAAAAATGGAAAAACTGAGCTCTGTTTATGTACTATGACTTGAAACGCATTTAAATAAAATAATTAAATTAAAAAAAAACTAAATGAAGAATAAACTAAGCTGAAGATGGGCAGGAGGAAAGAAATAATAAAGATAAAAACAAGTATGAAACAAGCTACTGTTTATTTCATTCCATATTTCCATTTTCCTTCTTTCCTCCTTCTTTCTTCTTCTTCTAATCTACTGATTTATCTTACATCTTTATGATATCTAATCTCCTTTCCCACTGCCATCTTTCCCTTATTTTGCTCTAGCTACCACATATGAGAGAAAACATTTGGCTCTTAGCTTTGTGAGTCTGGCTTATTTCACTCATACGGAGGCAAGAATGTCTCCATATCCATACATTTACCAGAAAACGTCATTACATACATATATAAATGTTCCAAGAAGAATTTAATCTGTATATATATATATGTAGAAAATACAAATATAAATAAACAAACAAACAAATAAAGGAGTGAAAGGGAGAACAACAGAAGTGAAGAGAGAGAACAGAGGGAAGGAGGGAAGGGAAATAGGGGGATGGGGATTGAAATAAAATTTCTTACAGGTATTATTTTGTCAAAATGAACGCAAATTCTATGCATAATTATAATTCTATAAAAAATTAAAAAGCAGATCTAAAACAAAAATAGACAAATTTGGCAAATATGAGATGGACATCATTATCCTATGTACATCTATGACTGCACAGATGGTGCAACTCTACATCATGCACAACCAGAAGAATAAAAAGTTGTTCTCCATTTGTGTACAATGAATCAAAATGCATTCTGTTTTCATATATACCTAATTAGAATAAAGAAAGAAAGAAAGAAAAACTATTGACAAAACTAAAAGTATTTTTTTGAAAAAAATAAAACCAACAAACCCTTTGGTTGACTAAGGAAAAATGAAGACTCAAAGGTAGAAATGAAACAGAAGACATTACAATGGATGCCTCAGAAATTTTTTAAAAAATGAATTATAAGGGACTATTATGATCAATTATATGCCAACAAATTGGAAACCTAGTGGAATTGGTTGAATTCCTAGAAACATACAACCTATCAAGACTGGATCAAGAAGAAAATATAAATATTAACAGAATGTTGACTTCATTTCCTTTGGGGATATACCCGAAGGAAAACAGCATTTTCATTTTGTTTTATCTATTAATATAATAAATAGGAAGATTGAAATAGCAATTAAAAATCTCCCAACAAAGAAAAGTTTAGGACCAGATGACTTCACAGCTAAATTCCAGCAAACATTTAAAGAAGAATTAATAGTGATCCTTCTTACCCATTTCCAAAAAATGGAAGAACATCTTCTAAACTCATTTTATGAGGCCAGAATATTTCTGACATCAAACCTAGAAAAAGATACTAAACAAAAAGAAAACCACAAGCCAATATCACTGGTGAATATAGATGCAAAAGTTCTCAATAAATACTAGCAAGCAAAATTCTGTGGCACACCAAGAAGATACATCATGACCAAATTGATTTATTCCTGTGATAGAAGTTGAACTGAGATTTAAGTTTTGCTGAGGAAATGGACAGTGTAAGGGAGAGGTGGTGTTACAAAGTATTTTTGGAATGACACAAGAAATACTGTATTGGGATATAATCTCTAAGTATTGTTAATTTCGTTCTTGAAGATTCTCTGCTTTTAATAATTTTATTGCAGTCCTTGAGATATTAAAGTTAGTAGTCAACTTTAATATTTGATACTCTTTTATATCAAAAGTCTGTGAAGACTAAGGTGTAGTTTACAAATTGTTTAGGTGATATTTATCATATATTATTATTGGTAAGGTAAAGATCAATGCTAGTATTTTTATATATTGATATATGTATATCTATTTCTACCTCTATTTCTCAACTCACTGTGGGTAGGGGGAGAGAGTATGAGTGACCAAGTGTTGTATTATTGCATATACAGAAGATAAAATTAAAAATAATTTGGAGGTATGGAGGTAGACAAACAAATTTCTAATAGTAGTTATGTTGAAAAGGGATGGAAGAATAAGGTGACCAGATCATTAACCTTATTTTAATGATTCCCCTTCCATGCATTTATTTTATTTCCATATTGTTTTGTAATCAGAAAGTAACTGAAGTTTAATATTTAAAAATATGCAGATAATATTTGATAAAGTTATTCACACACAAAAGATGTAAACCTGTAGGACTATGGAAGAATATTCAAATCTGCTATTGAGTTCAAAAGAAAAATATTCCAAAATGTGTATATATACCACATTTTCAAGTTTGTATGTATTAATACAACAAATGTTTGTAAGTGTATATATATGTGTGTTAATCTAAAATATCTCTAACTGATGGCATCAATGACGATTGATAGTTACTTCTTGATCATTTTCAACATTATTTTGGATTATTTTCATGAGTTTTCTTACACTTTCAAATAAATTGAACTGAAAAGAGCATATCTCATTTTGTGGCCCCTTTCCCTTACCTTCCACAAAGCACACATACACACACAACAGAGCCTTATTTGTAGGTAGGGTGTTATTTCCATAGCATGGCAAGTGCTGCTTATGTACCTAGTGCCCAAAATGTTTTTCTTTTGCCCTTTGGCTTTTGGATTGGATTTCTTCAGGACATGTCACAAATATGAATATTCCCAGTTTCCCAGAAAAAAGAGAGAAAATGCATAAAGTTATTTTAATAGGATGTGAAATACTGCATGGAATCATTTTCATAATCATAAATACATTCAACAGAATACTAATTAAGCTTTAAAAAGGTGATTGGATTATATTTACTGACATGGAAAGATGTCATATAATAAACAAGTCAAATCATGGAATGACATACATTAATGATCCCATTTGTGGGGAAAGACATGCAGTGAAATTTAGTATCCCATTTAGTTACATACAAACTTCCTAGCCTTAAGCTAAAACTGGTAGAAAGTTCTCTATGCCCATGAAGCCTAAATAGGTACATGTTGGCAGTATGACTCCCTGCTCTGGGTCTATTTTCTTGCTCCCATTTATGCAGGCTCCTTTGACTTTGACATTTATCTGTTTTCTCTACTTTTTGTAGAGAAATAGTAAGAGACAGATAGAACAAACTAAAATTACATTGTAACAGAGCTCGTATTTCAAGTCTAGGAGAAGGTGATGACTGGTGGAGACAGCACATCTGCCTGCCTTGGAGGCAGACAGACTTGGAATACTCTTTTGGCTCTCCCATTCCCAGTTGTGTGATCTTGATCACATGCCAACAGTGCCTGGTTCCTGAAACTCTGGCCAAGAGTATGTTTTGGTTTTTTTTTTTGCCTTTTTGCCTGTTGGGCTAATTGTGAGTTGGTTTGGTATTTAGAACAGGAATCTAAATACTGATCATTTTTGCATTTAATTGATCATTCAATAGTGATGTTGTGTTTTTACATACTATATATATATATATATATATATATATATATTTAGCTGTAGATGGACACAATATCTTTATTTTTATTTATTTTTATGTGGTGCAGAGGATCGAACCCAGTGCCTCACACATGCGAGGCAAGTGCTCTACCACTGTGCTACAATACCAGTCCCTACATACTATTTTTATAGTTTTATTTTTTGCTTTTAATTGCAATTTGGAGGGGATGCTATGTGTATTTCTCTTAGGATAACTTGAACATCATTAGCCCTATCTTCCAAACTACCTGTTTCTTCATGATACCATTTGTTAAAAATCCACATTTGTGCCAATATTTTGAAGTGGTTGTAGCTCTATAGAATATTTTAATATATGATAGATTTGATTTCCCTCATATTTCTATTATAGAATATTTGTAGTTTGGACTCTATATTTATCCAGGTAAACAACAGTGCTGTTTTGTGTTTTTCATCAACCTCTTGAAGTAGGGATTAATATTTTTAGCATTAAGAGGAGATTTACTTTTAGCATTACATCATGGAGAGCCCCATTGACACACTCCTTAGTGAAACTGGTGAAAATTATGAGAAAACAACCAATTAAAACCTCAGTAAATGACAATAACAATAAACAACAAAGAAAGGAGAGGTGAAGGAAAAAATATTCTGTGAAATAAAGGCTGAAAACTTCTGAAATATATTAATAAACAAAAAAAAGGTTAAAAACCTCTCAATTATACTACTGTATCCAGCAAAACTATTATTTAAAATGAAGATTCAATAAAGACTGTCCCAGTTTTAAAAAACACTGAATTTATTCTTAATATGCCTCCCTTTCAAGAAATAATAAAGGAAATTCTTCAGTCTGAAACAAGATGGTAATTTAAATCTACATAAATGCAAAGGTAAAAGTATTTATGTAATTATAATAGACACCATTAATGTATATTTTCTTACCTCTGATTTAAAAAGAAATTATGTAAAACAATTGTATGAAAAGTATTGTTAGACCTACAACATACAGAAATGTAATATATGTAAAATATATTTGGCAACAGCACAAGTTAGGCAGGTGGTAGCAAAGTAGAAGTGTGAATAATGAAAAAAATACTAAAGCCATAATTATAACAATGCATTGTTAGGTTAGTAGCATTAATAGATGTAATATGTTAAACAATAATACTGCAAAAGAGGTGGAAAAGGAATAGAACTATATAGGAATAACGTCGTATATATTACTGAAGTTCAGTTAATATGTCAGAAGCTGATTCAGATAAAATGTATATAACAATCTCTAGAATAACCATACAAAATCCCACAAAAATATAGTGAAAAAATCATTAATAAAATTAAGTGTAACACTAGAAAATAATTCCTCAGTACAAACCTAAGCACTAAAAAATGAATAGAGGAACAAAATACACACACACACAAACACACACACACAAAGATAGCAGAGGAAAATCCAATACATCAACAATAACATTAAATGTGAATATATCAAACAATCTAAGTGGTTTTTAGGGCTGGGGAAGCAACATATGGAGGTGATAGCTAAAGTTTATAGGGTTTCTTTCTGAAGTGGTGAAAAGTTCTAAAATTAACTTTCATGATGGTTGTACATTAACCGTGAATATACTAAAACCAGTGAATTTTATACTTTATATGGGTAAATTGTATGTTATGTGAATTATATCTCAATAAAGCCGTAAAAAACACATATGAAAACTATGATTCTGAGACCATCAGCAGCTGACTTAATATCACATAGTAGAGGTGCATCTGCTGTAATGTGCCAATGTATTTGTCAGGTTTTCTTTTTTTTTTTTTTTTTAACAACAAAGCAAGACTGATATTATTGCAAATGTTATGTCCAACTTGAGCTTGGCAAAATAAATAAAATGATAAATCCATGTTTGTCAGGTTTTCATTGGCCTTAGCTTTTATTTATTATTTTAAACTTAGCATGATATATCTCCAAGTCACTTAAGTCATAGTTTAATCATCAGTTGACAGTGTGCAGATTCTGATATTGCCTGAGGGGCACAAATCCTCAAATGTGACAAGCTCAAGTTTGTCTCCTCAGGAAGAATAGAATACAGAGCACATTGTTTAGTTCATTTCTAGTGTGAGGAAGCATTTTCCTTCCCTGCCATTATTACATGAATTTGTTCAAATATTGACCTGCTTATTTTGCTCTGACAGTGCCTCTCGGTTCCTAGTTTGCTTTCTCTAAACTACAAGGAATCATCACTAAATTCTATCCTGATGTTGTTCCAGTTTGACTATGAGTTATTGAGCATATCATCTGCACAGATCTACCTGGCCTCATCAAAGACTTTCAGATTCTTCTGACCATATCATCTCTACATGGACTCAACATAAGAGGAAAACACACATATTTCTCAGCTTTTCTTTGATTTCAGCTTCTAACACTTTCATTGACAGTTCATAATTGCAATTATTCATTCAAACATTGATTATTACATTGTAAGGCATGTAAACAATTGGGAAAGCAGCATAGAAGGGAGAAGTACCACAGAAAGGAGATATTAATATTGTGAGCCAGTTGAACATCTTTCTCTGATGACTATATTCACTTTTTTATTTTAGAAGTAGAGATTTTCGGGGCTGGAGTTGTGGCTCAGTGGTAGAGCACTTGCCTAGCATGCTTGAGGCACTGGGTTCAATTCTCAGCACCACGTATAAATAAATGAAAAAAAAATAAAGGTCCATCAACAACTAAAAAAATATTAAAAAAAAAAGTAGTAGAGATTTTCAGCTGAGGTGAGAACTAGTGGGAATCACTGAATGCCAGCCTCAGAAATCAGGAGTCAAAAGTGATCCCATTTTGTGAGTTTATGGATATGGACTTATGATGATTCAGACCTGAGGCATTTTCTGAATGCAAAGACAAGTATGTCTCATATGCATTTATTCTCCTGTTACTTGATTATTTGGTTCATAAGATGGTTCCTGGGGAGTGCATATGGATTTGGAGTTGTGTGGCCTATGAGATTTCTTCCAGAGTCACCAAGTGTCATGTCTAGTTCTAAGGTTTTCATGGGAAGGGACAGCATATAATACCCATATAGTATAGTTAAAATAGTATTTTAACTACTATATACTGTATCCCTAATTCACCATTTTAAAAGTTTTTCCCTGTAATGCTATTCCTTTGGTTGCATTCTAATATTTTATTAATAAATCTATCATCTATCTATATCTGTCTATATCTATCTGTTGAATTGGGCATGGGTTTAAATGGCTGAGTTAGTAGTTAAGGTTCTGCTTCTGTGAATGAATTTTCACTTCCTGGTTGCTATAGTAGACTGACATCAGACAGATGATCTTGTTTCTATGACAACTAAGACCATTTGTTCCAGAAGGACTCCTTCATCTTTTTTAGGAAGCAGAAACAGTTATCAGGGATATTTACAGGCAATATGTGTGGGATACTAATATCAACATCAAGCTTGTTCAATTGCTATCATTACTGACCTTGTGTTGAGGGAAGGGGAGTTTGTTAAGGCATCAGTGGGCTTAATTTCACTTGTTGTGTGAAATGATGGAAATACATGCTGAGGGAAGACTAGTGACTGAGTCATCAGCCTCTACTTCTGTTTTCTAGTTTCTAAGTCCTAAAATAACAACTGTAGTGGGAGGGTCATATGGTGAATGAGCTCTTTTAAAAAGAGTTTTGCAAACATTTTGAATCATCCAACACTGTAAGAAAATGTATTGGAAGATGACTTCAAAAGATGTATCTATATTTATAACAAATAGCCCCACAATCATTAATCATAAGTTCAAATTCATTGTTATAAATGTTTTATATGTGACTATATGTGTTTACATATGCATTGTAAGGAAATAATATTGTATGATATGAAACATAAAATTTTAACTTAAGCAATGGATATATATATCAATAAAATTGTAATATTTGCTTTTTGGAACCTCAATGAACAGATTATGGCTTTCTGGGGCTAACCAACACTGTATTTTAGAAACCACTGCTGTAAGGAATATATTTTGGTTTAGTCACACCACTATCTAAGTCAATAAATAGTTCCCTTAGCATTAAATAAGTTCTTAATCATACATATGATCTCTGTGATTCTATTTCTGGTAGCGGATATTGTTTATGTCACATTTATTATTTTATTAATTGCATTTAAAAATGTGATGGTTTTCTAATGTTTCAACTTGGCTAGGTGAAACGATGACAGAAGAGAAGGCAGTGGCCATCTTGTAGCATATACATACCTTTACAAGTTATTCAATCAAGCACTACTGTGCTTGTTCCTGTGAATGGACTTTGCAAATACAAAGTCTCTAATCAGTTTACTTCAAGTAAGGCAGATTATCCTGATAAGCCTGATTTAATCTGTGGAAGCATTTAAAAGAAGATTTAGGCATTATCTGAATCAGATTCAAAAGAGCACCTGTCTACAACCATTCTTCCTTTACTGCATAGTCTTTTCCTGAAAGTCCATTGATAACTACATCAGCCCATACCTATTGAGTCCCTTTCTACATGTGAGTCTCACTTGTGTGACACAAGGCAAGAATTTTCAGAGGTAAAATGATCATATTATCAGAGGTGTAAGCCAAGCAGTGGATTAATACACTGATGAACTAACTGGGCAGTAACTGTAGGCAGGTAAGTTGTGGCTAGAGAAGTAGGTCACTGGGGGTATGACTTTGAGGTTTATATTTTGTCCCTGGTAAACAGATCTCGCTCTTTGATCCCTGGTTACCAGGTCTTGAGCTGCTTTCCTTTGCCATGCCCTTCTGCCATGATATTCTGCCTCACTCAGCCAAGAGCTATGGAGTCAGCCAATCATGTTCTGAAGCTCTGAAAACATGAGCCAAAATAAACTTTCCCATCTCTATGTTGTTCCTGTCATATCTTTTGGTCACAGTGCCAAAAAACACACTAAAACAATGACCTATGGATTTTGAATTTCTGTAGCCCTCATAACCACATATTCCATTTCCTTGTATTAAATACTCTTTGTATCTGTTTATCTCTCTATTATACTCATTCTGCTTCTGAAGATGAAACTGATAGAAAATGAAAGAATGACATAATATATGAAACACTTCTTGAGGTTTTCTTTGAAATGATATATGTTTTAGGAAGAATCAGGTGGTAAGTAAGGGGTAGAAGAAACACTCATCTCCATAATCCATATTCTGTTTTGATACACTGGAGCCAGTGTTCTGCCAACTTCATGTCTCCTTTACCACTGACTTCCTGTTAGGCTGAATGCATTAAAGGCCACAGAAGGAGACAGGATGTTCTAAGGAGGGAGGAGCATATTGCATCTTTCACTCTCCTTGGTGTTTCTGTCACCCTAATAAAAGACCTCCATAAGAACAGTGATATGTGGATTAAATAGAGAGAGGAGGGTCAATTTTATAGTTTCTCTTTGAATGTGAAGGACTATTATTATTATTATGAATCACGGTTCTGAGGGAATCTTCCTCTGATAATCTGAGCCTCCAGTTCCATTTGAGCAATTCCCCTGCTTCAAATATAGAAGACTTGATTCTATAGGTATTTTTTTATCTGAGATGTTTTGAGTACCATGCCTACTCAGACATCCTCTTTTTATCAGAGATCTGGGACAAGTCTTATGAAAATATCAATGATTCTGTCCCAGGCCTTGGAGTGGTAAGGTGTTTTTTGGACTTTGAACACTTATTTTGACTAATTTCTTTTTTCTTTTTAAAATTTTTTATTAGTTGTTGATGAATCTTTATTTTATTTATTTGTGTGTGGTGCTGAGAATCGAACCCAGTGCCTCACACATGCTAGGCAAGTGCTCTACCACTGAGCCACAACACCAGCCCTTGACTAATTTCTTATTGTAAACTCTATCTTCTGTGGATTTTATGGCATTTTTACATGTTAATTTTCCCCTTTCAGTAATTTTATTGTAATGTGCTTATGTGTGATTTTCTTTGCACACATTTTTCTTGGTATTTGCAGCATATCTTAATCTATAGCTTGATATCTTTCATTATTTAAAAATATTTCTTTCTCTTTCATTTCAATATTTTTCATACCCATTCTTTGATTTCTGTCCTTCTGAGACTGTAATTACATGTCTCAGCCCTTTTCACCATGTCTCATCTCTCTTTTTCTTAATTTACATATCCTAAAACCAAACTTTTAAGGGGTATAATATTTTTAAAACCTTTTTATTATTATTATTATTACTACTGTTGTTTTTGTTGTTGTTTTGGGGGGATCTTTGGGATTGAACCTAGGAGTGCTCTACCACTGAGCTACATTCTCAATCCTTTTGATTATTATTTTTTTTTAAATTTTGAGACAGGGTCTTGCTAGATTGATGACTGGCTTCAAACTTGTGATCCTCTGCCTCAGCTTCCTGAGTTGCTGGGATTAAAAGCATGTGTCACTGCATCCATCATACTGTTGCTTTTAGTACATGCCCAAAGTTGTGCAAATATCACCTCTATCTAATATTAGAGCTTTTAAAAAATCATTCTAAAGCAAATTCCCATAGCCTTTGGAAGTTCCTTCTGACCCCCATTCCTAGCCTTCTAGTAATTACTACTTTCTTTCCCTATGAATCTGAATAATCTAGATATTTCATATAAATTTCATTATAAAATATTTTTGTTACTGGCTTCT
The DNA here is from genome assembly GCA_028644305.1 of Xerus rutilus. Classification (NCBI taxonomy): domain Eukaryota; kingdom Metazoa; phylum Chordata; class Mammalia; order Rodentia; family Sciuridae; genus Xerus; species Xerus rutilus. The sequence continues at coordinate 40,081,132 of CM053417.1, forward strand.
TTCACCTAGCATGTGTTTTCAAGGTTTATCCATGTTGTAGCAGGCATCCGTACTTTGTTCCTTTTCATTGCTGAGTGATATTCCATTATATACATTAACCACATTTATATATCCATTCATCAGTTGGTGAACCTTTAGGAGGTTTCTGATTTTAGACTATTACAAAAACTATGCTACTTTCATTCTTGTCCATGATTTCATGTGGATATATTTTTATCTTTCTAGGGTATACAACTAGGGGTTAAATTTCTGGGTCACAGAGTAATTGAATGTTTAACTGTTTAGGAACTGCCAAAGAAGTTCCAATGTGTTTACACAATTTTTTAATCCCAACTGCAATATATGGAGTTTCCATTTTCTTCACCTCTTCACCGATAGATGTCATTGGCTATTTTTAAAATTGTACCCCATCTAGTGGTTGTGAATTAGTACTTCATTGTGGTTTTGATTTGCATATATTAAGAGTTTGTCATGTTGGGGATAACAAGCTGTGCTTTATAAGCCATTCATATAAACTTTTGGTATAAATCCTAATTCAATATTTTGCCCATTTAACAAATTAGCTTGTCTCTTTTAATATTTTTAGTTTTTTTCATTTGTTATAACATTTATAACCATTTTGAAAGATTCAGTGGAAAAACAAGAGCCAGCTAAATTTAAAACAAGCAGAAGAAAGGAAATAAAGATTAGAGGGGGCAAAAATGAAATATAGGATAAGAATAGAAGAACAATAGAGATATAAATCATTCCCAATCAATAAAATCATGAGTAAGGGTTGAGACACTGCTGTAAGCCTTGTAGAAATAAAAAGGATCATAAGAGAATTCTATAAACAATTGCATATCAACGAGTTAGTTAACCTACAGGAAATGGGAAATTTTCTAGAAAGACACAAACTACTAAAACTAACTTAATAAGAAGTATAAAATCTGAAAATACTTACAAAAAGTAAAGTAATTTTAAAATTCCTGCAAAGATTGCCCAAAGCTTAGTGGTATCAATGGTGAACTCTATCAAATATTTAGAAAGCAAATATTAAAATTTCTTCACAAAATCTCTCAAAAAATAAAAAAGGAGGAAACACTTTTCAACTCATTCTGTGAGGCTAAGATTATCCTGATACCAAAACCAGACAAAGATATCACAAATAAAGAAAACTATAGGCCAATGGCACTTACTGAACACCCATGGAAAAAGTCCCCAACAAAATACTAGGAAACCAAATCCAACAACATATAAAAAGGATTACACCAGGAATGCAAGACTTGTTTAACCTCTGAATATCAATTAATACAATACATCATGTTTATAAAATAAAATACCAAAAAACCCCAAACACATGTCATCAATAGACCAAGAAAAAGCATTTGAAAAAAACAAACTTTCATGATAAAAACTCTTAGCAAACTAAGAATAAAAAGAAACTTTCTCAGTCTTTACATTATAATCACTGAATTGTTGATAAAGTTACCCAAATAATTCAAAGGGGTAAAAGAATGGTTCATTTGTCAGATACAAGATTAACATATACTTTGTGGTTTAATTAATCTTTGTGTGTTGTCTTTTTATCTTCTTGGTGCTGTTCTTTAAAGAAAAGTGTTATCGAGAATGTGCTGAAAACGAAAGCTTCAACATGGATAAACTTCAAAAATACTATGCTCAATGAGGGAAGCCAGACACAAGAGACCCTACAATTGTACAATTACACATATACCATCCATAAAAGGCAAATTTATAAATATAGGAAGTAGATTAGTGATTTCTCAGCAGAGGAGAGGAAAAATGGGAATGAAAAATAAATATGCACAAAGGAGCATATTGAACTGATGAAAATATTCTAAAACTAGTTTATGGTGATAATTTTACCACTTGGTACATTTACTACAAATTATTGAACTGTACACTTTAAAATAATGAATTCCATGATAGACAAAATATACCTTAATAAAGAGAATAGATAGATCTCCACACAATGCCAGGCTTGGTGCCTATAATCCCAGCGACTCTGGAGGCTGAGGCAGGATGACTGCAAGTTGAAAGCCAGCCTCAGCAACTTGAGATCATGAGCAACTTAGCAAAGCCCTTCCTTAAAATAAAATATAAACAGCGATGGGGATGTGACTCAATAGTTAAGCTCCTGTGATACAAAAACAAACAAACAAAACTACATGCAGAAAACCCTCAATCTGCATGGCTACATTAGTGAATTCAGTGGTGCTCTGGAATGTGTTTAACAATCCTTCCCCCAGGGCAGAGGGAGGGGGAGGAATGTTGAAAGAGGCTTGATTTTTAGCATTTTTAAAAGCATTTGTCAATTTCTGTGGTGTAAAAATAACCTACCATAATTGATTTCAATATAACAATGTAAAGTCACTTAAAACAGAGTTGAAGAGATTTTAACAATCTTTTTTTAAATGTTTTTTTGTAGATGGACATAATACCTTTATTTCATTTATTTTATTTATTAATGTGGTGCTGAGGATTGAACCTGGTGCCCCATGCATGGGAGGCAAGCGCTCTACCACTGAGCCACAACCCCAGCCCTTAATATCTTTTAAGAGCTAGATTAGCTGGCACCAGCCCGCCACTTGGTTACTTCTATCAAACATTCTTCTGCAGTGATTTTCCAACTTCCTTTGTGATATCTTCTTTCACTTGTGCAATATTTTGAATGATATTGCTCATCTCACTTCCAGATATTTGGGGATTTTCTAGCTAGTATATTATCCTTGAGTTATAATTTAACTACATTGTGGTAGGAGAACATAATTTGTGTTCATGAGCCTTGAAAAATCAATGAGTGTTTTTTATGGCTCACCATATAGTTTATATAACAAAAGGTCCATATGCACTTGAAAAATGTGTTAGGTATACTGTTCTAGAGATATAGATTAGGTAAATTAATTTGATAGGGTCCATTTCTTCTGTATTATTACTGCTGATTCCAACATGAGTCTCATATATGGATTAGGATTTTTAGTTTCTATTAGTTTTTAATTTTCTTAATTATGGATCACATTTTTCTGCTTTGCATGCCTGGTAATTTTTTTTATTGTATCCTGCCTATTCTGGATAATGTTTTGTGTTCCCTTTTCTCTGTGGTTTGCCTTCATCGATTATCCTGTATTAATTATACATATCCCAGCTACTAAGAACTGGGCCCAGGAATGTTCATAAGAATTGGAAGACCCACTATTACAAAGGCATCTGGGGTCCCCAAATTGATATAAAAATTAAACTCAAACCAAATCCCAATTCCAGCAGGTTTTGTGTATGAGAGTGTGTGTGTGTGTGTGTGAAAAGTGACAAACTGATTCAAAAAATGTTTTGCAGCATTGTATAATACAACTTTCTGTGATAACATATTCAATAACTGTGCTACTCATTATAGTATTTACCTTCTGGCAACTGAGCACTTGAAATATGGCTAGACTGAGAAACTGAAAATTTAATATGACCTATTTTTTGATTTCTAAATTTAAATACTTATTTGTATCTAGCTACCACCATATTGGACAGTGCAGGCACATGGAAATACAGGATATGTGTCTTAGTCTGTTTTCTGCTGCTATAACAGGATACCACAGGTGGAATTATTTATAAATAATAGAATTTTACGTGGTTTATGGTTCTGAAGGCTAGGAAGTGCAAGATCTAGGAGCTACAACTGATGAGGGCTTTCTTGCTGCATTATAACATGAAGGAAGGGCAAGTGAGCATACATGAAACAAAGAAAAATTGGGTCAAACTCATCCTTTTTATCAGGAACTCATACCTGAGATAACTAACTCATTCCATGATGATGACAGTAATCCATTTATAAGGGCAGAGACCTCATGATTGAATCACCTTCTAAAGGTCCCACTTGTTAATATTTTCACACTGGCAATGGAATTTCAATATGAGTTTTGGAGGGGACATTCAAACCAAAGCAACATGAATACAGAAATAATCATGAGGGCTGGAGTTGTGGCTCAGTGGTACAGTGCTTGCCGAGCATGTGTGAAGCATTGGGTTCAATTCTCAGCACCACATATAAATAAATAAAAATAAAATAAAGGTCCAATGACAACTAAAAATATTCAAATTTATTATAAAACTATAAGAATTAAGGCATGGGATACTCATAAAGTAGAGGCAAAATACTAATGGAACATTACAGAGAGTATTGAAATTGTATACTTACATTGAACTAAATGTATATGTGTACAAGGCTGGGAGCTAATTGCAAAGAAGGCAGAGCTCCAAAACAGCACTGGATGTGGTCCTATGGAAAAGCCAAGGACCTCATGAAAAACAGACTCGTGAGGCCATGGATGGTGATTTGCATGAAGAACCAGAGAATCATAAGGTATTAAATTCCCCTTAACCTTACCTATCAGCAGAAGCAGTCCTCTTATACCTCCCCCTCCCCATGTTTGGGGAGTCTGGAGATGCATTACCAACATAGGAGACTTACATGATGACACACTGAAAACTCATGCTCTCATTGCCACCAAGTCAACTGGCAAGGCCAGTTTTCATTATAGGCAGACCAGGGACGAGAAGTCCTTGCTTTGGGAGGAAAGAGCTTATTATCAAAGGGAGTAGAAAACCTGGCTCAAATATGCTGGTACAAATCCTGGGAACATATGTGGGAGTGAATCTTAAAGATTTGAATGAGAATTAGAATAGAGGAACATAATCGAGATACCACCACAGCAGGACTGATAGAAGAACACTCATTCCCTGGGGGAGAATGACTGGCTGGATAACTGCTTGCTAAATAAAAGCACTAAAAGTGTAGCCTAGGTTGCTGAGCTGTGGTAAAATCCAGTGTTTGTAGCTATCATCTGCTCCTGCAGTGAAACACAGTGGAACTTGGGGACAGGTAAACTGTTGCTACCAAGCTAATACTCCTGCTGTTTGCTGTGGTGTAAGTAATAATCTGTTTTTGTTCTGATCCATTGAATCTTGTTGTATTCTTTTGGCACCAGTGGAGTGTGGCAAAATGAAATGCTTGCTTACTTAGTAATTTCCTTTACAGTATAGTTACTTAATGTCCTCCTGTATGTAGACAGGTTTCGGCATGGAATGACACAGAAAGGTGGCAATATAGAAAATGACTTAGTGGACGAGAAAAGGTAAGAGGCATATGAGCTAATTCAGGAATATGAGAAACTACCTAGCTAGGAGGAAATGTGTTTGCCCAAATAGTAGAATAAGTGGGAAGCAAATGGTCTGCTTTTTTAACATGAGTTGAATTAATAAATAGAGTGGTGAGAGGGCAGATTGCAAATAAGTTGCCCAGTCAGTGCCCTCTACTAGAGTAGGGGACAAGCGGTACACTGCTAATTACTGGAAGAAAGGCACAACTTCCTCCTGTTTGAAAACCACAACTACAACCATCCCCTAGAAGTGCAACATGACCCCCAAAAGAGTAGTAAGATGAACTTAAGAGACAAAGGAGGTTCAATCTGAGACCATTACTGTCAAAAGAATGAGAAGCTATGAGAGATTCAGTTGGTACAACTGTCGGGAACAAGAAGTGTTATACTTTTAGAGGGTGCATGGTAGCAAGTAAGCCTTCTCAAATATGACCACATCATTTGTGCAGACTATTTAGTCAGGACAGAATTAAGTCCTAAGTATGGCTTGCAGCTTTGGCTTTCTATTTCAGTGATGGCATTATGATCAACTTGGAGTGAATACAAAGGAAGAAAGTGTTTGAAACACAGAAATTGTAGTTGTTCCAGACTAACCATATTGTGTACAGAATGATAATCCTGATAATGAGCCTTGTATTAGTCAACTTTGCATTGCTGTGACTAAAATACCTGATAAGAACAACTAATAAGAAGAAGGTTTTATTTTGGTTCATGGTTTCAGAAGATTCAGTCCATTGTCAGCTAGTTCCAAGGCAGAAACATGATAGAAAGCCATGATGGAGGAAAGATCTCAGCACAGGGCAGCCTGCAAATAGAGAAAAAGAGATAAAGGAGCTAGGGACAAAATATAGTCCCCAAGGGCATTTCCCCAGTGACCTATATCATCCAACCATAGCCCACCTGTCTATAGTACTACCCAGTAATAAATTATTAACCCATCAAATTGATTAATCCAGTGATGAGGTTACAGCCCCCAACATTGCTTAAAAGCCCCATCTCTGAACCTTGCTACACTGGGGACATGTTTTCAACACATGAGCTTTGGGAGGAACATTTCAAATCCAAACCATAACAATCCTCTTATCCAGAGAATGACTGATAAATGTTTAAGCTCTGCCTCCCTAACATGAAAGTGAATGACTTTGTTGTTAGTACCAAGGACCTATGAAGATAATGATGATGACTTTGGGTCCAAAACATGCATAATGTAAAGACAGATCCACCCTCAACCAAGCAAGGTTTCTGAAATCTTAGATAAAACAAAGGATGGGAATAAGAATAAATTCCTTATTAATGGACCTAACCACTAGTCAATGTGCATTTATCTCTAAAATAGGAATTTCTCAAAAAAGAGATTAATATGTTAAGCACTGAAGCATTTGTCAGGATAGGAGTTATGTTGGTACAGAGAAGGGTCATAAGCAGTTGTCTATTCAATTGAAACAGAATGTGTCTTTGTACAGATTCCTCCATAGAGATCAGTCTCTCTATAAGAGGAAGTAAAAAATCAATTACTTTCATAGGATAGATTACTCTCTCAGCATTTTCACAGCCTGACCCTAAGTTCCTGTATCCTGATCTGAAGAAAGGAGACTTGGGAGTTATATCAAGGTCTTTTTGTACCCAGTGGGGAGAGGAGGCCATGACTCTATAAGGGTACCATGAGGCAGAGGGTAAAGATAGATGAAATCTATTGTGTTTTGTTTGGATGCCAGTGTTCAAACTACTGTCATATCGGATTCTCTTGAGTTGACTGTTGATTTAGATGGATTTGAAAATATAGTAAAATGGTGAAGGGAACTAACTGTAACTGTCTGTGTGCAGCCATTTGTCCTCCTGTTATGCTCCACTGCTATTACACTTAATGCTTGATGCATAATTTCCATTGCTGTTTTATATACATGTACTGTGAGTATTCAAAAACTCAAGGCAGGATTTGCCCAATTGTGAAGACAGGCAGGATTTGCCCAATTGTGTAGGGTAGTGATAGTGGGAAGATTACTCCAAAACCAACAGCTAGACTTCCAGTTTTCTTCCATAATATAATATAGATATAATATATAATTACAGTAGGAAAAAATTAGCCAAGGCCTTGATGAAGACCTTGAAGGCAAGAGAAGTACTGAAAGCTTCCATTTCTTAACAAAACACCCCAGAGATGAAGTTTAAAAGGCTAAAGGGAGGTGGAAACTTACAGTGAATTACTGCTAAGTGAATTCAGCTATTGTTCCTATAGCTCCTGCAGTCCCAGACTTAAATGCATGATTAATATGCTCCATCTGGGGAACTTTGACTTTACTGTTGTTTGTTACCAGTGGCTTTGCAGGCATATGGAACAAGCCTTTCTCTCTTCTTGGATGACTTATTTCCAACATTTTGATGATATCATGCTGGTAGGCTCTAAGAATAGGTAGGGCTGGTATTGTGGCTCAATGCTAGAGCATTTGCCTAGCACACATGAGGTAGTGGGTTCAATCCTAAGCACCACATAATGAAAACAAACAAATAAAACTACTCCCTGCCAAAACTTAAAAAAATAGGTAGCAGTGGCTGTTTGTTGACTACATAAAAGCCAAGAGGTGGTTTATTAATCCTGATAAGATATAGAGACCAGCCACCCAAGTGAAATTTTTGAGATCTATGTTGTCTGAGGCTCAAAGATCAATTTTGAAGACAGTAAAGAGAAAGTTACTCTGTGGCTCACTACTACCTAAAGAGAAGCCCAACACTTCATTTAACTGTTCAGATATTGGAGACAATGTGTAGTTCATCCAGATAGTTAGCTGTGTGTTTAGCACAAAATCTAGCAAAATTAACAGGGTACATTCAGTTGTTTGTTCTGCCTAGGATATAGTCATAGAAGACAAGCTGAGGAAGGCAACGGGCTTGTAAAAATCCCCGCAGCTCCTTGGAACTATAGATATCTGCTTCTGATGACTGTGCTGATTTGAGACTTTACCAAAGACTGACCAACTTCACCCAGAAGTGCTTCTCAGGTGTTCTGAATTCATTACATTCCCAACTGGGCCATTCACAATTCTCCATTTGGGAAATAGCTACCAGCATCCTAGTGGGCAGCTGTGGAGAAAGAGAGTCTTACTCAGGACTGCCAGGCAACATTCCACCCAGACATTTCCACCTTGAGTTTGTTCCACTCACTTATTAACAACAAAATTGAAAAAGCCCCATTTTTTTCAACTACATGGAAACAGGGAATTAAGAGAGAAGTAAATCTGGTTCCACAACTGTATTCTTCTTATACAAAAATGTTGCATATCTTTAGAGGACATTGTGTTTCCCCTTGTGCACTCAGAAGAGAAGCCATTAGCTACCTGGTGACCACATTCTAAAAAGACCCCAAGGATGGTTGACCTTGGATTACTGATGGCTCAGCCAAAATAAAAGCTAATGATGTCACTGGGCATAAGCAGTCAGTCAAGCCTAATGACAATCCTGGTAGACTTCGCCACAGTGATTACCAATCAACAAAATGGGATGATTTGAATGCTGCCACTCTTGCTTAAGACAACACTCCCAAGGAAATGGCATGTTGTATTTTCACTGATTCTTGCATTACGGCCAACAGTTTAGCTGTCATGATTGAATTCATGGAGTATAACTACAAATATATAAAAGGCATTCCTATGTGAGGCCATGAACTCTGGAAAACCATTGTTGCAACCAGACAGGACATTTATGTAATCCATGTGAATGCCCATGGAAAGTGTCTGCTCTCACAAATGCCTAAATCAAACAATGTGGTCAACTGGGCTTGCATATACCGATTTGATATAAGTGTTACCTGCATTTATTATTGCACTAGGCAAGTGAACTTGCCACCATAAGCCAATGGGCTCAAAAGAGTTCCATTTATGTTTGCTGTTAATAGGTGATAACAACTTTGAGCCCTGACACCAGATGAAGGTTTACTTATGTTCTCTGCTGCCATCTTGTGGCTTCTTCTGGTGTCTAACAGGCACTGAAAAATATTCCAGCCATGAAGTTGACATTTCCATGTGGCAGATTCTGGTCACACCATGGAACCACTTGAGTCTGAGTTTCCTAGGTTTGTGCCACTGACAATCTTCCAGTGCGTGCTGCTCATGGTGAAGGTGACATAACAGTACAACAATGGGAATGCCATTCAATGTGCATTTCATGCTCCTTTTCATGCTCAGGCTGCTGGCATCAAGAGTATTTTCAGCCTTGTTGTCAGAATTGTGGACTAGACATCATAGTCAGACGTCATGGCCATTATGTGAGTCTGTTCTCTGCAAGGGAATATTTACTTTTGAATAGTTGCTTGGAGAATATCAGGATAGAAGGTGTGCTAGTTAGCTTTTCATCACTATGACAAAATACTTGATAAAAGCAACTTAGAGGAGAAAATATTTATTTTGGCTCATAGTTTCAGAGTTTTCAGTCCATGGTAGGCTGACTCCATTGTTTCTGGGCCTGTGGTGAGGCAGTGCATCATGGTGAACGGGCATGGAAGACCAAAGCTGCACACTTCATGGCAGGGGGGCGAGAGAGAAAGAAAGAGAGAGAGAGAGAGAGAGAGAGAGAATGAATGTGTGTGTGAGAATGAGAGAGAGATAGCAAGAGAAGAGGGAGGAGGAGGTTGGGGACAAGAAATACCTTTCCAAGGCACCTAGATAATGTCTTCCAATTAGGTCCTACAAACTACAGTTTCCTCCATCTCCCAGTAATGACAGTGAATTATTAATTGATCAGGGATAAATTCACTGATAAGGTTAAACTACATGATCCAATCACTTCACAAAATGTACCACCTCTGAACATTTTTACATTGGAGACCAAACCCTCCACATGTGAGTCTATGTTGGGGCACTTCCTATTCAAACCATAGCAGAAGGAGTCAGAGAACAGAACAGGGAGATCAGCCCTCTGTATCAGTGATTCTGTATTGAAATTTTCCAACCATTCCTCTTTTTTTCCTATTATTTTTAGTTCCACAACAAAGTGAGGGTGACTCCAACCTATTGCTTCTAATATCATGTGGCTTCAGTTATTGGACATGGTGCATCACAGATTACAAAGATAATCTGTTGGTGGCATCTGTTAAGCCTAGATTACCCCTGTTGTGTCCCACTCCAGCAAAAATAGAAGATATCATGCATAAGTGAAAGTCCTACCATTGTTCTACAGCCCATGTAACCCTAGATACATTTGAAAATGTCTGGGTATATAAATGGATGGAACAAATAGATATGGTACTGACTACTGGATTAGGATAAACAGACTGGATGGTCATGGATGGAGAGCAACAACATCAGTAACAGGGGCAGAACTCCTGAGACCCTGGGAGGCACAGAAATGGGGAAGCAGATAATGCTATACATACCCCCAGCTCCAGCTTCAAAGCTTTGCAAATATGTTCCATCCATCTGAGTCAAGTGGCAGCAGAAGATGATTGGCCACATAAGGACTGTCATCCCTATACACACAGAAACCAAAAATTCCTAGGGCCATGGATAACAAACTTAGACCCTTTCATACATGTACGCTCTGACCAGTGCAACCTTGTTTGTATATGATTGATACAACCCCATGTGATTCTACTGATGTACCAGTGGCCTATGCCATCAAAGTTATATCTCCTCAATGACACTGCTGATGTGGTTTTGCCAAACCCAAAAGGTGATTCAAATCAAGTGTAAGAAGTTACTTTGGATTATATACTTGAGTGTGTGTTGGACAGTGAACTACAGAATATCTTTTAATTGAGGATAGAGGTGACTTTAGCTCATGCATTGCTTCTAGAAATTATTTAAAGTGTGATACTACCCCTTCAGGCCCTTGTTGTGTATCAGATAAATATGGCTGTCCTGTATGGGAATACATTGACTACTGGTTCCATGTCCCTGGCATCAGTGTCCATACTCTAGAGACAATGGTCAGGTCGTCAGGGACATCCCATTAGCTCATCTACCAAAGCCAATGAGATGGCATGAGATATTGAAAATCAGAAAATGAATCTAAATTTCCTTGTGGCCTTAAAATACATTCTGGCTCAATAGGGAATAATATGCATATTCACTGTTAATTAGCTTTCTGTTACTATAAAAATTGTCCAAGATAATCAACTTATAAAAGTTATACCTTACTTAAAGTTCTAAAGGTTTAAGTATATAATATGGCCCTGTTGCTTTGGGACTGTGGCAGCACATCATGGTGGGAATGTTTAGTGGAGCAAAAGTGCACACATCATGGTGAGGGAGTAAAAGAGAAAGAGACCAGGGCCCCCAAATCCTTTTCAAGGGCATGCCCCCAAAGATCTGATGAACTCCTACTATTCTTTCCTCTTAAAGGTTCCACCACCTCCTGACAGTGCCAAGCTGGGGACTACATTGGGGAATATTTAAGATACAACTTATAGCATTCACCAAAATCTACTGCAGGTTTGGCTTTAACCAGGTGGAACAGGTCAGCTAATGCATCAGTTCAGGTGCAATGTTCTCCACAGTAAGGCGATTTCCTCCAGGATCTGATGTATGCACTGAGATAAATAATGGTATTTATGTGGTGTCACCCAAATCTAAAATTATATGAATTGGGAAACAAAAAGTAAAAATCAGTTTGGCTCCTGTAAAAAGGATTATGGTTCTATTTTATGATATTTGGTTGCTGAGAGTGTTAAGCTTCACCCTCCTTTATTCCTTTCACCTCACATCTCGGCAAGCTAAAAAGAAATCCAAGGTAATCTTTCCTTTGGCACTAGTATGAGGTTCAAACCATGTAAGACCTTATCTATGCATCATAACCATCATCATGGTCCCATTCCCTAGCCACAACAAAAAGCCAAAACCAGTATCCTTCTCCACTCTCTCAAGCCATTTTTTCAAACTTGAGAACCTATTCTTATCTTCCCTAAAAGTCTTCTTATGTAAGTAACAAGTCATACCTTCTTGGTATAAATATTGTGTCATTAATCTTGATATTTTAAACAAATTTTAGATGGGATGGAGCCCATTCTTTTTTTTTTTTTTTTTTTTTTTTTTTGGTACCAGGGATTGAACTCACGGCCACTTGACCACTGAGCCACATGCCCAGCCCTATTTTGTATTTTATTTAGAGACAGGGTCTCACTGAGGTGTTTAGTGCCTTGATTTTGCTGAGGCTGGCTTTGAACTCACGATTCTCCTGCCTCAGCCTCCTGAGCCGCTGGGATTACAGGCTTGTGTCACTGTAACTGACTCCATTCTTTCTCTGAAGAGCGGCTATAATAGCTCCTCATCATAAATTTCTGTAGCACACTTTCAGAATGCGTACTTAGCATCCTTGAAATTTCAGGTTCTGCCATATTAGCTATCTTGGATCTTAAGAGGGCGGGCTTCCAGTAAGTCACACAAATTGGGCTCTACTAAACATGAGGCTATAGCTATCATCTGATTACTTCAATATCCTCATAGCAATGGAGCATCAGGCAAAGAAAGAAATTTATATATCAATGTGGCAAACTAACCTTTATTATCAGGCAAAGCTAAGGCTCTTATAACCCAATCAGTGAATTAATTCCCAAATGGGCATTAACTGAGTGGTAACTGAAGGCATGTAGAGTGTGACTAGAGGAGGTGGGCATTGGGGATTGCCTTTGGGGTATATATTTTGTACTTGGCAAGTGAAATATCTCTCTCTGCTTTCTGATCATGTGAGCCACTTCCCTCTGTCACACTCTTCCCCTATGTTGTTCTGTTTCACCTCAAGCCCAGAAGAATAGAGATGGCTATCTATAGACTGAGACCTCTGAAACTGTGAGCCCCCAAATAAACTTTTTCTCCTGTAAAATTGTTCTTAATTATTTTAGTCATAGCAGCAAAAGAGCAGACTAAAACAATGTCTGAAACCCAGAGGATTGATTCATCAAGGATTCCCTTGGTTTTTCTGTGCTCAGTAACAATGGTAATTAGAGTCAGTATAAAATAGATGTTCTCTTCTTCACAACTTTAAATTATTTACACTTGAGGTATCTGCTAAGTGGGCATGAATAAAACAAAATATCCTGGACAGTTGATTCAAGAAATCATTCTAGGAAGCATGTCCTTCTACTCTTTGTTATGCCAAGGCCTAGACTTTTAAAAATAATATCTTTGTTTCCTTACTTCTTTGGAGGGTGAGAGTGAATTCTGGAGCATTCATTAAACAATGTCCAGATACTGCTTTTAATACTTCAACTCCCCATTCTGACTGCATCCATTTCAACACTGCATGTTGTATTCTAAGTAGCTTTAATAATGTTAAAATGTCCAAACTCTCCCTTTCACTCTGTCTCCCCCCTTCCAATAGCTAATAGATCAACACTTAAAAAGAACAACAGCTGGGTGTGGTGGCACACTCCAGTAATCCTAGCAGCTCTGAAGGCTTTGGTGTGAGGATATGAATTCAAGGTCAGCCTCAGGGAGATCCTGTCTCTAAATAAAATATTTTAAAAAGATCCTCTCTCTAAATAAAATATTTTAATAAGAGCTAAGGATGTGGCTTAGAGATTAAGAATCCATGGGTTCAATTTCCAGTACCAAAACAAACAAACAACCACCACCACTTGAGAAAGCATTGTGGAGATTCCTAAGAAAACTTGGACTGGAACTACCATTTGACCCAGTCATCCCATTCCTAGGTTTATACCCAAAGGACTTAAAATCAGTGCACTACAGTGATGCAGCCACATCAAAGTTTATAGCAGCTCAACTCACAATAGCTAAGTTATAGATCCAACCTAGGTGCCCTTCAACAGATGAATGGATAGAGAGACACTGTAATATATATACAAAATGGAATATTACTCAGCCTTAAAGAAGAATTAAATTATGGCATTTGCAGGTGAATGGATGGAACTGGAGAATATTATGCTAATTATGAGCCAATTCCAGAGAACCAAAGACCAAATGTTTTCTCTGATATGTGGGTGCTAATTCACAATAAGCGGGTGGGGGGAATATTTTGGATTAGACAGAAGGGACTAAAGGGAAGGGAGGGAGCCTGGGGTTAGGAATGATAGTAGAATGAATCACACATAATTATCCTATGTGCATATATGATTACATGACCTGTGAACCTCTACATCATGTACAACCAGACGAATGAGAAGTTATAATCCATTTATGTATGACATGTCAAAGTGTATTCTAATGTAATATGTAACTAATTACAACAAATAAAATAAAAACCAACTGTGTCCCTATTGGTAGCAGCTGTGCCTAGTGGCCACTGGAATCAGATACCTCTAATGCCCCTGGGCTCTGGCATATTGAATGCTACACAGCAGTTTTGCTGACAAAGGTAGAATTAACAGAACAGGGCTTACCTGAGCTTCCAGGGCTTCATTAAGGAAACTTGAGGACCTTGACCATCCATTGGATGCGGAGCCCTTTGTTGATCCTTCCTTGTTCCGCCCCCATGACTAGCATATCAGAAACTTTCCCGCCTTGTTCAAGGCGCAGGTGTTGTGGATCGCTCCTCCAGCCTCCTTCATGACTTCCTGTCACGGGGCCTGGGCGGGGCACAGTCTCAATGTGCTATTTCATAGGCTGTACCCTCTCTAGCACCGCCCCACCTCCCAGCATGCTCTGTGGCTAAAGCCTTTAACTTCCCTCGCAGCACACTCCTCCGCGGCCATCTTTGCTGGCTTCGTCATTGCAGCCAGGTTGCAGCTCCCGTCAGAGTCTTTGTTGGCGTGTCTCTCGAGCCATGTCTGATACAAACAAGGAAGATCCTGTCCCAGGCGGCCAGAACGAAGCTGATGAAGAGGCAGGCCAGAACCCCGGGTCCCTCGAGGGTGTCTTGGTTCCTGTGGAGTGGGTGGCCACATTGGCGGGAATCGCGGCCCTTCTGGCTTTCCAGGTAGTTGCAAATGCTTTTGAGGAGAAGGTGCAGGAGGAGAAAGTGGCCTGGCCCGCCACCTTGTTGAACAAGAATATACAGCTTCTAGAGAAGGAGGAGGAGGAGGAGGAGGAAGATCTGATGACCGAACGCTACCAGGAAGTGGAAGAGTACTATGACAGTGAGGAGGAGGACCCAGGTAACGAGGAAGATGGTGGGGGTGAGGAGAACGAGCTGGGTGTAGAAGCTGCAGGTGCCTGTGAGGTTCTTGTGGCATTTCAGCACCTGTTCTGGGATCTGGTCCCTTCCCTTTTCCACAGTAGCTACTATAATGATTTCATCCTGATCGATCGCAGACGGGCCATGTGGTAACCAGGCGCCACCTCTTGGGAACCCGGGGAGTTGGTAGAGGAGCCCGTGCGTTGGGAGTGGGGAGGACCTGGCCATGGGAGCCAAGATCTGGGAGGAGGAATACCTGGCAGAGGGATCCCATCCTGGGTGGCAGAGGACCCCACAGGCAAGGCAGCATCCCAGAAGGCTGAGAAAGCCACAGCAGAGGACAAGGTCTAGGTGGGCGGCGCCTGGCCTGTGGTTCGAGTCTAGGGGGCTGGGGCCTGTGCACCTGCAAGTCCTCCGGCCCGGCCCTTGCAGCCTCTGTTGCCATGGCTGGCTCACTCACAGGCCATGCTCAGATCTTGCTGGCCTGGGTAAGCAACGGGTCAAGATTTTCAAAAACTTACAGCCCCGTGTGTCCAACTAGAAACCCAATCCTAGACTTTCCAGTCTTGACAGTAACTGTGCTGCCTTCTGCCAACCTCAGTTTGATAAAAGATCTGAGGCAATGCAGTGCATGAGCCCACAAACTTGAATGTCAGTGGTTAGTAGATGTTCAGGAAGGAAGTTTTTTTTAATGATACATTTTATTTTTTTGGTACCGGGGATTGAACTCAGGGGCACTCAACCACTGAGCCACATCCCCAGCCCTATTTTGTGTTTTATATAGAGACAGGGTCTCACTGAGTTGCTCAGTGCCTCACCGTTGCTGAGGCTGGCTTTGAACTTGGGGTTCTCCTGTCTCGGCCTTCCAAAGTGCTGGGATTACAGGCATGTGCCACCTCACCCGGCTTCAGGAAGGAATTTGAAGGAAATGGAAAGAGCCTGAAGGCAAAGGACAGACAAATGGCATTCCTCACTTGTTTTAAAAAATGTGAGGTTTCTTGGTAGGATGACCCCGCCCCCCCAAAAAAGTGAACCAGTACTAGAGCACTTCACAGGTGTAAACATTCTCTAGTTGTTGAGGAACCAATGAGCTTCACCAGAGAAATTGTTATAAGTCAAGTGAATCTTTTTGAAGAAAGTTCTGACAAAAGGCAGATGCAGATGATTCTTTTTCCCTTCTCCCAGATGTCTGAAATAATTAGCAGCACTGGGCAGGGAATGGGAAAGAGCAGGAGAGAGATCACCTTAAACTATCAAGCAGAAGAAATGTGAGGGCCATGGACATAGTGTATTAGTCAGTATGAACTAACCCAGATATTTCTTTTATATTTCTTTCATCCAGATTGTCCTGAGGGTAGAGTGCTGGGTGCCGAAACCATGTATAAGCTGGGATATTATTTCTGTGACCTTGTGGTCCCTAGTTCTCTATCATTGCTGGTTAATGATGCAACTGCATACAACTACGAATATTCTGATGAAGAGTCTGAAGATTCTGAAGTTGAGGACCAAGAGGAAGTGGATGAAAATGAAGAACTACGAGGACCCAAAAAGTATCTGGACTGATAAGAGGGCAGCAGCTTCTCTTAAGAATCCAGGTATTGGTTTAGAGTCTTTAGTATTGACTAACAATTTCTGATACACATCTCTTAGTTCTGGTTTTGTTTTACAATTTTCACTATGCTAAATCAAACATTGCTATCATTTAGTTTTAAGTTTAATGTTAATGTGCTTATAGATTAGATTAACAGAAGGCATATTCTGACATGTACTTCATTCCCAGCTGCATGCCCTTTATCCTATACCTTATACACGTGAAATTTATCAGACCTGGTAATTGAAAGTAGTGGAGAGGGGTTACCACAAGAAGCAGCTAAAGTGGCCTGGCCATGCACTAGCTTGATTTTCATCACTTGGCCATAGAAAGGTAGTCTCTTACACTAACAGCACCTTTGACAGGGTTGGCTATTGACAAAGTAATAAGAATGTTAAGACCACATTTCATGACTAATACATAAATACAATTTCAGTTTAGTTTTCATGAAATGTTCAAACAAAAACTTAGACTATTATGAATCAGAAATTAAATCATATTTCCTGTGTATTTTTTCTATTTCTAAATTTTTACATGTGTGGACATCAGAAAACATCCTCATTCTCATTTTGCATGTAGAAAAACTAAGAATCTGAGAATTTAAGGGAATATATGGTTTGTAAACCATATATGGTTTGTATAAAGAGCACAGGCAAGATTTAAATCACTGTGGCCCCTTACAAGAAAAAAAGCATTTTGGTATGTAAGAGGGAAAGGAGATTGAGATAGGGTGATTGAAGACATCAAAGGCATGAGCACCCCATCTAAAGTTCTGTTTACAAGAGGAAAGTGTTTTGGTTTCTACTGAGACAACAGATACACATACCATTGACTCAGATTTAGACTGATTTAGAAAGTTTGTGTTAATGGCATACAAATGTTAATTATCCTTTGGTTCATTCTACAGATGGAAATCATAGAAAATGGATGGAGAAAGAAACAAGTTTGTTCATGAATTTTCTACTTTTCGTCTAGAATACTGATTTTTTTCCAAACTTCATCACAAAAAAAATGTCAACTGACATTTATCTTTTTGCTGACCTTTTGCTGATATATTTGACTGCACTTGTTCTGTTAAAAATAAAATCTTGTTTGAAATGCATAAGCTGCACATTATTTATGTGAATAACTGACTCAAATCTAAACTTATATATATTTTTTTATTTTGGCCCACCTTGATGTCACTAAAATGAATTTTTCCATTCTGCAGCCAGCCTGTTTTAAATTTTTTTATTGTAACAAAAAGTCTAATATTTAAAGTTATTAACAATTTGTGTAATGAAAGAGATGAAGGACTAGCCCCTGCTTCATTTTGTTGGGGGAAAATGCATGTACCAACTTGCTGGGAGACCAAATGGTACTCATAGGCGGCTGTTTACCAGAAGCATCAACAGCAGCTGGAAACATTAGAAATGGTAATTCTTGGGGCCCCCTTGCAGACCTACTGAATCAGGTTCTTAAAGCAGAGTAGCAGTCGGCATTTTCAAGTCCTCAAGGTGTTCCCAATCATATGAAACTTCGAGAAAGTGGTTTAGTGTGATGACAGAAAAAACTTTCACCCACAATAGGACCATCCTTAATTCACTGACTTGGAATATGCTGGAGCTTTCATCTTGATTGCACCCAAAGGCCCATCTATTGAAGGTTAGTTCCCTAGCCCATGGCACTCTTGGGAGGTGATGGAACCATTGGGAGGTGGGGTCTGATCATGGGCTTGATGTCATACCCTTGAAGGGGATATTGATACCCCTGCTGCTTCCTGTTTCTCTTTGCCTCCTGATGGTATAAGGTGAGCAGCTAACTACCACATGTTCCTGCCACTATTTACTTCCTCATCACAGGCCCAAAAACAATGGTCCTGGGAACCATATACTGTAAACCTCTGAAATGAGGGCCATAATAAACCTTTCCTTCTTACAAGATGATTTATCTCAGGTATTTTGTCACATTAATGGAAAACTAACAGTTTGGTGGCAAGTAAATTGAACAGGACAGCAAAGTCTGGACTGTAGAAGAGACTTGAAATTTAGGGTCCTGATACACAAAGTCCTCTTGGAGGAATGTATTTGTTTCCTGGGCAGCCGTAACAAATTATCACAAACTAAGTGACTTAAAACAATTTTATTCTCAGTTCTGGAAGCTGTAAGTCTGAAATTAGTTATGTTGATAGAGTTGGTTTCTTGTGGCAGTTGTGAGAATCTGTTCCATGCCTCTTTCCTAGATTCTGGAATCTTTCAGTTTTTGGCATCACTTGGATTCCAAGTGCATGACTGCAATCTCTTTCCATCTTCACTTAGTGTTAATCCTTTTTTATCTTGCTTAGTAGGACACCAGTTATACTGGATTAAGAGTACACTCTAATCCATTATGACCCCATTGTAACTTGATTACATGTGCAAAGATTCTTATTTCCAATTAAGGTCATAATTGTTTCTGGGGGTTAGAACTGTAACATATTTCTGTGGGAGACAATTCAACTAATAAGGGGCAAAAATGGGGTGGTGGCAGTTAAATATAAGAAAAACTTGTGATGGGTAAAAATATTTTTGAGACCTTGTAGCTGCATTAAATTAAAACAATTACTTGATTATGAATTCATATATTTGTAGTGAAAGGCATTTATATAGTTGATGCATATGTATGTATCATACAGAAAGATATGTATGAAGAAGATAAATACTTAGGACAGTAGTTAAATATTGTGGAAAGAAATGGAGAATTCAACTGGGATACAAGACTTCAATTCTTTGTAGTCTTATGTTCTTAAGTTGGGTGGTGGTTATATGGATGTAGTATACTCTATGCCCTTGCTAGATCTGAATATATCCTACCATAAAATTAAAGGAGGAAATGGGCCTAATATTTGGAACCTGTTTAAGGAAAATAAAGTGATATAGTTGACCAGAATGGAGGATCAGAGGAGTAGGCCAGGTTTTTGAAGGTAGAAGCCCTGGTTTCTACATTTAGTTAAGGCTGCCCAGATACTTGATAATTAACATCAATACAATTTTCTATGTTACCTGGTAGTGCATCTCATATCCTAATGTATCTTAACATTATTTATGTTTGTCTATCTCCCAACAACCTATATGGTGAATGAATTATTTTATATATACATATCTGTCCTAAAACAGCCACACTATTTTCTATGAGGTAGGTGCTTGATAAAGCTCTGTTGAAGCAAAGTTAAAGCAATGCATCCTCAGTCCACTTTTGTCATTAGTGTTGGTATTTAATAAAATGTTATCAGGTAGCAACACAGAAGTGCTACTAGAACCAATAAAGTCACCAGGACTGTCATCACCATTGTTTAAAATGAAAGGGCAGTCCCTCAAGTCAGAATTTATTCAAGTCAGAATTTATCCATGCAGTGTCATCTGAAGGGACTTGAATTGGTTCTGATTGAATATCCCATGCTTGTGTGTTCTCTCTTGCTAGTATGCACTGTCTCCCTCCCTCCCTCCTTCTCCCCACTCCCTTCTCTATTAAAGACCCTATGTGGGTCCAAGAATCTTATTGTGCAGTAAGGTTTGAATATGAATATGACTCTTGCAAAATTCAGATAGGTGTTGCTGGTGTGATGGCATTAAGAGGTGAGCCATTTAAGAGGTGACTAGGCTAAGAAGATTCTTCCCTCATGAATGAGGTTTTTGATGGAGTCAGTTCTGTCTTCCCCTTCTGTCTTCTATCATGTGCCTTTCCTTGATCTTAGACTCCCCAATACCTAGAACTATGAAGAAATAAGTTTGTGTTCTCTACAAATTACCCATTCTTAGTTATTCTGTTACAGCAGCACAAAATGGACTATGACATTGAGTTCCACTCCATTAGACAAAAAGGACATATGCAATTTTCTTTGAGAAGTTCATGGGCTTCTGCTGAGACAAAACTATTAAACTTGTTAGTATGCATGTGACAATTCACCTAAAGTTATTGGAGGTACTACCCCAGATCTTTTGAAGCCTTAACAAGGGGTTTTATAATCACATCATTTGCCTCATCTTTACACCATGTTTTCTTATAAGGGTTCTGAATTTGATCTTTTCATAGATTCCCTTTCATAACTCTAGCATCCTTTGCCACTTGGAGACACCAGAGACTTTCAAAATAACAAATTCTGACTCCTTTTTGTATAAGCTAAATTCTGCCTGTTTGTTTAACTTTATTTTTTAGTATTTTTCTATGAATATAAAAAAAATCTAAGCATCATCAAGAACATCCTTTATGGAAATGCCTTTATTATATCACCTATTTCATAAGTACATTTTCTACTCCACATACCATTATACTAAATAGAAAGGCATCCCTTTTCTCCAGTTTCCAATGACATTTTACTAATTCTACTTAAGACCTCATAGGTAACTTCCACATCAATCATCAGGTTTCTGCTAATATTCTGTTCCAAGCATCTTTGAATTTTACTAATGCTCTCCTCAAACTTCTTCCAAATTCAGCTCTCAGCCCGGTTTCAAAGTTATTCCATATTTTACATTTTTGTTAGTGTAGCACTCTACTCTTGGTGCCAAATGTCTATTTTAATTTTAATTGTTTAGTTGTATAACAAATAAGCCCCAGAGTGGAATGACTTAAGACTATAATTAATATCTCACACTTTTGATTGGTTAGGAATTCAAGGTGCCTTAGCTAAGTGGTTCCATCTGCAGATACCTCATGATGTTGTAGTCAAGATGTTAATGTAGTCTCATGGCCTGAGTACTAGTACTTCAGTACTAGTACTAGTACTAGTACTGGAGGCCTAGTACTTCATTTGCATTACTGTTAAAAATACCTGAGACTGAATAACACATTTATTTCTTATTCTACAGGCCAATAAGGCTACAATCAGGGTGCTGGAAGGGTTGGTACATGATGAAGTCCTGTACCTCACACATAGTGCATTCTATGCTTATTCAAAAGGCAGAAAAGTGGAAAAGCAAAAAGGGTCTAACTCAGATACCTCTAGCCCTGTCAGAAGAAACTAATGCATTTATAAGTGTAGAGCTCTTACTATTTAATCACTTTTCAAAAGACATTGCCCCTTAATACTACCACAAAGGGCTTTAAGTTTGCAATAAGAATTTTTGATAAGACACATTCAAGTCATATCAACACAACAGTTTGCTTCCTCAAGAATGAGCAGTTCTACAAAGAAAAAGAAGCCACAATTTGTGGTAAGGCATAGCCTTAATGTCATACCCTCTCATTTCCATAATACCTTATTGATCATAGATGTCAGCTCTTTTAAATGAGGGAAGGTAATATGCTAACACAAACACCAAGAGGGTAGGATCACTATGTCAGTGCCTATGCTGAACCAGTTGTAAAGTATAGTACTGGTCTGAGCCCCAGGCTTGAGGAGGCTTATTATGGGCCCCATACTTTATTTTGGTGCTCCATGCCTGTCCTCTTACAGCCTTACCTCTCTGAAAATGGCCAAGAGTCTTGTGTGTGGGGTAAAAAGAATATGCATTCAGATTTCATGTTCCCCAGTCCCAAACATGCTACAGTTATTTACAGTCCTGTATTTGCTGCCCAAGTGACCTCAAGTCCTAGGCTACAAGAAACATGGTGTCATCTCTTCACTGGGTTTTTGTTTTTGAGTGTTGAGTGTACTGCCAATACACACACACACTCCCAGGACTCAGAGACTAAGATGTGGTGATTGTATGCAGAGAACATGGGAGAAGTGGGCTGCATTATCCACATATTCACATGAAATTTCTTAAATTTCATGAGGGTAAAGTTCAGGGTGTATAGAGAAGTGGAGCCAAGTGAATCTAAGGGTCTCAGTTGTGGACCAGGGGCCTTAGGTATGGAGCCCTCTTTCCTTAAATTACTAGAAGAGAACATTGAAGAGTCCAAGTATTGTGAAGAGAATTGACCCTGAATAATCCCAACTTTCTAGTATTTGCCCTCTTTTGAATTGGGCAGGGCCTTTGACTGCCCAATAGGAAATAGAAAAAAAATGCAGCAAAGGCAGTGGGATGTTGCTCTCATTATTATATTATGAAATTTTAAACATACACACACATCTACTTTGTGTGGTTATTTGTTATGTAGTAATGGAAAACAAATATACTGGGTCCAGGAGAGGGTAGTCCTGGAGACTCCAAGTATCCAAATATGTAGTCTTGAATATCATCCAACCATTCCTGGTTTATATTTGTTACTGACAGATTTATGTTTCTAAATTTCTCAGTAAACTAAATAAGAAAAAAATATTGTTAAAATATATCCAGTATTCTAAATGTGAAACAGTTCTTTCAGATTGATAGGAAGGCATATTTGTCATGATAGAAAACACATTTTAATTAATAGTCTATTAATTGATTTAAACTTTTAAAATATTTGTATACATGGCAGGTAGGCCTACAAAAGAACCCTTGCCTCAAACCCTGCAAATGTCATAAAAATTATAGGCAGTGCATCTTACATATTTAGTGTATTGCCCCATTCACCTTCCTGTCATACTTTGTTTCCTAAGTACAAAAACAATGTGGTCTCTTCACCTTGATTTAATAGCCCTTCTTTCTAGAGGGCTTGGACCTATCGACCTAGTTTCTGGGAAAGACTGAAATATAATCACCAATTATCTTGCCCCTCTTTCCATGCTTAATCTCAAAAAATTCTATCTTAGTTTTTGCTCCAGTAGCTAAATTCCAAGTCCCTCCTAGTTTCAAGCTGTCCAACATTGAGTTTGAGAGTGTTTACTCTGTTGCCCACCACTCTGGTTAGCTGTTCTTTCACTGCTTCATTTCTGGGCTGTGAAGGAGTTGAGAGCTGCTGCCTAGAGCTTATCTGTCTTATTCCTGTCTCTACTTAAACATTTTTTTTGGTATCAGATACTGAACCCAGGGGCACTTAACCATCAAGCCACATTCCCAGCCCTTTTTATTGTGTTTTTAAAATATTTTTTTAGTTGTTTATGGACATTTATTCTTTCTTTCTTTATATGCAGTGCTGAGAATTGAGCCCAGTGCCTCACACATCCTAGGCAATTGCACTATACAACCCCAGCTATGTTTTTTGTTTTTTAATAATTTTAAGACAGGGCTGCCCTAAGTTGCTGAGGCTGGCTTTGAACTTGTTATCCTCTTGCCTCAGTCTCCTGAGCTTATGCGATTATAGGTGTGTACTACCATGTACCCAGTTCCTTAAATATTCTTTAAAACGTTTTTGTTTTACATGTAATAACTGTACATATTTTTGGTATAGAGTATGATATTTCTATACATGAATATAATGTGTATTGATCAAATCAGGGTAATTAATTTTTCCATCTCCTTATCATTCCTTTGTTTTTGGAGCCGTCATGTTACTCTCTTCTAGTTATTCATAAAGTATATAAGAGACTATTATTAACTATAGTTTATCCACTATACTATAGAACACTAGAACTTTTTATTTATATTTAGCTCTGTTTGTGTAGATGTTCATTATCTAGCCTCTCACTTTTCTCCAAACCCCCAATCCTTTCTGGCCTTAGAAATGACTAATCTACATTCAGATAAACTTTTACTCACATTTGAGAGAGAATATGCAAATTTTTTTCTTTTTGCATTTGATATACTTTAATTAACACAATATCTTCATATTCCATCCATTTTGCTTCAAATGATCAGATTTCATTTTTTATGACCAAGTAATAGTCTCCATACTGTTATCCATAGTGGCTGTACTTATTTACATTCCCACAACATTGTGTGAGAGGTGTGAGAGTTCTTTTTTTTGGTACCAGGGATTGAACTCAGGGGCACTCAAACACTGAGCCACATCCCCAGCCTTATTTTGTGTTTTATGCAGAGACAGGGTCTCACTGAGTTGCTTAGCGCCTCACTGTTGCTGAGGTTGGCTTTGAACTCGCGATTCTCCTGTCTCAGCCTCCCTAAGTGCTGGGATTATAGGCATGCGCCACTGCGCCAGCTCAATATGAGAGTTCTTTACAACCTGACCAGTGTTTGTTATTTTTTGTCTTTTTGATAAGTCATTTCTACTGGGGTTAGATGATAGTTCATTGTGATTTTGACTTCATGATGGCTAATGAGATTGAGCATTTTTTCATAAATTTGTTGGCCATTTGAATTTCCTCTTTTGAGAAGTATCCATATCCTTTGCATATTTTTTTGCATTTTTTTCCTTTGCAAAGTTTTAATTAGATTATTTTTGTTTTTTTTACTGAGTTTCTAATGGTCCTTATGTATTTTGGCTATTAATCCTTTATTATATATATTATATAGTTTTCAAATGGTCAAAATATTCACACTACCTTAAGCATTTTACAGATTTAATGCAATCCCCATGAAAACACTAATGACGTTCTTTACAGAACCAGAAAAAACTACCCTAACATTCACACAGAAGTACAAAAGACACCAACCAGCCAAAGCAATATTAAACAAAAAGTACAAAGCTGGAGGTATCACCACTATCTGAGTTCCAAATATATCACATAGCTATAGTAATCAAAAGAGTATAGTATTGTCATAAGAAAAACAGACACATAGACCAGTGGAACAGAAAAGAATGTCCAGAAATAATCCCAAATACCTACAGCCAACTGATTCTAAACATAGGTGCCAAAAACATATATTGGAGAAAGAACACCTCTTCAACAAACGGTGATAGAGAAACTGAATATTCGCATGCAGAAGACTGAGACTGGATACATTTCCTTACTCTAAACAAAAAATGAACTAGAATTATGTTTTAGTTTATTGAAGAACACCATACTGTTTTTCCATAGCAGCTATACTAATTTACATTCTCACCAACATTGTATTATAGTTCAATGCAAGACCTGAAATTACTAGAAGAAAACATAGTGGAAATACTTTAAGCAATGATCCATACACTATGCAGTTTTCCAATCACTGCCAACTCCATTGGTTCTACTATACTAATTTACATTTCTACCAACAATGTGAAAGACTTTCTTTTTCTCCAGATCCTTGCCAACACTTGTTATCTTTTGACTTTTTGATAATAGCTATTCTAATTGCAGTTGGTTGATATTTTGTGAATTTGTTTTACATTTTGCTGCTGACTAGTGATAATAAGCATTTTTAATGTATTTGTTGGTCATTTGTATTTACATTCAGGGTTTTTTTTACATTTTAAAATCAAGATTATTTTGATTATTTTGCTATCAAGATTTTTCAGTTCTTTATATATTTTAGATACTAACTTTCTATTAAGTGTATAGTTTGTAAATGTATATGTTAGGTCGGGCCAGGGTCCAGGACGTCCAATTAAAGGGACCGGTCGGGGCAGTTGCAGTCAGCAGCTACGGAGCAGTGGCAAGCCAGATCCTGACAGGCACCAGTAGACATGCCTCCTGTCAATCAGCGAGTTTTCCTGACCTATCCAGGAAGGACTCTGGCCTTCTCTTCCTGCCCTCAAGCCCTCCCCTTCCTGACCAGGCTTTCTTGAAATTCTCTGTGCATGGAAGCTCCAGCGCCATTTCTCCCGGACACGCTCTGATGGAGGGGTGGATTCGGCCTGAAAGTGTGTATTCCAATAAAATCTTGCCAAGCGGCCTAATTCATCTCCTCCCTGATCGTCTAATCTTTATATAATGGTGTGTGAAACCCAGGAGGGTTTTGAACCTCCCCTGTACCGGGGTTGAAGCAAGCCCTCCAAACCGGGAGAACTCCTGAGCTGCTCTCTGTCTTCCTCATCCGGACTGACAAGAGTGAGGTAGGCCCCCCTTCCTCTGGCTCCTCAGCTTGCCCCTCCCCCACCATCTGCTCCAGAGGCCCATCCTGTAAGTCACACGTGTGCGTGGGCTCTCTGTCTGCTCAAGGCCACATGGACTGGGAAGACGTTCCCAATCCCCGTGTTAGCCACTCTCCGTCACCGTTCGGGCCCAGGAAGGTTCGAGGGACGCATCAATTTTCCACCTGGCCACCGCTCTCCTGTGTACCCAAACATTTTTTTGGGACGCAATTTTATGTTCCCACCCACTCCCCAAGGACCGCTGAGAAGTCACGAGGAACACCAACTCTTTTCTAGACCTCAAAACTCCACTATACTATGGTTTAGATAATGGACCAAAATGGCCTCTAGGGGAACTTTTAATTTTCAAATCCTCACTTATTTGACTAATTTTTGTCACCGAATGGGGAAATGGACAAAAATTCCTTTCACCAAGGCTTTGTTGGTAAGCGCACTCTCTCCCCCCCTTCTTTCCCCTCTGTTCTGTCCTTTCAAGTTCTTCTCGCTACGCTCTCTCCCCTCCCCTTTCCAAAGCAGTTCCCCAGCAGTTTCCCACCAGAGAAAACAAAGCTGGCCTCACTCCCAGCTCCAGAAGGCAGGAACGAGGCATTCACCAGAGCCCGCCTGCCCCGCATCCCCTCACTCTCGCCTCCCCCAAGCTGCAGTGCCGTGGAGCTGACCTTAGTCCCAGTACCTGACAGCAGAGATAGAACATTGGGCGGGGCTCGCCCACCCTGTGTCTCTGGGTCTCTGCGTCTCTGCGTCTCTTGCGCCGTCGGTGCATGCCGCTCCGGCGACCTGGCGTGGCTGCTCTCGCCGCACTACCAGCTGGAGCTCACTCTTGCTCGCTGTGAGCTACCAGCCTACCCACCCTACATTCCTGTGTCTCTCGCTCTGTCCGCATGCCCCTCGGGCAGACTAGCGCAGCTGCCACAGACAAGAGACTTAAAGCCCACCCTGCATTTTTGTTATGTTTACTGGCCATATCATTTTTTTTCTAAGACTCTTTCTTTTCTTAACTTCTATATTTTTGCTAAAAAATTGGCACAGATAATGAGCACTCATCAATTAAACCTAAAAAAAAATGGATCCAAATACCTTTAATTCACATGATTTAAAAGGTTCAATTTAATTTGGATAAACACAAAGGTTTATAGATTTCCATATGAAGTTTTAAAGGTTTCTACTGTTGCCTAAATTCAAAAATTTACAAGGATTGCTTTGGGATATGAACAGAAGGAATTAAAGATTCTAAATATGGTATTTATTGGAAGGAAAGAATATTTCTAATGAAAAGTTTTACAACTGTGATTAACGAAAAGTTAACATCTAAATTTTTCTTTCAGAACTAAACTTAATGTAATAACATCAATGTAATTCTGGTTCTATATTAAATGTGTTCATATCTTCTAGGTATACAAGTCTTTAACATAGAAGATTTAAAAGAATGTTTTATCAAGATGATATTCTCCAAACTGAACTTATATGGTATCCATTCATATCATTTAATGTTTTATAACTGAACCTATCATCAATAAGATAAGACTTTAAGTTATTTTTACATCAGAATGATCTTTTAAATAAATGAGGACCTAATCTATTTAATATTCTGCTAAGATTTTGCAAGGAGCCCTGTCTTACCTGAGATAGTTCTGTCTCCCAGCTTACTACAATGGCTTCAATGTAGACCAGACTCCAGTTCATTTAAACATATGTTCAAAGGATTAATTTTGTTGTAAAGATCATTAGGACCTCAAACAGGGATATAATATGTAACTCACCTAAAATTTGAGAAAGCTATTACACAAACTACATATGTTTTGCTGTTGTTGATTTTATTTTGTATTTTACTAAAACTCTATTGCATGTTAATGTTTTACAGAGATACTACTTCAAGAACAACCAACCCAAATTATTTTAAGATAGATCAGCCACCACCTATAAGATAGACCTTAAAGCTAAAGCCCAGTACCCTTACTTTATAACTGGTGAGATTGGCTTGCTGAGTGTTTAAGATCAAGACTTAAAAACTAAAATTAAAGGGCCAAGAAAACCAGTATTTGGCTCTTGCCCTTTGAGTCAACCTAAATCCAAGGAATGAAGGAATATCTCTAAGAGGCTCTCTGCACCTCTGGGCCACAGGACCTCCTGATCAGGGAGATTTCTGAGACCATTAAAGAGCCAATCAAATGCCATACAATGAACAGGAAGGTCAAAAAGAGAGGGAACCTTTTTTCATGCTTCCTGGAGAAGCCAGATGGTCACTGCCAGACCTTGTCCTATCCTAAGGCAGATGGCACTAGCAGAGCTAACAAGCTGCCCTCACATTCCTCAAGGATGCCTCCCAGGAGAACAAAAGGTGACTCTTAACAATAGGTAAGAACGAAAGTCAATTTGACTTGCTTCATCTTAAACACCTAGCAAAACCAAGAACACAGCCGTTCCTGGACATTTAAAATAATTTAAAGATAAACATCTGTAACATTAAAAACTAAATGCTACATTTACATGCCTTGCCCTCTCCAGCCTTATTATGAGGACTTAACTGTACAATGGGGCTGAATTACCATGACTTGTTACCACCTCCCTCTCTAGGGCAAAAAGGGCCATATTTCTATTTGTAATAGTTGGGCTCTCCTTGGCCCCCATTCGCTGCCTCTGGGCTAAGGCAGGAGGACTTTATTATGCAGTAATTGCTACTTAAATACTTGAACAAATTTCATTACAGAATAGACCAGCCTTGGACTGGTCCATCACGCTAGACTCCCACCAAACTCAAAATTTCTCGGCAATCCCCCTTCTTTTTCTGCTAATCGGTAATCTCTCCCAAGCTTCTGTTCCTACCCACAGGTGATGTTTCTACATTCAAGCGACATGACTGACAACCAGAGGCTCCCACACCCCTGTGTCTGCCTCCTTGCCTGACCAACACCTCAGCCACACCCCCATCTCTCGACACCCCCAATCCTGCACGAAGTAGCCAGACAGAATCTGCTGTACTATATTACCAAAAAGGCTGGGATGTTAGGTCAGGCCAGGGTCCAGGACGTCCAATTAAAGGGACCGGTTGGGGCAGTTGCAGTCAGCAGCTACGGAGCAGCAGCAAGCCAGATGCTGACAGCCACCAGTAGACACGCCTCCTGTCAATCAGCGAGTTTTCCTGACTATCCAGGAAGGACTCTGGTCTTCTCTTCCTGCCCCCAAGTCCTCCCCTTCCTGACCAGGCTTTCTTGAAATTCTCTGTGCATGGAAGCTCCAGCGCCATTTCTCCCAGACATGCTCTGATGGAGAGGTGGATTCAGCCCGAGAGTGTGTATTCCAATAAAGTCTTGCCGAGCGGCCTAATTCATCTCCTCTTTGGTCGTCTAATCTTTACAGCATATATTCTCCCATTCTGTAGGTTTTGTCCTCACTCTTGCTGTTTTCTTTGCTGTGCACAAATCTTTTAGCTTGATTGGATTCTCTTTGTCTATTTTTGCTTTAGTTGTGGATAAATATTTAAATCAACTATCTTAAGTATTCCCAAAGATCTAAGGAAAACCAGAACAAAATTTCAATAAATACAGAATGTGAATAAGAAGAATTTAAGAAGAGGGACCAAATAGAAAGTCTGAAAGTGAAAAGTACAATAATTGGAATTTCAAATTCTTTTTTTTTTTTTTGGTACTGGGGCTTGAACTCAGGAACACTCGACCACTGAGCCACATCTCCAGCCCTATTTGGTGTTTTATGTAGAGGCATGGTCTCACTGAGTTGCTTAGCACCTCACCATTGCTGAGGCTGGCTTTGAACTCACGATTCTCCTGTCTCAGCCTCCCTAAGTGCTGGGATTACAGGCTTGCACCACCGTGCCCAGCTCCGAAATCTCAAATTCATTGAGATATTTCAACAACAGATTTGAATGTGTAGAAGAAAGAGTCAGTTAATAAATGGAAGGTAGATCAATTAAAATTTTTTAGTCTTAGAAAAAGAAAGAAAAAGAATTAAGAAACACAAACAGAATCTTAGAGAAATAATGAACACTATCCAACACATCAAAATATGTATCATGGTAGTACCAGAAGGAGTGAAGGGAAAGCGTGAGAAAGAATATTTGAAAATATGATAAAAATTACCAAAATTTTATTTTAAAAATATAAATAGAAGGGACAGAAAAAAGGGAAAGGCCAAAACTGGAGGAAATGCACATAAAACAAGGATAAGCCAAGAGCTTCCTTAGTTAATAGAAATCCTAGGAAGTTGAAACTACAAAGGCTCTGAGCATCCATCTAATTCATCCTCTTAATTTAAAGAATAGTGAAACATGTTCCAACATGAGAAGGAAACTGGACTAAAAAGGCACAGACACAGTACATGAAAGTATCAGAACCAGACCCAGTGCTGCTGACTTAAAGTTCAGGGACAAGACTGTCTTTGTGTCTTCAAATAGATCTCTTCCTGGCTTTGGTGGTGCACATCTTTAATCTCAGTAGCTAGGCAGGTTGAGACAGGAAGTTCTCGGGTTCAAAACTAGCCTCAGCAATTTAGTGAGGCCCTAAGCAACTCAGCAAGACCCTGTCTATAAATAAAATATAAAAAGGGTCATGGAGGGGCTGGGGTTGTGAATCATTGGTAGAGTGCTTGCCTGACATGTGTGAGGCACTGGGTTAGATCCTCAGCACCAAATAAAAATAAATAAATAAAATAAAGGTCCATTGACAACTAAAAAAATATTTTTAAAAAAAGAGCAAGGGATGAGGCTCAGTGATTAAGTGCCTCTGGGTTCAATCCCCGGTACTGGAAAAAAAAAAAGAAAAGAAAGACAAAAAAACACAAAACAAACAAAAAACCCAAATCGGGTTCCCCCTTTCCCCTTCTCTCTCTCTCTCTCTCTCTCTCTCTCTCTCTCTCCATCCTACTTTCCTTGTAGATTATAAGTGGATAAATCCATGAATGATTTAGAATCAGAAGAAAGAATCTGTATTGAGCAGAATTTACAAGGAAAAAGAGCACATAATTTTGCCTACAGTTTCAAGGGTTGATCAGATGTTAACTTAAGATCCCATGTGGTATAATATGTCATAGAATCAAAATTCAGATCAAGGAAGGATTCTATCATTCAGTTCACTCTTATGAGTATTACTGACAGCTTTGTTTTGTGACTATATTCTTTATGAGAATGTTTTTCTGATATTCTGATAATATCAGGATTGTATTGCTTTTGTCCAAAAGCCATTATAATACTTAGAGCAGAGCAGATGTGATGTCAGCTTTAAAATAAATTAGTAGGACTAAAATAAGCCAAATGAAAGTTCACTAATAAGATTAAGAATGTCTCATATTTTAAGATGATATTGATAATAGGTGTCATCTAATTCATGAATCCTTGGTCATGTTATGTGCAGCATTTATGTCATCATTTTTATGTTATTATTATAAAATATAAGACTCTACAGGTTATGACTTCATCCATTCTGTGTAGTAATGCAGCTGATTTTTTTGTCTTCTACACCCACAGACTTCAACAATAAATCTAGATTCACAAGGATAGAAAAGAAAAAAACCTGAAAATGTTGAAGGACTTCCCACAGAGGCAGGGGTGGGAACATCCATTTGTAAAACTTGGCAATGGATTCATAGAAGTTCATCTGAATTTGGAAATAAAAGATAAAGTGAAAATTAACACAAATGTGTAAGTTTATGTTCTATTTAGTGAGTCTGAGGTGCTTTATTTCTTAAAACAGGTAAATCACCTATTTTAATAGCTTCTTTGGAGAATAATTGATGTACAATTAATTGTACATGTGTACATTTAATTACAGCAACTGTAAAATTTGATCTAAAATTTAACATATAGATGGGCATGGTGGTGCACTGCTGTAATCCCAGCAGCTGGGGAGGATGAGGCAGGAGGATCACAAGTTCAAAGCCAGCATCAGGAATTTAGCAAGGTCCTAAGCAACTTAGTGAGACTTTGTCTCAAAATAAAAAGTAAAAAGGGCTTAGGATATAGCTCAATGGTTATGTGCCCCTGGGTTCAATCCCTGTTAACAATAACAACAACAACAACAACAACAAAAATAGATTTGAAGACATATGAGGTATCCAAACACAGATGGAAATAATTATAGTTTACAAGAACCTATTATATGTCTTCTGAGTAACTATAAGGAGCTCAAAAGTTCCAAATAAAAAGTAATGATAATGAGAAGGAAATATTAATTACCCTGATTTGATCAGTACACATCAAGTACATGTACTGAAATATCATACTCTACCTCATAAATATGTATGATTATTATGTTATTTCAAATTTTAAGTTTGAGAAGGAAATGTTAATTATCTCAATTTTATCATTATACATTGTATATAGGTATCAATCACATTACCCTACTATACTTCATAAACACATACAATTGGCATATAAATACACCTGTGAAATCATCACCATAATCAAGATAGAAAACGTACCTATCTCCCACCAAAAGTTTCTCATTCCCTCCTCCCACCTCCCACCTCAATCCTCAGACTATGCTTAGTTTGTTTTCTGTCACTCTAGACTAACTTGCATTTTGTAGAATTTTATATAAATATAATTATACAGCATGTACCCCTTTTGGTCTAATTTATTTCACTCAGCAAAATTATTTTGAGATTCATCCTTTATGCAGCACATATGAATAATTTATTTGATTACTGAGTAGTAATATGTTTTATGGATATGCTATAATTTATTTATTTATTCACTGATGGACATTTATGTTGTTTCCAGTTGTTTGCTGTCACAAATAAAATTACTATGAACATTTATTACAGGCTTTGAATGGGCATATGAGTTCATTACTGAGGTAAATATATAGTAGTCTATGACTTTGTCATATGGTACATGAATGTTTAACATTTTTTAAAGAAACTGCCTAAGTATTTTAAAAAGTGGTTATATATTTTACATCCCCAACAGCAGTTGTTTCTCATACTTGGCAATACTTGCTATAATCAGTCCAATGAGTTGGTAGTGGTATCTCATTGTGGCTCTAATTTGCATTTTCTTTATTTTTTAAAGATAGAGTCACACCATTTGTGTCTTCATACATGTACCTAGGGTAGTGATGTCCATCTCATTCCACCATTTTTGCTACTCTCATTCCCCCTCCCCCACTTCTCCCTGTCCCATCCAAAGTTCCTTCATTTCTCCCATACTCCCTACCCCCACCCCCATTATGGATCAGCATCCACTAATCAGAGAGAACATTCAGCCTTTGGTTTTTTTGGGATTGGCTTACTTCACTTAGCATGATGTTCTTCAATTCCATCCATTTACCTGCAAATGCCATAATTTTATTCTCTTTCATTGCTGAGTAATATTCCATTATGTATATATACCACAGTTTCTTTATCCATTCATCTATTGAAGAGAATCTAGGTTGCTTCCACAGCTTAGCAATTGTGAATTGTGCTGCTATAAACATTGAAGTGGCTTCATTACTGTAGTATGCTGTTTTTAAATCTTTAGGGTATAGGCCGAGGAGTGGGATAGCTGGGTCAAATGGCGGTTCCATTCCAAGTTTTTAAAGAAATCTCCATTTCTTAAAAATTTAAGAAATGGAGATTTCTTAAATTCTTAAATTTTAAAAATTTAAGGCACTTTCCAGATAGGTTGCACCAATTTGCAGTCCCACCAGCTAATGTTTGAGTGTCTTTTTCGCCACCTCCTCACTGGCACTTATTGCTTCTTATATTCTTAATAACTGCCATTCTGACCAGGGTGAGATGAAATCGTGGAGTAGTTTTGATTTCCATTTCTCTAATTGTTAGAGATGTTGAACATTTCTTCATATATTTGTTTGCTGATTGTATATCTTCTTCTGAGAAGTTTCTATTCAGCTTCTTAGCCCATTTTATTGATTGGGTTGTTTGTTTTTTTGATGTTAACTTTTTGAGTGCCTTTTCATTATAAGTAATAATGTTGAAAATTTCTACCCAAGCTTATTTTACACTGACAAATCTTCTTTGATGAAAGGCCTTTTGACAATTTTATTTACTGGGATGTTTGTCTTATCTTTGAATTATAAGAGTTCCTTATGTATTCTGAATACAACTCATTATCAAATATGACTTGTAAATATTTTTCCAAGTCTGTGGCTTGGTTTTCATTTCATTACTAGTAATTTTCAATGCAATTCCAATCAAAATCTCAACAGATACTTTTGTAAAAATTGACAAGCTGATCTAAAATTCCTACATAAATATAAACAATCTGGAATAGCCAAATTAAAAAAATAAAATGACATAATTTTTAGGGGAGTTACTGGGAATTGAGCTCAGGGGCACTCAACCACTGAGCCACATCCCCAGCACTATTTTGTATTTCATTTAGAGACAAGATCTTGCTGAGTCGCTTAGTGCCTTGCCATTGCTGAGGCTAGCTTTGAACTCTCAAGCCTTCTGACTCAGGCTCCCAAGTCACTGGGATTACAGGCTTGCGTCACTATGTCTGGTCAAAATGACATAATTTTATTTTGTGGATTCTGGCATTTTTGTGCTCTATCAAAGTAATAGTTTCTTAAGCCAAAGTCTGAAAAATGTTCTTTTATACCTTCTCTTGAAATTTTATGGATTTAGTTTTTACATGTATATGACTCATCTTGATTTAATTTTTTTCTTTGTTTTGGTACCAGGGATTGAACCCAGGGTGCTTACCCACTAAACCAGATCCCTAGCCCTTTTTAGTTTTTATTTTGAGATAGGGTCTCACAAACTTGCTTAAGGTCTCACTAAATTGCTGACACTGGCTTTGAACTTCTGATCCTCCTGCTTCAGCCTCCAGAGTCTCTAGGGTTGTAGGTGTATGCCACCACACTTGGCTTGATTTTTTTTTTTTTTGGTACTGGGGATTGAACTCAGGGGCACTCGACCACTGAGCCACATCCCCAGCCCTATTTTGTGTTTTATGTAGATACGGGGTCTCACTTAGTTGCTTAGCACCTTGCTGTTGCTGAGGCTGGCTTTGAACTCGCGATTCTCCTGTCTCAGCCTCCCTAAGTGCTGGGATTACAGGCTTGAGCCACTGGGCCCGGCTTGATTTATTTTTTATGTGGGACAATACATTCATTAAAGTTGTTCTATTTGTTTGGGTTTTTCTTTTTTTGCATATGACTGTCTATTTGTTATAACACCATTTATCTTTATTCTAGTGACCCACTTTCTTGATTGCAGTAGCTTCATGTTACATCTTGAAATGAATTAAATTGAATCCTCCAACTTTGTTTCCTTTTCCAAGCTAATTTGGGTATTCCAGATCGTTTTCATTTCCATAGGAATTTTAGAATCAGCTCGTCAGTTTCTACAAAGGAATTTGCTGATATTTTTATTGGAATTGCATTGAATTTATAGATCAATTTGGGGAGAAATGACATTTGAATAATATTTAGTTTTTGGACGAAGAATGTGATATATATTTTCATTTATTTAGATTTTCTTGTCATTTACACAGATAGATGAGAGGGGAATTTTTAGAATAATTGGCTCATATGATTATGGAGGCTGAGAATTTGCATGACAGTCTATCTGGTGGAGACACTGGGATGCTGATAGCATGGCTCAGTCAAAATCTGAAAGAAAGCCTCTGAATCAGGAAAGCAATGGTGTAACTCTCAATTGTGCTTGGATAGGAGGAACTAGTTTAAGTGCTGGAGTTCAAAGGCCAGAGAGTCTGGAGTTTTGATGTCCAAGGGCAAAAGAAGAAGAGTGTCCAACTTCTAAGAAAGAGAATGCAAATCCTTTTATCTACCTTTTTTGTTCTATCTGGGCCTTCAGGCAATTGGGTGGTACTCCTCATACTGAAGGTAAATCTTCCCTACTCAGCTCACTGACTCAAGTACCAGTCTCCTCTGGAAACAGCCTCACAGATACACCCAGAAGTAATGTCTTACTAGTTCTCTAGTTATTCCTTAAACCAGTCAATAACACAGCATACCTGAGCTTGCAAGAAAATAAAGGAAATATCCAGAGATTAAAACCAAAGTGGCAAGGTAACACAAAATGTATCAAAATGTATGAGATTTGAGATCATCAATTCTAAACCACTGTAGTCTTTGGTTTTGACACTTGACATCCTCTCTGGTTGTATCCCGTAAATCTCCTTCAAAGGTTCTCTTATTTCTTCTCCTTTAATATCGATCTTTTTCAGGACTCTCCTATTCTCTCTTTTTCCTAAATATCTGGTTGATCTAATCTATTAGTATTTGAAAATATCACCTCTATACTGATGACATTTGAATCCATGTCCCAGATTTTTTTTTTTTTTTTTTTTTTTTTTTTTTTTTTTTTTTTTTTTTACTGAGCTCTCATTTATCCTATACAACTTTCTGGATACCATCTTGTCTTTGGAACAGTAAGATTTCTTCAAATTCATGTCCCAACTATATCTATTTTTTCTCTGCCCACACGTGTTTCTCCTTCTACATTAACTACCTCAGTTATTGGTATAATAAATTGGTAGTCATCCAAACTGTCTACGTTTCTCATAAATCCAGTTTTTCAACTTTACTTTTTATGTTCACATCATAATTTTTCACCAGAATTATGGCAATAGCCTCCTACTCAGTTCTCTGCAACCAGTCCAGTTATCTCTAGTCTAACCCCCATGATACTACCAGAGTCATAAGTTATATTGGTTTCATTTCCCATTGAACATACAACAAAATTTAACACCCTCAGGCTCTCATATAATATGCAACATGACCTGAGCCCTAACTACCTTTTAAGCCTCATTTCTCCATTCTGTGTTCTATCCCTCAATCACGTTGAACAACATGACATTTCTAGAAGCATCTATGTTCTCTCTTGCTTGTATGCATTTACCTATACTGCTCCCTCTTCTCACCTCTCTTCCATTTAACTTGACTCGACAAATTCTGCTGATAATTCAGGACTCAAATCAAATATCACCTACATTTTCTGGCATTGTTCTAGTGAGATTCTGTTCCTAGATGTTTCCATATCACTACAGTAGTTATCTTACCATATGTAATAAATTGCCCATTTGAATTTCCTTATTGGCTATAGCTTTCATGAGGGCAGAGTCCTTCACATAGCAGTATTTTTTAAATTAATGTTTTTGAATTAATTAATTGATTAATAGAAGTTAGTTGATTATTTCAAAGACAAATATTTTGGTGGGGTAGGAATAAGATAGAATTCACTCAAAAATACTTCGCTGAGCATTTACTGCTATGTTCAGGGATGACAAAGTAGAAATGATTAAAATACATGCTTTGTTCTCAAGAAGTACAAAATCAGTAGGAAATGAAATAAAAGTGGTTTTAGCAGAGCAGAGACAAGTCCAGATTCAGTAATAGAAGCACAAAGCACTTAAAAATACTAACAATTCTTAAATGGAGCAAAGGAGGGAAGAACCTGTTGGACTTCTATTATTAAGCTTTAATTCACTCTTTCTAAAAAATTTCCTGATTAAACATATTTAGAAAGAAAATGTCTCCTAAAAGCAGTCACTACCAGGAAGCCAAAAGCAATTTGCAATAAAATGTATTATATACTCTAAGATTCATTACTAAAATGCCAAGGGGTGAAGTAGAAGAGGCTGGAAGTGGTAAAAATAGAGAAAAGGACAAAGATGAGAGGGTGAAAGAAGTACCAAGTAAAATCAGTAGAATGTGCAGGGCACAGTGGCACATACCTGTAAAACCAGTGACTTGAAAGGCTGAGGCAGGAGGATTATGAGTCAAAGCTAGCCTTAGCAACTTAGTGAGGCCCTGAGCAACTTAGCAAGACCCTGTTTCTAAAAAAAAGGGCTGGAATTATGGCTCAGTAGTTAAGTTAAGCATCTCTGGGTTTAATCCCCAGTACCAAAAAAAAAAAAATCCAAAAAACAAAAACATCACTAGAATGTTTTGTCATCATTTCATTACAAAATTAACAGTTTCTGGTCCTTGGTTTAATTCTCATGATTTTCTGATGATTGTGGTCATCACCAGGTCCAAGTTAGAGAGCAACTAGTGGGGCAAGCATTAACTGAGGATGGGTGTTTCTTCACTTGCTTTTAACTGCTTCTTAGTGAAATAATGAGGATGCTGTACCTTTCTAAAGCCCTTTCAAGGCTCCTAACTCTGATCCTCAATCTGGTTATATTTATATTCAAATTATATTTTACCATGAGATTTTATTTCTCATGGTCCTGCCTTATATTTATACATTAAAATCTCTTTTTTTTGTCTTGAAATTACATTTGGGAGAAAATTTTATTTTCGTTCTTGGATCTATTACTCAGTTTCTTAAGCATTTTATCTCAATTTGGCAAACTTAAAATTGCACTTTTATTCTCCTCATAAAAACCAAGACTGGTCAGCACTTAGGGAGGCTGAGACAGGAGAATCGCGAGTTCAAAGCCAGCCTCAGCAATGGCGAGGTGCTAAGCAACTCAGCGAGACCTTGTCTCTACATAAAACACAAAATAGGGCTGGGGATGTGGCTCAGTGGTCGAGTGCCCCTGAGTTCAATCCCCAGTACCAAAAAAAAAAAAAAACCAAGACTGGTGTTGACATTGATGTGGTGGCTGAGCTCCTATCTAATATAAAATTAAAAAGAACTATATTTATTCCTTTTTTTCTGCTTAGATGTGACTAAAATCACATAGATATGTGTAAAACATGAATAAACTTTAAGTAGTACTTAGAATCCCATCATACCTGGTCATGAGAGAATCTTGGTGTATCTTTCCATACTCAGGAGCAGTCTTGTTGCCTTTTGACTAGAATTCATACCTGCTGGCTTCAGAAGGCCTAGTTCCAAAGGTAGGCTGCATCTGAGAAGAGTCAAAACATATTCTGATTTAGAACAACAAGCAAGCTATTTGATGGTGTTGCTCTTGTGGGCTCATGAATTTTCTGCATTCTGGATCCTGCTAGCTGACCTGCTTTGATCTATATAGCCCACTTGCTATTCCTTACTTTTATTCTTCTTTTTCATTTCCTTTCCTTTCTTTTTTGATACAGGGTCTCACTATGTTGCTCAGGCCATTAACTCAGAGTATTTGAGTGTCTCTTCCAGAAATTTTCTGAACTTAGCATTCTTCCTGGTTATTAAGAATCTTGGACACTATATGGCATACATTATATCCCTGATACCAACTTCCACATGCATGTCTTCATACAGAAGACTGCATAAATAGTGCTATATAAAAACTTGGAGTCCTATGTATATCACTTATGTTACTCAGTGACTACAAGGTCAAGTGTTTGTAAAACAAAGTGAATGATAGGAATACTTTCAAGAAAAAAATCATTTCTGCAGCCAAACTCAATAGATTATTGTGGCAAACACAAAGGTGGTGTTTTGGGGATCTCCCTTTAAGCAAGAAGTTGCCATTCAGCTACAATTAGTGACATTTTGTGAGAGCCTCCAATTATTAGTGCTTTCAGGATCTATTTCTGATTTTGAGCAAAAACTACTCTTCCTGCTTTCTGGGCAGGATTTTTCCCAGCTAGACCCCATATAATGATTAGAAATGGCCTGGCCATTTCTTCCCAACACAGAATTCATCTAATGGGAAATTATTGCCCCAGGGCTTCCCCATTGGA
This sequence comes from Xerus rutilus, assembly GCA_028644305.1. Lineage (NCBI taxonomy): Eukaryota > Metazoa > Chordata > Mammalia > Rodentia > Sciuridae > Xerus > Xerus rutilus. Next base: position 40,121,220 of record CM053417.1, read on the forward strand.
TGGGTCAAGACTTCGTTATATCTGAACTGAGGACTGAGACTCTCTCTATCCACTCGTGCTTCATCCTCCTTTTATTTTTCACAGATGTACTCTAATAAACCACTTATACTCCTACATCTCTCACTCAGTTTCTGCTTTCTGGAGTACTCATATTATACAGTCACCTATTTGTGAAGTAAATACATTTCAGAAGGAGTTAATGTATTTGTTCCCTTTACCCCTACCCCATCCCTCCACATATAAATATATCACCAGGTGTTTGTATAAAGAAAAACAATGAAATTATGTGTTCTTACATACTAAGTACTATACTCAATTTGTTGTTACACATGGGTAAGTGCTTCCATTTATTCCAGAATTATTCAAATATTTTGATAGGTCACATGGTTCATGAAGTGAAAACCTCTAAGTTGCTTATATTCAAGTTTGAGTGAACAAAGACAATGTGTTGAAGGTAGTATTTTTCCTGAGACATTGATTCTTTGCATTCTTTCTTGAGACATAGATTCTTTGCATACACTGTATGCAAAGTATGCATGCTGTGTGTACTTTGTAAGTCCCAGGACTTTTGTAACAAAAATCCCAAAGGATTTCATGAACCAGCTCATCTTTATCTGTCAGGGCAATATTTTGCTCTTTTTCACTATATTAGATGAGCATAACTAACAGCTGCAATACTTCTAGAATGGCCAATTTGATGTGATAGCAGAAAAATTAAAATGTGAAAGAGCGACCCTTGTAGCAATGGGCATTTCACTGGAGACTTGATTTAATGGGAGATATCATGACTATTCGTTCTTACTCCATCTTTCCCAACTGTCCAGGAGTTTATGAGGGGCCTGGGTTGCTGAATGGTTTTAGGCAGGCATTTTTCCTGCTGTATAAAAAAGTGGAAACTCTGTCATATCATATTATCTAAGGAACTGAAGATGAATTCCCAAATAATGTCCTCGATTACAAATAGGGCCCTCTTACATATGTAAGCAGTCCAAATTTTCTTTGCTCTAACATTTTTTCCATATTGTTTAATGTGAATAAAACTATGCTTTGGAGTCTTATTTCAAAGAGATTACAAAGTCAGGAAAAATAGGCCAAGGGGAATTTCTAATTCTAAAGAGAGTGGATGCTCATGCCTTCTATAGCCAGTATAAGGTGAACTCTACCTTATTTTAGGAATTTTTGTGACAAAAAAAGGGAATTGCAATATTAGTCTATATGCTTTCATCTCATATGCTTCATTAGGACTTTTATCAGAGACCCTCTCTTACCTGAGCCAAAATGCTAGACATGAGTCATCCATGGCTTTAGGGGAAATTGTCAAAATGTAACCAGAGAACAAAAGTGTCAAAATAATGATTCATGAGGTTTTCAAAAGCCATAAATTTAGGGGTATGAGAGAATATTTGGAAGCATTTGTAACCTAGTTTTCTTTTCTTCTCTTGCTCCAGATTTGATTGGCTTAGGACAAAAGGGGAGAGAGACCACATGAATTCCAAGAAGTAGAGTCAGAAGGGAGAAACCATCAAGTTTCACCAGTCATATTTCAAGGAGCCTGTTGCTCACTGATTGAGTATACAGCAGGAACAATGCCTGCCTAAAACCATTCAGCAACCCAGGCCCCTCATAAACTCCTGGATAGTTGAGAAAGATGGAGTGAGAATGAACAGTCATGATATGTCCCATTAAATCAAGGCTCCAGTGAAATGCCCATTGCTACAAGGGTTGCTCTTGATCTGAGTGGTCATTGCTGTAAAGGCAAATACCATCAATAACACCCAGAGCATCACTGGAATTCTGTCAGGGTAGGAATGCTCAAGTTGTCATGCTCTTTCCATGCAATGGTTCCTGGTGGAACAAAATGCATTCATCTGAAACAGATCACTTTGGTTATTCAAGCCAGGTACTGAAAGTACTATGCCTATTTACATTCTTCTTACTTAAATGTGGATAACTTCTAAATCCTTACCTATAGTCTCCATTTTCTAATTTTGTATGATGAAATTTATTACTCAGGGTCTCAGTAGGAAACATATGGCTCTTTCAAAGTGGGTGGTATGAGAAAGGTTTAATAAGACGACTATTTACTAAGGTGTGGATAAGGCTCAAGGAAAGCAACAAAGTTCCCTGGGGCTGTTAACTGCTGGAGCCCTTACTTTCCTTAGGTCTGAAGGAATAAATTAACAGAAGGCATATGGTAGCCATATGGACAGAGGCGCTAGTCAGGAGTTGGGACAAGCTGTAGAAGGGTGTAACAAATCCCTGATAAGCCAAGAGTGAAGTCCCCATGGAAATAATACTCTGTCCTCTCTCCTCTCTAATTCCTTCCTATGATCTCCTGAAGATGTCCTCTATTGGCTTAAATCAACATGGAACCATTGGATGAAGGGGTCCATTGAAGGAGTCCACACAACAAAGCAGAAAATTGGGCAGCATGGGAATGGGCAGGGTGGGAACAATTGAAGACATTCAGCACAAGCAATTTTATAAAAGTTGGGAACACATGAAACACATTCCTGGAAAGAATTTCTTCCTTGGGAATTTGATAAAAGCTATGAACCTTCAAATAACAGCAACAAAAACTATGAATAAATATTAATATTTGATTTCTGCATGACTTTACAAGACAGTTTCAGCCCCTGTAGCTTTTTCATATTGTACCTAGGAATTCCCTACAATAACTCACTGCTCTAGAGAGTAGTGTGTAGGTCTAAATACCATTATATAACAGTTTTATTTTCTTACCTTTTTTCTCCTATTGAATTTCCCCTAATTTAGATATCCCAGAGTGAAGCTGACACCTTTGGCCAACCATAAGTGAGTGAATCAGACCGGTTTTTGTCTCAGATATGCTGAATCTGAGCTATAGCATTGAGTCTGAGTAGTAAAGATTTGAAAGAAAAGCAGGCAGGAAATGTGGGGTTTGCCATGTGATAAGGAGTTGCCTGGCAACACGGCTAGAATGCTGTCTTTTCTGGAGTCACTCAGCAGACAGATTAGAAAGTGTGTATGAGAGTCAGAGACAGAGACAATGAGACACAAAGACAGAAAGCTAGAAACAAAGTGAAATGCAGAGACAAATAGAAAATTTAGTAAACAAATAGATAAAAGAAATGAGAGAGAATCATAGTAAGCTTTGGGGAAATGGAGAAAGGTTTGAGGGTAGGCTGTGAGATGAACTCAGTTGAAGAAAAAAGAAAAGGAAGAGGAGCAAAGGCTGAAAAGAGAAATGTCCAAAAGAGAAAGTGAGGGGATAATGGAGCCAGAGGAAGCAACTTCACCTTCCCAGGCCCCTTTACAAATGGCTGCTATATTATATTTACAATGAAAGTTACTCAGTCCCTTTTTCTAATTAAAGTTTTTCTCATGATTCAAAACCTCAGTTTTAGCAGCTGAATGAACTAGGAATTATTTATTAAGCACTACTGTGTCCACAGGATTACTCAGACAAGTAAAGATTATTTTATAATAACCACAATAATAGCTTGTCCCCTCAGCACAGCTTTTTTACATTTTACAAACTGCTTTTATAGTTATCATATCATGAGCCCCTTACTACAGCTGTCAGGCAATGCAGCGATTTTCATTAGTTCAATAACACATATGAAGAATCTAAGGTCCTGAGAACAAGATTGGTTACCTGGGGCCCTATCCATGATCTTGATTCCAAGTTCTAGGGCTAGGGCTATCTTTTCCAATTGCACACTAAATGTGGTGGACCTGATCAAGAAGTCCTTGCTCTCCACCAACTGTTGAGATGAGAGCTGGAGAGCTATTGCAAAGTCCCAAAAAAGTAGAGGCTTAGTAGTTCATCTTTTCCCCCATAATGTTCAAATATGTCCATTTGTGTTTCCAAGAACATGAGTTAATTGATTCAATTTGCAGCCAGCATCTGACAAATCATTGAGATATCACTAGCACACAACTTCTCAGGAGAACCTTGCCTTGCTTGTTGTTGAAACAATTACCAATAATTTAAAAACAGGGCTGGGGTTGTGGCTCAGTGGCAGAGCATTTGCCTAACATGTTTGAGGCATTGGATTTGATCCTCAGCACCACATAAAAATAAATAAATGAAATAAAGTTACTGTGTTCATCTACAGCTAAAACTATGTTTAAAATAATTTAAAAATACCTCTTGGGCTTGGGGAGGGATATTTGAGAGGAGTAATTTGTGACTAAGGTCAGATTGGGCTGATGAATCACACAGAGTGGGAGAAGTGGCAACTGAGTGCCATGAAGCAGTTGAGTAGTTCCTGTCCCTTCTCAAGCCTCTCCTATGCTTGAGAGCTGAGACAAGCAGAAACAAGCTCTGTCTGGCACCAAGATCCTCTCTTGCTTTGATCTCTTCCTTGTCTGTACTATCCTGTACCTACTGAAAGATTACATTTCCAAAAATGTCGCTCACCTACTCAGCAACCCTAAATCATTCCTCCGATCATTATGGTATTAGTTTAGTCTTTAGCATTTTGTTAGTCATCTTTTTCACTGCTGTTACTAAAGGACCTGACCAACACAATTGTAAGGGAAGGAAAATTTTAGTAGAGGGCTCACAGTTTCAGAGGTCTTAGTCCATAAAGGCTGGCTCCATTCCTGGGGAATCAAGGTGAGGCAGAACATCCATGGCAAAAGAGTGTAGAGAGGAAAGCAGCTCACATGGTGATCAGAAAACAGAGAGATTCCACTAGCCAGATGCAAATATATACCCCAAATCCACATTCGCAATTTCCACCTCCTCCAGCCACACCTCCTGCCTCCAGTCACCACTCAGTTAATCCCATCAGGCATTAGCTCACTGATTGGGTTAAGACTCTTATAACCCAATCGTTTCTCCTCTGGACCTTCTTGCATTGTCTCACACCTGAGCTTTTGGGGGACATCTCACATACAAACCATATCAAGCATTGAAGAGTCACTTAATATTGCCCCAAACTTCCTTTACATGTTTATACATGTTTATTCTTTATACATGTTTATTCTTACAGTTCAAGTTTCTGAAAAACTGGGATACTTGCTTGTTGTTTATGTTGTGCATGACATAAAACAACACTTGCTGGTTCTCTAACATATCTTGTACATTGTATTATGCTCTTGTTCTACCTATGTCTTCTGGTTGAAATCCCTTCTGCTAATCAGAAAGTAGTTCCCACCAATATCTTCACATAGTACTTGGTTTAGCAATGTATCAATGTGGCTAAGCCAAACTATATTTCCCAGGATTCCTTTTTCTGAAGATTATAGTGGGCCATGAAAGAGATTCTTGTGGGAGTTTCACAGGGCATAACAGAAAGAGAATTCACTTTGGAACTCACAAATGGATTAGTTCTCCTAAGGGAAGACTATTATAAATGAAAGCTACCCCACATACATGGCCTCTTCTGTGTGAGTGATTTCCCCTTCTGCTTCATGAGTTGAGCAACATATAGCAATCATCAGAAACCAAGAAGATTCCAGCTCTTGGACCTTTAGAACTGTGAATCAAATAAGTCTCTTTTCTTTATAAATCAGTCAGCCTCAGGTATTTTGTTGTAGCAACAGAAAATGAATTAAGACAGGATCCAAGCCTTTATGTTTGGTCTATTAGGATAAAGCATTGTAATTAATACTACCTTTCTCATCTATCATTTCCTTTTGCCTTCAAAGTTAAAGTAGGATGACAATATGAAATGCCTTACCAAATTAAACCCTCATTCTACAATAAATTGTCTTTTCCATGGCAACAGCATGCTAGGAACAAAATGGTAAAAGCCACCCTAATTGAGGAACATCGCTGAACTTATCCAAGCCTTTACTGAAAAAGATATAAAGTCCTTGAGAGATTATTTTTCCACCGAAATTGTTAAAATGGTTCCATATAAGTCTTGTATACATAGTGGAATCCCATCCAAAATAAGAAGGAATAAGTCATGAGAATAAAGGAGAAATGGAAAATTGAGAATTGGGGAAAAAAAAGAGAAAAAAGTGTATGAATGCACTCTGCACTAGGCTCTCAGGGACCAAGGCTGGAAGTGGTGGAGGCGCCGTTTTCCAGACAGCTTCCTGGCATCATTCTGTGGTTCAACATCCCACGCAGGAATTTCGCTCGTGTATGTGTGAGTACAAGATCACCGGGAGGCAGCAGTAGCCAGGAGGCGTGGCTTCGGCGCCGGCCGGAGAAACGCGGTTGCAGCCCGGGCCTTGGCCCAGGGCTCCGGCTATCCGAGACTGAGACTGGAAGTAGCGGGGTGCCATCTTCCAACCAGTTTTTTGGCAGCTCTCTGCGGCTTGCCGCCCTACGCAAGAGACTTGCGTGTGTGAGCGCAGGGCCACTGGGAGCCAGCGGTAGCCGGGAGGCGTGACTTCGGCACCTGCCGGAGAAACACAGTTGCAGCCCGGGCCTCAGCCCAGGGCTATGGCTCTCGGCTCTCCGAGACTGAGACTGGAAGTAGCGGGGTGCCATTTTCCAACCAGCTTCTTGGGCAGCTCTCTGCTGCTCACCGCCCCACGCAAGAGTCTCGCATGCGTGTGTGAGCGCAGGGCCACCGGGAGACACCGGTAGCCAGGAGGCGTGACTTCAGCGCCCACCAGTGGAGTGCAGTTGTGGTGGGGGATCTGGCCCAGGGCTCCAGCCTGGAGTTTACCCCGGGTGTGCCGGGCCTGCTTCCGCACAGGTTGCCTAGACCCAGTGCCCACCCAACCGTGAGAGACCGCTAGCAGTTGCTACTGTGGATTGACTGTCTCCTAAGTGGAACCTCAGCTATTGTTCTTTGTGGACCACCTTCTAATACAGCGGAACTTCCTACACACCAGGAGGTGCAAGTGAACACCTGGGAGCAAACCTTGGCCACGGTGGAACAGCGACTCCACCAGCGGCCCAGAGTTTCACCTTGGCCTGGGACCAGTACCAAGGATACCAGCCGAGAAAGTCCAGCAAACAATGGACAATGCCACCTACTGGAGGAGAAGTAAAGAAACCCTGCAGGGAAACTATAACCATATAGGAGTTAAAACTGTAACACCTTGGATCAGCAGAGCTAGAAGGAAAGACACACAAACATCATGAGAAAACAAGGGAAGAAAGTGACTCAAACAAACCAAGATACTACACTCCCAGAATCCATGGGCTGTACAGCAGGAGGAATGACAGAACAGGAATTCAGGTCGTACATAATTAAAATGGTCGGTGACTTAAAGAACAATATAAGAGAG
>CM053417.1:40128904-40217220 GCA_028644305.1 Xerus rutilus
AACAAGACATAACAATCTTAAATATCTATGCACCAAACAATGGGGCAGCCATGTTCGTCAAAGAAACCCTTCTCAAATTCAAGAACCAAATAGATCCCAACAAAATAGTATTGGGTGACTTTAACACAACTCTCTCATCGCTGGACAGATCTTCCAAACAAAAACTAAACAAAGAATCTAAAAGGCTTAATAGAACAATCAATGGTCTAGACTTAACTGATATATATAGAATATTCCATCCTTCAACAAGGAAATATACACTTTTCTCAGCAGCTCATGGATCCTTCTCCAAAATAGATCATATGCTATGCCATAAAGCAAGTCTTAGCAAATACAAAAAAATAGAGATACTACCCTGCATTCTATCTGAACATAATGGACTGAAACTAGAAAATAATGACAGTTTAAAAAAAAGAAGCCACTACAACACCTGGAGACTCAGTAATTTGCTATTGAATAATGCATGGGTAACAGAAGACATCAGGGAAGAGATAAAAAAATTCTTGGAGGTAAATGAGAACTCTGATACAACATACCAAAATCTCTGGGACACTATGAAGGCAGTGCTAAGAGGAAAGTTCTATTTTTTCACATTCTCACCAATTCTTAGTATCATTACCTTTATTACTACTTGCCTAAACTTTTGCTATACTGTCCTAACTTTGTCCCACCTTCATCACTTTCCCCACAGATTGTCTTCATATTATTACCAAAGTAATCATCATAAAACTCAACTCTGATCAAGCCCAATTCTTGTGAAGAATTTTCTAGCTGTAATTGCATACAAAAGAAGCCTGGCAATCAAAATCCACGTGAAAGGGTCTACTAGCTCTGTACACCTACTATCAACCTATTTGGCCTATTGTGGAGTGCTTAAATAAATTCTGCTTTTTCTCTGCTGTCTGTTCCACCTTTATCTATTGTTGAATACATACTCTTTCTTATGGTCCTTTGCTCATTAGTTTACAGTCACTTGCATTCATCTAGTCAATAATTATTCTAATTTACTGAGCATCTATTATGGTGCCTGGTGCTGCTATACATACTGGAGATGTAGCAGCAAACAGAACATCCAAGACAACTCTCTAACTTCTCCTTTTTTTTTGGCTTCCCCTCCTTTTAAATCTCTGAGCACAGACCCCCTGCCCCCAGCACATGATTGTTCTCAGGAATCCTCACCTCTTGAAACCTTATGTTTTCCAGTTTGCAATTCTGCCACCCCCCCATCATGTCTGGTCTTTCCGTCCATGTTTCTGATATGGTTATCCAATGAGGGTGGAATAGAGAGGTGTCTCAGGGAACTGGGGAGATTGGCTTTTTCCTCCCTACCCTGATAGGGTTGTTCTTGGTTGGCTAGTGTCCAGGCAGTTTCTCCCTTTGGGTCTTCCCTGGGGCTCTGGCATCTTCCTGTTGCTTTTCTGTCCTGCCTGTCCTTGATGGCTATCAAGCAGATCTGGAGGAGGCTATTGTGAGGAAGCATGCCAGGAACCATATACTGCATATGTCATGGTCTTAGACCCAGTGAAGCTGGCCAGGATACCAAGGGGATTTAACTAAGGACCCTCTAGCCTGAGCAAGGTCTGAACTGAGAGAAAAAGAAGAAAACTTAGAGTTGTTTCTTCTTGCAGATGTCTTTTGCAACCCACAAGGAAAGGGCCTGCTTCCTCTAACTCAGTGACTTGGAGAAAAGAGTAAAAAATATTAGAAAGTACACCCTATGCAAAGGTTACCAACTTCTGCCTTATTATTTCTCTACACAGTGTTCTGAGTCCATGTACAACAAAAGGAATGACCAGGGTGACTGAACTTCTTTAAAACACTTTTTTTCCTGACATTAGGTTTAGAGAGTGCTTTGTAAGTCTCTGCAGTTGCACAAGTGCTCACAACTTTGTCTTTCAGTGAAGATTGGCTTCAGTACACTTCAATATATGGCTAAGGAGCACAATTCACAATTGCAAAACTGTGGAAGCAACGCAGATGTCCTTCAATAGATGAATGGATAAAGAAACTGTGGTACATATACACAATGGAATATTAATGAGCAATAAAAGAGAATAAAATTATGGCATTTGCAGGCAAATGGATGGAACTGGAAAGCATTATGCTAAGTGAAGTAAGCCAATCCCAAAAAACCAAATGCCGAATGGTCTCTCTGATTGGTGGATGCTGATGAATAAGGGAGGTGGGAATGGGAAACATAAGAGAAATAGAGGAACACTGGACACGACATGGGGGAGGCGGGGGGCAGGAAAGGGGAATGGGTATAGTAAAGATGGTTGATAAAAAACATATATAAATATATATATATATATATATATATATACTGTTCATTGAAAGTGCATATAAAGATGTTTAATATGAAGAATGTAATCTGCTTATAATTTTGTGCAAAGTTAGAAAAATTATGATTGTAACAATTGTTTTTCTATTTGCCTCAACAAATGTTTTCAGTGAAAAAAATAAATAAATAAAAAAAATTTAAAAAGTAAATAAATAAATAAATGAATGAATAAGATGAAAAAAATATATATATGGCTAAGGAAAGTCAATGACATTGATGCTACTATGTTTAGTTATTATTCAGTGTTATATTCTAAATCTCAGGAGAGTTTACTTGCTTAATAATAGATAATGGGAGTTGAAAACAGTGTAGCTTGAGGGAAGAGGTAAATAGCTCTATGCTAACACCCCTCGCTCCCCTGATGAATGTTTCCCTAAGACTAATTGCAGATAAGGGAAGAGTGCTCTGCCAGGCCAGAGACACTCGGTCCGCAGCTCGCAGGACCCTGACCCCTGAGCCCAAATTCCTGGGCACTAAAACTGAGCATTTCATTAATTTATGGAACTGGCCCCAAATTCCTAAGTGCCCAAGAAAACTGGCACTTCTCCACTATGCCACCCCTCAACATAAATCTATAAAAACCCAGTCCCTTTCTTTGTTCAGTGGCTCATTTTCCACCAGGAAAATGGGTCCTCCACCACCACCTTCTCAGATGAATCCTGTTCCTGAATAAAAGCCTGAAATGACTTGCATGGTTTGCTGCCACTTTGATCTTTTTGCCCTTACACTTAAGGCCTAAACTAAACAGCTCTCCTTAAAACTGGCCATCATGTGTCCCAACTTGTCATATTTCCAAGAGTTGTTTTTGTGTTAAATTCAAATTTATTTCTTCCTGTCTGAAAACACATTGATGAATTCAAGGATTCATTTTGAGGCAGTCTCTTGCCAAGCTATCACCACATGATAGTTCTCTGGGCAGCATTTGCAGCAATCTACTTAACTCACAGCTAATTTGCAAAACAAAATGAGAAGCTTTTAAACTGCCTTTAGGTTTGTCTTATTCTAAACAAATTATCTAAATCTTGGAAAACAATTTTATTATTTTCCCTAAGGTGGCATTAAGATGAGGTTGAAATCCAAGGCAGGTGATAAATTTGTTTATTTATTCACTATATTAATAAAAATTTACTAAAAAGTGTACCTGCTGTGTACCTGGTAGCCTTGATCTTGTAATTAGCAATGCAAAGAAAAATACATGGTTCTGAACTCAAATTTGTTTGAGTCAAAAGGTCAACAAAAGTATAGTAACTAACTCAAAGTCTCTTGGTTAGCAAAGCAATAACCATGGTGCACTTGGATAAGGGTCTTCATAGTGCAAAGTTAGCACACAGGAGTATAAGATAAACTGAAATTTGAAAGATGAGGATTTCTTGGAGAAATAATGACATAGAATTGAAATCTACAGGCAGAAAGAATGTTAAGTTCAATGAAAGTCATAGAGATATAAAATAATATTTTGGGGTACTGCTGAGAGTACAAGACTGACGCCATTTTGTGACTCTGAGCCTTTGTCCTCAACCTAGCAGCCCCCGCCCAGATCCTGAAAAATTGCGACACACTTAATGGCACACTGCTCTGGCACCAGTGAGTCGGTTCGCAATCTGGGCCAACCAATCAGGAGATTAAGTGTTGGGCCCACAATAGCCAAACCTATCAGCCTAAAGATCAACTGACCTCATACTGACCACACTCACTCTTACTCAATCCTGTAGTGACAAGACCACTGTCCCTCTGCGCGTGCTTTCCCTTACTCAGTCCTATAGCTGTCCCCCCGTGCGCGCTTTCCCTTACCCAATCATGTAATGCCAAGGAATGTACTCCTCTGCTTGCAATTGTAATCCATAAAAATCCCTGCTCCCCTAGACTCAGAGCTGCACTGTGACTCAGTAGACTCGGGGCTACCCGCTGTGTTGGCGAAGGTGTGCAGACCCTGCTCGAGCTTGAATTAAAGACCCTTTTGTGATTACATCAGAATCAGACTCCTGGTGGTCTCGTGAGTCTGGGCATTACACTGCCAAGGTTTCAGTGTGAGGTAAAGTAGTGGGAGTTGAGGGTAAAGAGTCAGGCAAGGGGCTCAGTTGTCAGACACCAATTATCAATTGAATAGTTCAGACTTCATTCTTAAAGCTGTCAGAGTCTGTTAAAGTGCTCCATCCAATATGGGAAATGATTTTTTAGAAATGGCACTCTGGAAAATTTGTGGAGAATGGATCAGAGAGGGGAAATATTGAGTGCAGATCATAGTAGTAATTTGTGTGAGAGATGCTGAAGTAGAGGTAGAAGGCATGTTGAAAAGTGCATTGAATTGGGAATCAACAATTGATTGGATGTGGGCTGTATTTGGATGTGGGGATGCAGCAGGTGTTAAAAATTTAAGGGTATAAGTGGTTGTGGAGGTACTGACAATTCAATAAGCCTGACTGGTAATAGGAAAAGAAGGCAAAGAGGAGAATGCCCCCAAACCAAATGAATGGTGATAAGAGTGGAATAGATAAAAGAGAAAGAACAGATGGGTAGAAAATAGGTCAAGTAATGGGAGGTTTCAATGAGATAAAAGTACAGAGAGGGAATGGGAGAATAAGAGAGCAGCAGATTGTGGTCCAAGACTGGAATATTTTAATTTCAAATGTCAAAGTGATACTACTGGTTACCTGTGACGAGTTCTGCTTCCTCAAATGCTGAAGTTTAACATTAGACAAGTACACCAAGGCAAGCAATTAAGCAGGGTTTATTTAAAAAGGGGTAACATAGACTTCCCCTGGGAGGGAAAAGGCGGCCATAGCTGGTATCCTGGTATCCCAAGAAGTATACGTGTTCTGCCTTTTTATATGTCCTAGGCTTCCTTTGTTCTCCTGCTCTCTTCCCCTTATCTCTCTCCTTCCTGAAAGAGATGCACAGTGGGATGGCCAAAAAGGTGAAAAGCAGACGGACAGTGGGAAGGCCTAGGTGGAATGATTTGGGTAGGAAGGGGGCATAATTAACAACTCCCTAGGACAGGTTACCTTAGCAACAGGTTGGAGCAGGGGCAGGTTATCCTGATAAGGGTGGAGGAAAGGCTCTGAAGGCATTAACATTTCAATACCTCTCCAACTTCCCTGACCCAACTTGGCCTACTTGATCCAACCTGACTTGACTTACTTATCTACACTGACTGCCTGTCTAATTCTGGCTTCAAAAGGTAAAGTAATTTAAGGTGAAAAACTGGTTAAGAGTGTATCTTTGTGCAAGTGTGGCTAGAATAGTATAAAAAAGTTCAGTAGAAAATGAGGAAATCAAATTTTTGAGTGGTTAATGTGGATTTTGGGATCATCTGAAAGTGGTAGGATGGAGCAGAGAAAAAGACTAGTGGATTACTTTGATCAGCATGATGAAGTCATAGAACATGGCATTGCAGGATGGGACAAATCTCAAAAGTGCACAAGCTATCTACAATGACAGTGAGAAATGGTCTAGAAGCAACATGAAATGAAGAAAACCTGTATTTCTTCTGGTCCTAAGATCCATGTTGCAGGTGAGAACAGTATTCATAGAAGAGGACTTCAAGGTAAATTATGACTTTAGTGAAAAGTCAGGTTGCAGTTAAGACCTGAAGATGAAGGGAACAATCAGAAAGAAGATGTTGGACTGGAGATGTTTCTGGGTTTTTATTCTGTTCCATTGATATATATTTTTAGCCTTGCACAAGAACTTCACTATCTTAATTACTATAGCCTTATAATGATAATGATATTTATTTAACAGTTAGTGGAGTGAATCTTCCCACCACCTTATTTAGGAGTATTTTGACCAGGAATTCCTTAACATAAATTTTAGAGTTAGACTGATAACTTCCACATAATGGGACCTGTTAGAATTTGATTGCAATTGCACCGAATTATCAATAAAATAGAAGAATATTAACACATTGTTTTAGTCTGCTTTTTCACTGCTGTGACTAAAGGGCCTGACCAGCACAATTATAGAAGAGGAAGAGTGTATTTGAGGGCTAATGGTTTCAGAGGTTTTATTCCATATAAGGCTTTCTGTATTCCTCAGGGCTAGAGGTGAGGCTGAACATCATGGTGGGAGAAGGTGGGAGAAGGTGGCAGAGGGAAGCAGCTCATATCATAGTGATCTGAAAGCAGAAACAGAATCTCCACTCTGGAGATACAAAATATATACCCCATAGCCACACCCCCAATGAACCACTTCCTCCAGCCACACCCACCTGCCTCCAGTTACCACACAGTTATCCCATCAGGGATTAATTCACTGATGAGGTTAAGGCTATAACCCAATCATTTCTCCTTGGAACCCTCTTGCATTGTCTCACATGTGAGCATTTGAGGGACACAACATCTAAACCATAACACATATTTACAATATTGAGTTTTTCAATCCATGAACTTGTCATATTCTGATTTATTCCAGCTGTTTGGTGACATACAATATAGTTCTATAATATTTTTAGAGGTTTTGGACATTTTATATAGATTTATATGAATTTATTTCTAGGCACTTCCATGTTTTAAGTACAACAGTAAAACTTAGTTTTTTAAAATTTATTTTTATGTGGTGCTGATGATCAAACCTAGTGTCTTACATATGATAGGCAAGTGCTCTACCACTGAGCTACATCCCCAGCCCCCAAAACTTAGTTTTAATTTAATTTTATAATTAGTTTCTTGAGTCAATGTTATTCTTCTAACTTCTTGGGAAAAATCATTAATTAACAGACTTTTTTCTCTTCTGATTTCTATTTTAACTGCATGTCATAAAACTTTGCTATTTGGTATATTCATTTTTTTTTCAGTTCAAATTGTTTGAATCCTCATTATAATTGCTTTCTTTATCCATGAATTCTTTTAAGTGGACTATTTCCAAACGTTAACATTTTGTTGTTGATTTCTACCTTTAAATCACTGTGCCATGAACATGATCTGTGTGTTTTGAATATTTTACGACTTGTTAAATGGACATGGATACAGTCAATTTTTATAAATATTACAAATGTACTTGAAAAAATTGTGCTTTTTATTTGCTTGGTAGATATAGATGTAGTTCGGTCAAGTTTGTTAATAATTTCACTTAAATCTACTGTATTGTTATTGATATTTTTCTGCTTATTTCTTAATTACTGAGAGGTATAATATTCAAATATGATCATTTATCTCTCTTCACAATTATATCAGTTTTTGGTCTTGTAATGTTAGATTATGTCATTAGGTAATAAAAATATCAAGACTCTACAGAGTAATAGATACATCAACAATTATACCTGGGTATTTTAATTCATTACTCTCCAAATGTGAAATTTCAAGTAAACAAATATCAACAATGTTATAAAAGCTATGAAGACAATAATAAATTTCAGGTATTTGATAAAAAACTCTATACTCAACATAGACTACATGTTCTTTTGAGAACATCTATCATTTATAGAAATAGACCATGAAATAGGAAAAAGGGGGCTTCAATAAATTCCAAAGGATCAATATTGTAAAAACTAGGCTCTCTCATCATAATGCTTATTCAGAAGTTAACAAAAGGATAACTTTGAAAACCCAAATAGCTGAGATTGTGGCTCAGTGGCAGAGCATTTGCCTTACACCTGTGAAGCACTGGGTTTGATCCTCAGCACCACATAAAATAAATAAATAAAATAAAAGTATTATGTTCATGTACAACTAAAAAAATTTAATAAAAGAAAATCCAAATATTTGGAAAGAAAATAGCACATTACTATCCTTAAACTTGTGATTCTCCTGCCTTAGCCTCCCAAATCACTGGGATTACAAGCATGAGCCAGCCTTATTTTCCTTTAAAATTCTTTTTAAACTGACATGCAAAAATTGTACATATTTATGGGGTACCTTGTGATGTTTTGATATGTATACATTATGTATTGTTTGAATTAGGGTGAGCATCTCTATCTGCTCAAAAATTCATTATTCTTTGTGGTGAAAACATTCGAAATCCTATCTTACTGCTTTTTGAAATATGCAGTACTATTGCTATCATTAGTCACTCTACTGTGCAATAGAACACCAGAACACATTTCTCTTATCTCAGTACTCATTGACCAACTTTTCGTCATTCCTCTCTCCGCTCTACTGTCCTAAGCCTCTAGTAATTAGCATTCCAATCTCAACTTCTATGAGATTAACATTTTTAGATTCTACGTTTGAATGAGATCATGTGGTATTTGTCTTTTTGTGTCTGGCTTATTCCACTTAACATAATGATCTTCAGTCCATCTGCAATGTTCCAAATGACAAGATTTCATCATTTTTAAGTATGAATAATATTCTGTTGTGTATATGTACCACATTTTCTTTATCTGCTCATCAGTTGATGGAAACTTACGTTGTTTCCTTTTCTTGCCTATTGTGAATAATGCTACAGTGAACATGGGAGTACAGATGACTTTTTGACATACTGATTTCATTTTCTTTGAATGTATATCCAGGAGTGGTATAACTAAATCATAAATCATTTTTATTTTTAACTCTTTGAAGAACCACCATACTGTTTTATTTATAATGACTATACTAATTTACATTTCTATTAACAATATGTGAAGGGTCCCTTTTTTTCTACCTCATCATTAGAACTTTCATCTTTAGCCTTTTTGATAATAGTTATTCTGACAGAGGTGAGGTGATATCTCATTATGGTGTTGATTTGCAGTTCTCTGATGATGATTAGTTACATTGAACTTTTTTCATATACTTGTTGTCCACTTATATGTCTTCTTTGAGAAATATATATTTAGATCTATTTCCCTGCTTTGGAAATTTCTTATATATTGTGGATATTAACTCCTTGCCAGATATATAATTTGCTTGTGAGAAGAGCTTCTTACAAATGTGACTCTTTTGGGTGTCAGAGGGCCTGCATTCACCTTTTGCACTGGTCCTCAATTATTTTAGATGGCACTCCAACTCCCTTTGCTCCTAATTACTGTTACCTTGTATCCTTAGCAATGTTCTTTCTGTTTTTCCCTCAGGTTATATTTTACCTGTTCAGGAGAGTTTCTTTCAGATGGACTAATCAATATACTCTGCATTGTACTAATAGCAATATTTCCTAATGCAACATTTAATCCTGTCAGTAACACCAGTGTCTGAAATTTTCAAAAACATTTTAAAATATTCAGTTACTCTGTGATCTCTGAGACATTATCAGTAGTGCTCATCAAGTATTTCAGATGGTTCCCATATTCTACAGCCCTCTTTAAAAATTTTATTGATGCATTATAATTATACATAAAAATGGGATTCATTGTGACATATTCACACATGCTCATAACATATTTTGGTCAATTTTAGTACATCCCCTTTTCCCTTCCCTCTTCCCTCCCCATGGGGCCCTTTCTCTACTTTACTTGTTCTTCCTTCTACTTTCATAAGATACATCCAATCTTTACTTTTTCACTCTAGCTTCCATGTATGAGAAAAAAACCATGAAAACATCTGGCCCTTGACTTTCTGAGTCTGGCTTATTTTGCTTAACAAAATGTTCTCAAGTTCCATCCATTTCCCTGCTGATAAAACAATTTTTTTTCTTTATGGCTGAATAAAACTCCAATGTGTATATATACTACATGTTCTTTATCCATTCATCTGTTGACAGACACCTTGGTGGGCTCTATTACTTGGCTACTGTAAATTGTGCTGTAATTCCCTTTCAATTAAATGGGAGCATGTGATGAGTTATAAATAATGAAATGTGAATATTATTGGCTTATACCACTTCT
Organism: Xerus rutilus; assembly: GCA_028644305.1. Taxonomy (NCBI): domain Eukaryota; kingdom Metazoa; phylum Chordata; class Mammalia; order Rodentia; family Sciuridae; genus Xerus; species Xerus rutilus. Next base: position 40,138,984 of record CM053417.1, read on the forward strand.
AGGATGAGTCATTTGAGAGCCAGTGCATGATCCTCAAGCTCTCTCTTTCCTGGCCCTGTGAACATGAAAACCAGATATTGAGATGATAACATCAAAGATGGAGGGAACCTAGACTCCTGAATCCTCACATGGGAGAGAGAACTCTTAACATTCATTTTAACTCATGGAAGCTGAAAATCAAGCTTTGTCATGCCAACATTCTGAGATTTAGGGATTCATTTATTTCAGCAAAACTTAGCCTATCTTAACAAATATATCTTTTCTCCAGTACTCCTGTCAACATCTGTATCACTATTATTAGAATCCTATGAACTCCTCTTCCTCCATGCTATATAGGTAGTGTGAATCCAAAACATCCCTTATCCTAGTCCTTTTAATGTCTGCTCATTTTTAACCTTCAATTCCAATGGATGGATGAATATTCAGTTGTGATCTGATTGTGGCCTATAAGTCATCTATGTCATTGTCTTCTGTTTCCCCATTCTCATATACAAAGAAAAGACTCATCTTTCATTAATTCATCAAATACCTATTAAACACCTATTATCATCAAGGTACTTTAAGAGAACTGGGGCATAGCAATGTAAAAATCATTCAAAACTCTTTGTTATCTACCATGATACTTCTATTCTACCATGATACTTCTATACTTCTATTCTAGCGAGGATGGGGTACACAACCCACAAAATAACTAAAATGTATATTCCTCAAATGATGTTAAGTGTAATGGGGAAAATTAAAGCCAGAAGGGGGATAGAGAACACTAGGAAGTAGGGAGTGGCGGTTGGAGGATTGAGATGCGATTTTAAATAAGCTGCTCAGGGCAAGTCTCATTCTGAAGGTGGCATTTGAGCAGAGACCTGAATGATATAAGGTGAAAGCCTTGTAAGAGAAGAGGATTCTAAGAAAGGGGATAATAACTGGGAAGCCTGGAAGGTGGAATCCTGCTTGTTTTACCTAAAAAAAAGAAGTCCTAAATGTAGAACAGAGTTAGTGAGGGGGAGAGGAGTAGATGATGGTCAGAGTGGAACCAAGAGTAATCTGAAGTGGAAGTACAGTTTATCTATGTTGTGTTGTTGCCAATGTCACTGGTGTCATATCCATGAACTAATTGTCACAATTCATGAAGATTTCTCCATATTTACTTCTAAAAGTATTAAAGTTTTAAATCTTGGATTTTGCTCTTTGAGCCATTTTGAATTAATTTTTGTATTTGCTGTAATAGAAGAATAATTTAATTTTGAACATTTTACTTTTGCTTTGACTGATAGTCACATAAGTGATAATGTTGAATAGGAATTTGAAATATGTGATCTTTCCTTTCCCTTCCCTGTCCATAACATTCCTAGAATTTCTTTAATACACAACCCAGCTGTGGCGAATCATCCCAGAAAGTAAGATTGGAGAGAATGTCTAAAATTTTGAGCTCATAAAAAAAAAGACTTAGAAGTGGTCATCAGAATTGTTGATTAGAGGGTTCCATTGGTGCACAGAGAGAGCAGAAAACAGTGCTATGTTGAAGAATCTAAAAAGGGTAAGGACAGGCACTCTTTCTGAAGGCTCTGATATGAGATCTTGTTTGTCATTTATTTTGGTAGTCCTGCCTGTCAAATTCTCAAGTACTTTTCAAGTGTTTTGATGGTGAAAAGAAACTAGAAGATTTGTTTTTCCAACTGTATCTCAAAGAGGCTACCCTTTTCCCTGAAGCATTGTTATAACTCAAGCAGTGGGTGGGATTTGCAGACTGATCAATTTTGACATAGACTAGGGTCTAATGAAGACAGCCTCAGAGTCAGGTAGACTCAGGAGATCAAATTCCAACTCTGCCACTCACTGGGTATGTAACCTTGGAAAAGTCATGTTTTATTATATTCAGTTTCCTCATTTGTAAAATTTGAGCATTAAAGTCCTTTCCAATCATTTAAAAATAATTTTAAGAATTTCAAGCAATAGAAATGTAGACATAAAAGTTGTCAATGAGATCACATTGAGCATAATGGAGGCCTCGGCCCAAATGCCATCCTTTTGGAGCAATTAGCCTAGAAGTGACGGTGTATGCCACCTGAAAGACAATGGCAGGGGGTGGGGTCTACCTCACATTTGAGAGTATACTGCACACAGCAGCTGTCTGCTCCTGCTGCACTTGACATCCTTTCTCAGCAATACATGATCTTTCAGCAATTAAAGAGGCCCATGGAATGTCTGTGTGTTTATTGTACTCCTTGACTCTAGTGGGGATTCTCATACTAATCTCTTCATTTACTATTTCCTGGTTTTATAAATATTTGACTCCCATTTTGGGAGAAGACATTAGAAGTCAGTACAATGAGAAAGTGTTTCTTGGCCATCTAGGCTTTTATGTGTAGTTTACAATATCTTCTACAGTTTTTCCTTTAAGTTTATCTCCATGACGCTTCTTTCCACCTCTTCACACCACTGCTGCTGACCCTAGTTCAAGCTTTCATCCCTGACCTAGACTTTACTAATAGATTTCTAAATTCATTTCCTCCTCTGGTGTTTGCCCCCTCTTTAATCATTTCTTTATCAGAGTATTTGCCTTTCCATCTCTGTCCTCTCTGCTCTTCCTGTCATGCACATTTGGATCCAACCTAAGGCTACCAGCCTTTCCCTGAGTGATCCATTTTTACTGATTTAAGTAATCCTTTTTCTATCAGAACTCCATCTTCTTTTAAAGACAAGACTATATACCCTTCTCCCAAAGCCCCTTGTGAGGGCTCTAATTGCACGTGCAATGTATGCCTCTCCTTGTGTCCGGATCTCATAGTACCTTTTTATTTATATTTTTCTGCTGTACTGGGGATTGAACCTAGGGCTTCGAAAATGCTAGGCAAGTACTCTACCACTGAGCTACAATGCTAATTCTTTTTTTTAAAAAATTGTTATTTTAAGACACAGTCTCATAATTTGCCTTGGCCAGCCTTGAACTTATGATCCTTGTGCCTCAGCCTCCCTTCTGTGTGACTATGTTTCATTTCCCTTAAAAGTCTAGAAGATTCATTTCACTCATCCATAGCTCCATTCTTTTCATATTCTTCCTCATTTCTAAAATAAACTCTTTTTGTCCACCATAATTTATCCCCTGAATCCCTACCTTAATTTAACAAATAAACAAAGAAGCTTAACCAGGTTGTGTGTGGGTTTTACTGAAAAATTTGACAGGTGACATTCTAAAACACAAGATATAGAAGTCATTTTAGGTACTATTTGCCAGTGTAAGAGTCTGATTGAAAAATAATGAGCCTACAATTAATCAATTCCATTGAATGTTCCTTAGGTGTTCTTTTTTATAATTTGTTCTTTTTAGGTATACATGACAGTATCAGTAGCAGGTGTTCTTAATTAATTAATAAGGAGCCACATTTGCTCCCCTGGTGTCTCTTTCTCTTTTATTTAAATGTCAAACCCAAGTGGGAGGGTTGCTTAAACTATTTATTTGATTTATTTCTTAGCTTATGGTTTGACTAACTTAAGCCTTTTGCTTGCTCTTGGGCTGTATGGGGTTTTTAAGCAATGAATAATTCTTTAGTTTGCTCTTAAGAATGTGGGTGTGTTGCATCTATTTAATCCTTTGAATTTACAGAGTGGGCTGGTCTAGATTCAGAGGTAAACATAGCATTATTTAGACATCATCCATTTTCACAAAACAAGATGACAGGATTCTACCACAGATCTTCTAACAGTTTCCATGTTCCTGATGTTTATGAGAATATTGCTCATTATAGGGAATTGTTTTCCCTACACATCTTTTCTCCCACATAGAGTGTATTCTGTTGAGGTGGGACATGAACTGGCAATATGCCTTATTGGGCAAACAGCCACCAAAGTTGTTTGTTAATATTAACATGGCTAAAGCAGGGAAAAGGATATTAGGAACAGGGTACATATGTATTTAAGTGCATAATATGTTCAGAAAGCTATTGCATCCAGGAAATTTTTGCTGTGAACTTATAGCTTCTATTTAGAAGTCAGTTATGGAAATGAAGTTGGAATATCCCTTGTATTCCATTAAACGTAAACTTGTATAGAGAGCTTTTTCCACCCAAATGCATTACTATGCCATTCTTTCTATGTAGAACTTAACTTTGTGTTTATTAAAATAAATGGAAATGCTTGTTTCAGCTTGAGGAAAATGGAACTTAATTTGCAAAATGTGTTCTCTGTACCATCTCACTGATCAGAAAAGCATCACTTTACTCCATATGACTAAACACAAGAAGAAGAATCCTCAAAGCAGCCCTATAGGATAGATGCTATTATTATCCCCAGTTTTTAACCAGAAGGGGAGAAGCTGTAGTAGAGGTCAAAGGTTAGATCCAGAGGTCTGAACCCATACTTCCTGGGTTTGAATCTTAGCTCTGCCACTCATTAATTGTGTGATCTTAAGCAATTTAGCTAATCACTCTGCTTCAGTTTTCTCATCTCCAGAGTGAGATAATAATAATTCCTTATATGGTAAAATGTGTTACCATATGGAAACACCTAAAATTATCACCAAGTACACAGTCGATCATTAAAAAATGGAAGATCTTCTGAAGTAAGGTGGTCATATTCTGGTCATTCAGTAGGACAGTGGGAAGGGAAAATATGTCTTATTGGACCAGTCTGGATTTATCCTTAGCTCCTGGGATGAGCTGTGTGACTCTGGTTGGGGCAGGACAGTGCTGGTATATAGAAATGTTGGAGAATGCAATCCAGGGAGACTGAGTGCCTGAGATGTGTCATAAACATTTCTGCCCCAACTGAGATCTTCTGGAGTTCAGAAAATGTTAAAGGGCCTTTTCCTTCATGGACAAGCCTTCAAGAATAATTTGGAACCCCAAAGAATATACAAAATACTAAGCTCAATTAATCACAATGAATTCATATTTAAACTATAATTTTACACTCTCAATTTAGAAGTGGCAATTTACAAATCAACTAACAGCACATTACAGTTTTACCGTGGAAGAACAGTTGCTGGTTAACTAAGCAGTGGAGTAAGATACCTCAGTCATGTGGGACCACATTTTGCCATCTTACCTTGTAATTTCTGATTGGACTTGGTGTTTTTTTGTCATATCTCAATTTCAATATTTCAAATATAATTTTGTTCAAAGCTCTCAGTTCATATTGAATTAGCTAATGTTTCCCCTTTACTTTTCAGTCACACTCTCTTGGAGTTTCTATAGCAGCAGCCTCAGCATCTGTACCTTCCTATTAGCAGCTTTGTTTCAGATATTCATGTGGAAACTGGCTGGTTAACAATGGAACACAAGACAAAATGCAGAATTTCTTCATGTTTCTATTTTGCTAAAATGAAGATAAGTGCACTTGGAATAATCACCCCCATGAAAGCAAAAGAAGAATTTAGCAGAACATAATGTCTGTCCACTTGGGTAAGTATCAATCCCATGCCCCTCACTTGGAATTGGATTCCAGTCTCTTGACTACTCAAATGATTTCTCAATGCACGAGGAAATATGCAGTCCCATCTAGCAATACTAGCAATAAGTAAGGAAACACAAGGGCCTCCTAGCATAGAGTGGTCACCAGGCCTCTGAACAGGTACACTCAGGCAATTCAGTATTCCTTTTACTAGTCTTATAAACAATATTTATTGAGACAGCATCACTTGCCAGGCATTTTGCCATGCACAGCCAGACACATGTTCTGCCCCTGGGGATGTGATAATTTAGTAGAACTACAGATGGTGAAACAAGTGATTCCAATATTGTGTGATGCTGTGATACACACAAGAAACCGGGCTTGCTGGTTTGCAAAGAAAATCGGGTGGCTTGGCAGGGCTGGAAGTTAAGTTTTAATCTTCACACTTTTATATGTTTTTCTCAACTCTGACCCAATCTATAAGCAAGTCTTATTTTCAGAGTAAAATATAAATCCAACTACTTTTCCACACCTTTTATTTTTTCACTCTGACCCAGGTCACCATTGTTTTTCAGTTAGACTACTACAATGGCCTCCTAACTGGTTTCTTCACTTCTGGTTTTAAATCCTATGGCAAATATCATAGATTAATTCGCTTAACTCCATTTGAACCCTAGTTATCACATGCCTTAATGCATGGTACAGGGTGGAAAGCAAGACCGTATTTCCTGAACTTCCACCCTTATATACTAGATTTCATGCATGGCTTAGGTTCTGCCAAATGGACAAATCTGCATGAGATTTGGAGGGGGAATGAAGGGCAGTCTATGATTCTTCCATGGGTTTTGATTTTTGCAAATGAGCATGGTTTTGGAGGTTTTTGCTGCTTCTGCAGCAGTGATAATAAAGGTCCCAGGGTATCAATCATATTTTTTTGTATATCAAAAGGCAGGGCATGAAATATTTTGCTTACATAGATGGAGAATGATGCAGTATAGTCTTAAAGCAAAAATTTGTAATTATCTCAGCAGAAGCAGTGTGATCCTAGAGCTAGCTCTTGAGGTTATGCTTTCCTCACTTTCCCTCCTCCTGAGTGTACCAGTTTTGTGGTGTTGTCTGGGGAATAATTTTGGAAATTCAGTCTAGAGTCTGTTCTTCTGGCTCTTTCAATACCTTTGTAAGCACACAATCCCTCCTTTATATTTATGCATTAAAGTTATTTCTGTGATCTTTAAGATCACTCTACATTCTACTGTGTATACTGAAGTTAATTAAAATCTTTAAAAACTGGAAACTAGATCCTATAATCTCCTTGACAAAAACATTCTGATGGCTTCTAATGCTGTTTATAATAAAAGCCAAGCTCATAATTTCCTTCTAGTCACATCTCTTCTAATCTAAAGTATCCAAGTAGAAAGTAAGTAGAGTTTCTTTTCATTTCTGAAACATACCCAGGACATTCCTGCACCAGAGCCTGGCATTTATACCACTTCCTCTAATATTCTTCCTCTAGATAGGTGTGAGAGTCAATTTTTTCACTTAATGCTAGTCATCTTATTCTAATTTAAAGTAGCCAAATTTTGCCCTCTATGACAGTACCCTGTTTATTTTCTACAGAAATAATTTCTAAGACAATCTTGTTATTTGTTTTTGTATATCATTTGCTTCTACCCACTATAGTATTAGTTATATGAGGGTAGAGACTCTGTCTTAATTTTTCAGTGGATCCATAGGGAAATCAGTGATCCATACAAACTGATAAAATACTTAGAACTTAAGAAGGAAGAAGAAATAAAAGACATGAGGGATTTTTTGAGTGTTGCAGGGATGTTTTGGGTATTTTTGAATGCATGGCCCCATTCCAGGTGTGGTGGCCCATACCTGTAATCCCAGCGGCTTGGGAGGCTGAGGCAGGAGGATCACAAGTTCAAAGATAGCCTCAGCAACTTATGCCCTAACAACTCAGCAATACCCTGTCTCTAAATAAAATAAATAAATAAAAAGGGCTGGGGATGTGGCTCAATGGTTAAGTGCCCCTGGGTTCATCATTCCCTGGTACAACAACAATAACAACAACAAAAAGCAAAGCACCAAAGACTGGAAATTAAAATTGCCTAAAAAATGTGGTATATCTGAAGAATATTCTTGAAATTGTTAGATTGAGAACACATATGCAAGCAATGTGAAGAACAACCAGACTGGACCTGTGCATGCAATGGATATCATCAAATCTTTGGCATCCAGTTTTCTAATTGACTGGTTTATGACCTGCTCTGAAGCATATTTGGTGATTTTTTTTCACAAGAACATGTGCTTGGTTTTAGTCCAGACATCTTGGATGTAATAAAGCAGGGTGTTGAAGTTCAGATCATTTGAAGGGACAAACCTGCAATTTGCAAGCTTCTACTGTGTATTTAGCCCAGCACTACATATAATCCCTACCTGTTAAAAGGGACAAGTGTTGAGATACACTAAAATGAGGGTCAGTGAGTCTTTGAACTTGGATGCTTCAGCAGTGCTGGAATATTTCAGATTTTAGTCACTCTTGGAGATGGACTAAATACAATTTGCACTGTTAGATGGACATAAACCTTTCCTCCCTTAGGTTGTTTATCTTAGGTATTATTTGTCGCATTGAAGGAAAGTTGATTGACACAATGCCAATAGCAAATTATAGCAAATTATCTAAAATAAAAATCAATAGATTTTTTACAATCCTATTTACAATAGGTATGAAAAATACCCATGAACACATTTGACCAAAGAGCTGAAATATTGTCTATAATGAAAACTATAAAACATTGATGAAAGAAATTTCAGAGGATGCACACATGTACACATACACACAAATAGAAAGACATGCCATGTGTTCACAGATTGTAAGATTCAACATTGCTAAAATGTCCATTCTACCCAAGATATCTTCAGATTCTATGCAATTCTTATCAAAATGCTAATTATAGTCTTCACAGAATGACAGAAACCAAGTCTAAAATTTTTATGGAACACAAAAACCCTATATAGCCAAAGTCATTTTGAGCAAAACACACAAAGCTGGAGGCAACACACTACCTGACTTCAAAATTATTCTACAATGAATTGTATCAGTATCAAAACAGACACATAGGCCATTGGAAAATAACTTGAGTACTATAAGTAAACCCAGATTTTTAACAAAGGTGCTGAGAACATATAATAGAGAAAAAACAGACTCTTCAATAAATGGTGTTAGAAAAACTAGATATCTACATGCAGAAGTGGAGAAATGACAGTCTTTGAATAAGTGGTACTGGGAAAATTAGATATCAACATGCAAATAATAAATGCATGCTGGAAAATGATATTTGTGGAGATAGAAGTTTAACGTGATTTAAACATTATGCATTGTACACATGTATCATCATAGCACATGATGTCCTATAAATATGTACAAATTTTATGTATCAAGTAAAAATAATTTAAATTTAAATTAAAAGAAAAAGAAGCACTTCTCACCAAGGGCATCACATGTGGCCACATGGGTTGTGCCCTGCAAAGTGGCAGGAGCCACTGCTCATCACTGGTACAGGATCCCTGTTTTTCACCCCTTGGGAACAGGAGCAGAGGCAATATGTGCCCAAAGGATACTGTCAACAGCCCTGATCAGGGGCAAAATAACTAGTGGCAGCTAAGACTCAAGAGTATATGCAGAGGGCTGGGATAGTGGTAGAGCACAACCTAGCATGTGTGAGACACTGGGTTCGGTTCTCAGCACCACATAAAAATAAATAAATAAAGTAAAGGTCTATCAATATGTAAAAAAAATTTTAAAAAAGAGTATAAGCAGAGCATTATCTGGTCATGCTCAAAAATCATTTTCTTCAGAAGGGTATCTGCTCTCTGCGCTTACCCCCTTCTGTTTAACTGAGCTTCTGAAAAAGATTTCTTTTGTAAATATCAACCCAGCTTGCCACCATTTGGGGAAACAATGACTGATTGCAAATTAAAAAAAAAAAATTCTGGTCACAATTAGACCAGGAATGCTGAGGACGCCTAGTGGGTAGGCCTGGTAGTGACAGCAGTTTTTCTAGATGGAGATTATTAAACATCAGGCTGAGGGAATCAGATGAAGTCCCAGAGCCAGGAAATTGGGACAGAGAGATTCTCTCGTGTCAGAGTTGTTTTTATTTTAAAAAGGAATTATCATGTTCATATTTTAGATGAGAAAAGTGAGATTCAGAGGCTGTGATACTACATCTTAAGATTTGTAGTCAAATGCCCTTTTTGCTATACTATGCTACAACCAATCTCTGGAATAACAACTTTATAGTTAGGCGAGCATTTCCCATTCTCGTGTCCTTCAGTGGCGTGGGATGAAGATACCATCAGAAGATACTATAAATGTTAAAAGGCATGTTTCTGCAGACTATGGGGAGAGAACTGTGACCCACAAAAATTGTGAATGCCTGGAAAAAGTGAAAAGTTGCAAAGACAGGAAGAATTCATCAGTCCTTCCATTTGTTACACTGTTAGGAACAATGCATACCACAGATGAAAGCAGGTTAGTGTCTTCACTGTCAAACAGTTTTCTGATTGGCTTGGTGTTAGACAATAGGGTTAAACTGCCCTCCTAATATCTCATTTTTTTGTGGTGCTGGGGATTGAACCCAGGGCCTTGTGCATTACAAGGCAAGCACTCTACCAACTGAGCTATATCCCCAGCCCCCTCCCAATATCTATTCTAAGGGAAACAGTTTCTGAGGTGGTGGTGGGGGTCTGAGCTATTTTTTCCTCAAATAGGATAAGTGCTTGATAGATTTTTAATACCAACCACAAAAAAATAAAATTCTCCTTAGAAAACTATAGATAGCTGCTTTTGGCTTAGATTGCTGTCAGAAAATTTCAGAGATTCAGGGGATCACAGAATCCCTGAAGGTACATCCAATATGGAGCAGAGTTTCTTCAATCATATTCCTGAAAAGTGGCCATTCAGTCTTTGTATGAATAGTTGTTGTAACAAGAGCTCACTCTCACAAAAGACAGAACATTGCATTTTTAGCTCTATTCCAAATATAAACACCTGCAGGAATTGTATGCCGGCCAAGTATAGATGGCCCTGTCAGTGAGTACACATGGTCAAATCTGAAGGTTGTAATGAGATGCCCTGGGAACCACAAAATTGTTCATTTTATACACTCTTCTTTAGGAAGTGAGTGAAAGTTGGACAGTAAGCAGAAAGAGGAATTTCTACAAAGATTCACTTTTATTCTGCTTTAGCCTTAGAGCTCAGCTGCAACTAGCCTTTCAGTCCTATAGAAATGAACTTTCTCATGGTTCATGAGCTCATAGACATATACTTGTAGGATGATGGCTTTCCATGTATGACAAAGAGCATTGGGAAAGGCTTCTAGGTGTAAGGTTGCTCCAACAAACTGACTTAAAAATTGTGTTTTACTAACTAGGAAAGAAGTGGATAGTATCTTTATTAAATGGTCTTTCATGGAAATTTTAAATGAAAGACATTCTAAAGGCCACTGTCTAAAGGCCCATTTCCTGTCTCATTTCATTCTGCTCCAGCCCAAAATCAAGACTCATTATATCTAATTTGGATCATTGTTATAATCTTCTTTCTCTCTGGACTTCTGCACTTTCACTATGTTTATAGGAGTAGATTTCTGTTTATCCTGCCTGGGATTTAGTGGGCTTCTAGAATCTGTGGATCAATTAGTGGCTTTCATCTGTTCTGGAAAATGTTTGACCATCAACTTCCCCATTTCTCTCCTCTTTCTGAGCTTTAAATGTATATTAGATTTTTTCCTAGTACTCATTGTGTCCCTTATCCTATCTTTTCTTTATGCAATATGATATTTCTCCTGGAAGAATTCTAAATGATTTTTATGATTGATCTTGCAGTTCAATATCTCTCATGTTAATTTCTCCATTACATTTATCATTATTTAACAGTTGTGTTTAGCTTTCTATTAAACACATCTGTTAAATTATCAATTGTATTTGATTTTATTTTTAGAAATCTTATTTTTTTATTTTTCATTTCACTATGTCATTTGTTATTTGTCTTTCCTTGAAGATATTTCAAAGCTTATCTTTTACTTTTTCAACTACCGGAAACCATAGAGATTAGAATCTGTGTCCAATAATTTTGATATCTGAAATCTTTGTGAATTTTTTGTTATCTTTTTTCTTTTCTCCTGGCCATCATTTACAATGTATTTTTCCTTGTGCGCCTAGTTATCTTTGACTATATGTGATTATAATATTGAAAATTTATTCTTAAGACTAATTTCAGGCCTAGGAAAACAGAACCTTCTTGCAGTTAGAGTAGTTTCACTTGCTTTTGAAAAATGACAAATTTTGTCACTGCTTTTTAAAGACCAAGGTTTGAGGTTACTTGGACTACCCGGGTGATGGGTAGCTAGGCTGCAAGTCCATGCAACAGCTAGTTACTTCTGGTTCACCATTATCCTGAAGATAATGTAGTCACTCAGAGTTTGCACCAAATGTGACTGTGGAACTTATTAGATCCCCTACTTATTTAGGCCTGGGGTTTTAATTTGTGTCCCTTTTTTCCATAAGGCCACAGCTCAGTTTCTTAACACTTTATTCTGGATTTAGCAAATGCCTTTAGGAAAAAATAGCTTTGAGTGTTGGGCTTTCCTGTCAATTTTTGTCATCTAGCTTCCAGTTTCATCACTTCTTAGTTCTTAATAAAGATAATTTATTTTTATATTCCATCCAGTTGTTTTAGTTGTCCTCATTGGAACAATTAGTCCAAATTACCTAGCCTGCCATTGTCAGAAGCAGAGGTGTGTAGTACTTGAATTGCTCTCCTTGTCTCCAGTATCTGCTCATTCCAGCTCCTTCTTCATGAATTAACTGTCATTTCTATGTACAAGTCCTTGAAAAGTGTCATGTTAGATCTAAAATAGAAATCAAATTTTCTTAAGCTAATCTCAAAAAACCAAAGGCTGAATGTTCTCTCTGATTTATGGATGCTAACTCTAAATGAGGGAGTTTGGGAGGGGAATAATAGAAATCCATTGGATTAGACCAAGGGAAATGAAGGGAAGAGAAGGGAATAGGAAAGACAGTGGAATTATCTTATCATAACTTTTCTAGCCTTGTATTTGTATACACGACCAGGGTAACTCCACATCATGTACAACCATGAGTGGGAACCTAAATAGAATAAGTTATACTCTACGTATGTATGTTCTGCCAAAATACATTCCACTGTCATGTGTAACTAAAAGTAAAAAATAAAAATAAAAAATTTCTTATTTCTTATTAGTTAGTTTGGACAATCAGGTCCTAAACTCTCTTTCTTGTTTCATTAATTCACTTGACCAGCATTTATTATACACAAAAGGTATGGCCTTTACTAGACCACATGTTACCTGTTCTCTTGACTTTTAATCTCTTTTATCTTGTCTTATCTCCCAGCTCACTCAACACTGTAGCCAAACTGTAATTCTCATTTTCACCTGGCAGTTGGGTCAGAACATAGATGGGTTAATTCCTAGGTGGGGTTCTCTTTCCCCTACACCCTGACCATTCAGATTCAAGTCCATTCAATTTGGATATTGGAAGATATTCAAATAAATTAACTAGACAAAAGCTCAAAAAGTACACCTTATATTGGCATTTTCATATTTTTGTTGCTTTTTGGGCCATTTGCCATGTGAGTCTGGGATATGCAGTTTGGAAATGAATTAATTGTTATAAAGTTTCTGGCAATCTGTGGTTATAAGGGTATCTAGGGTCAAAACTTCTAGCTTTACATTTGTTTTTCCTAACAGATGAGGAGCTGATTGCCAAATTTGATTCTAGGGTGCTGGAAACCACCCACTTCCAAACAAATCTACTCCCACCTGCTGGTGGTTGCCTAAAATACCATCCAAAGATGACTCACTGAAAAATACAATGTTATGAAAGTAGGCAAACCTGGAAATAGGGTTCTAGGTTTTTTCTATATCACCAAGAAACTTCTTCCTTCTCCAGGCCTCAGTTTCCTCACATAAATATTTCAGTTGCTTGGACAAAATGATCTAAAATGGCCCTTGCATTTTTGAGAAGCAAGGTTTCTCTCTACAAGGTTGTCTGTGTGACCAGGGATCAGGATCACAGGATTAATAGCAGTAGGGCTGAACTCACACGATCCATTTCTGTATGTGATGGTTGGTGATGTATAGGTCCCTCACCTTTTGCCCTTCTCTTGAACCCATAAGGGAGAGTGTTTGCTGCAATGGGAGAGAAAAGACGTGGAAAATGAGAAAGAAGAAGGTCTGAGGGTACTCTACTGCTTAAAAGGAGGCAGGACCCTATGGGACACTTAGAAAAAAAAACATGTGATTCTAATTTTTAATAAAAAAAGGTTAGTAAAGAGTTAAAAATATTTAGCACTGCAAAACACTCAACCACTTCTTATAGTTTCCAGTAACTGAAGATTTGCAATTGCTGGGCACATGCAGTACTAGATCAGTTCATCAAGTACCAAGGAGAAAGGAAAGGAGCAGCATGTCTCTGTTTGAATGTTCCAGTTAACCAAGAATGAACTTGAACTTTTAAATGACCTGTGTTAGGAGGTTCAGCACCAGCGAACATAACTGAGCTATGTTTGTTCATTGCCCACCTGGCTTATGGGTCTGGAGAGGCCTATTGCTGACTTCACTTTGTCATGGGCCTGAGACAGGAAGAGTTGAGGAAATTGAATGGAGACATTTCCTCATCCACTGAGAATACTATGTTCCACTGAGGGCAGTGCTCAGTGTTGTAGAAAGAATAGGAGCTTTCTAGTTAAAATGCCAAGTTTTTCCACATGATGGGGCTAGAATACTACAGCACTGGAGCAGTTTGCTTTTTCCAGGGTCTAACTTCTTTGAAGATCAGATGCACTGACCTTTGCCTTTTTCTTCACTTTGAGTTAGCCCAAAACCCTTTAATTTTTCATCTCCAAGTTATGCAATGGTGTTATGTCTTGGAGGGTGATTCCAATTCATGAAGCTACCCTTCTAGTTCTCTGAGCTTTATCATGGGGGACTTGAATTTAGGACAAAGAGCACTGTAGAAAATTTAAAAATTTCAGGCAACTCTTGGGCTCCTGGAGCCCTCTTTCTGTCCTGATGGAGGAATTTTCGTTCTGGGCTAGATTCCTGACATAAAACCCAATGGTGATCCTCCTCCAATAACTACGTCAGCCCTGGCTGACCGTAGTAGTAAGGCACTCATATTTACTGGATGTTCAAGGATCTGGACATAATTAGCAGTGAAGTACCTCAAAAGATATCCCAAACTTGTCCAGGTCTTTCAGAATATAGATTCAGCCATGGCAACCAAATCATTGCACTCGTTTTGAAAGCACAGATAAGCTCCCCCAACTATTGAGGCTCAATTCTCAGAAGTCTCTCTTTTCTTGTGCATGTCCTATCTTTTATAGATTAACAACACAACAAAGTTAGCTAGAAATGCACAAACACCTCCCTTCTCCAACACTCCCTAGTCCCAGGTTATGAGAGAAAGTAACACTTGGAAGAATGCTTGTCAGAAATGCTGACCACAACAAAAACCAGACACAGTCTCCTATAATGAACAAAGAACCTTTGATTATTTATGTTTTCTTTATATCCGTTGGATAGAAACTCTCCCCAACCCATGTGAATGAGGTAATATGTACAGAACTCACACTCCAGAAATGGCTACTTTCTTTCTTTCTTTCTTTTTTTTTTGGTACTGGGGATTGAATCCAGGGTCACTTAACCACTGAGCCACATACCCAGCCCTTTTTATATTTTATTTAGAGAAAGAGTTTTGCTGAGTTGCTTAGGGCATCCTTAAATTGCTGAGGCTGGCTTTGAACTTGTGATTCTCTTGCCTCAGCTTCCTGGGATGCTAGTATTATAGTCATGTGCCACTGCACCTGGCAAATGGCTACTTTTTTAAACAGTGGACAACTGAGGCGCCCACCTGTCTGTGATCCACATACCTTCCATTGAAAAATATTACAAAATATTCTCTTTTTCTGGTGGGCACAGTGGTACATGCCTGTAATCCCAGTGACTGGGGAGGTTAAGGTAGGAGGATTACAAGTTCGAGTCCAGCCTTGGTCAAGAACTTAGCAAGACTATGTCTCAAAATTTAAAAAAAATAAAAAATAAAAGAGTTGGGAATGTAGCTCAATGATAAATCACCCCTGGGTTCAATATTCCTTGTGTTTGAGACCAATAAATTGTTATGGATCTCATCTGTTCACTGTTGAGGTATTGTGTGTTTGGCCATCCCTATAACCTTAAGGCAGAATCTCTCCCTCACCAGTGGGATCAACCGGAAATCATTAAATATTTCTCAGGATGGTCCAATCATGGCCAAGGACAGTTTTAACTAATTGCTCCTTGGTTAACTAACTAGTTTCAAGATAGAGTGAAGATAGTCTAGAATGAAACTACCAATTATTTGTGGACACATGCTTTAGCTTGTGTGGCACTGTGCTTTCTTTGTGGGTATTGGATTGAAATTCATTAACTATACAATTGTGTGATGTGTTATCAAGTTTGGCCTGTATTTGGCAGGTAGACACTGAGTCTCCTACAACAACACATTTCCTAAAACATCAACACTTGAGTCTTTACTTACTAAGGATTGGGCTAGTGACTCTCGGTAGTGACTACTCCATCTAGCCTGCTGACTATTACTGACACCTTGGGGCAAACATACATACATTATCTGTGAGGGTTTTGGAAAGGAAGGAGATAACTATCCTAGGGAAAATTAAGCATGACACCCTGATTGCCTTATAGTTATTATTCAGTCAAAGGTAATGACCTTGCCCATCTCCTGTGCTGCTACTTCCCTTGCTGTTGTTGTGCATACTCTTCTGATCCCCCAAAATTATTAACTCCTCATTCATGGTGACCTGTGGCCCACTCACTGATACAAAAAGGAAAGAGAAAGAATACATTGGTAGTGAACTCTCCCAATGCAAAACTCCTGTTTAATACATTTTGGCTTTTCTAATTGCTGCTGCTTATTATTAAGCCAAAGGGCTAATCTTGTGATCACAGGATTTGGTTACCTCCACAAGGGCCATAGACAGAATGACCTCACTGAATGTTAACTCTGACCCCTTGGAGATTGGCACTCTGTGGAGAAGGAGATAAATATCTAAGAAGTGGCTATTAGGTACTCAAATGTTTTCCAATAACCACCCATAAGTTATGGGACACATGTGATTGGATGGGGACAAAACCAGAAAGCTGCAAATTTGATGACTAGAAATTTAAAATATCCTAAGGGAATTTAGACACAGAAAAATGACTCAAAGATTCCATTATGGTAGAGATGGCAGGAACATAGCAGAATATGGTTTCATTCCATTAACCTCTGGATTGTGGATCCAGAAAATTTCCACTGTGTCATTCCACTGTTTCAACAATAATCCTGGTTATCATAGTTATAGGACAAAACACCATGGCACCTTTGTGACACTGCAATAAGGTTAATTCAAATGAATGTAATCCCAGAGTCTTTAAATCTTATAAATCATTCTATTACCAAAGGGGAAAACCTAATCCTGAAGACACTGATTTAAAGGTCTGTGAATGAATATAAATATGAGCAGGTTAAAGAGAATACCCCTAAGCCCCACAAACGTATATCTTGTAACAATAAAAAAGGAATGACAGAGAGAGTGAAAGCAACAAACCTGAATATAAGGAGAAGATCTATAAAAATTAAAATGGAAACAAAGCTTCAGAATTTAACCTAATTGGAAATCCAAAACTTATTAAAATAATTGTTTTACAACAAAATACATTTAATATCCTTGTATCATTAACAGGGTACTCTATTCCCTGTGCAGTTCCAGACATTACCATTATGACCAAGGCACTCATTTCATTTCCATATTACACAATGTTAGGCTTTTGAAGAAAGTGTTCATTTCAACTTCTACCTCCCTTACCCTAGCTCCTAGTTTTCTTCAGGTAGCTGATCTAGTTGACAGGTATATTGGGCTCCTCAAATAATTCCTTTTTAAGTTACAAATTGGCACCTCTCTAGATGTCACTATTCCATAGGCATTAATTAATCTGATTTTATGCCTTCTAGGCTATGTTCTCCTTACACCAATGCAACACCGGTTCCTCAATTGCCTTTATTGGCCAAAAAAGGGAATAAAATTTTGTTTTTGATGACCACTTCCCTATGTGGTCCCCTCCCTTCCTACCTCTCTAGAATTCTCAGTCATCATCAGAGTTTACATTGTTGTGAAGGCATCAAAGAGTCAATTATGGTGCAAGACCCAAATTAATATTATCGTGTGTTGTCTGTCATTTGGTAAAATTGAGAAGGCCTCAAATGGTCTGACTGCAATTTCCATGCCCCGCTCCATGCCTGCAAGTAAGGTTTCCTAGCCAAACACCCCCCTTTATTAAATGGGGCCAGGTATAGTTATTGCTTATCCCTAGCTAAAGTGTTTCAATTCCATGCCAGCCTGTGGATTTTATTCAAAAAATTCCATCACACCCTTCCCCAGGAACCAGAGTCACATCCTCCTCTTGATATGACAAGCTTGTCTGCTTCCTGCAGACCCAAGTTGTTCACTGTGCTCCTGAGTACAACTTCAAGTGGCCCTGTGTGATGTGCAGTATATTTCCCTTGGCTATAAGTGTATATGACTAATAATCTCATTTGTCCAGTGTTTGCTGGATGTCAGGTGTTTGGCCATATTCGTAGCCCTAAGGCAGAGATCCTTCCCTTATCAATAGGGTGAAAATAAGGCAAGTACAACAGGAGTACAGGATGATGGGAAAGACACAAAATGTAGATAGGAGAGACACCTGTTTCACTCTGAATTTTAGCCCATTCTCAGGGCGTGTGTGTGTGTGTGTGTGTGTGTGTGTGTGTGTCTGTTTATCTGTGTATATGCATGTGTCTGTGGTGTGTGTGTTGAGGAACTAGGGGGCACTTTTTAATGTCACAGATAGAAATGATAGTCTCAGATTCATCAGAGACCAGAGAGTACAATCTATGGCTCAGTAATTGTGTAGCTTGAGAGGGTGCATTTTTGTACTTATCCTTGTGAAAAATTTTAAGACACTGATTTTTTTTGATTTATTTCAAATTTGTGTCTGTAATGTCAGAAGATCTTAATCAGTGATACATTTCCATGTAGATAAAAAGAAATATATATTTGCTATGGACACAAATCCTGAGCACTGGCACATTAGTGAAGTGTGATTGGAAATGGAGGAAAATGCATTAATTTAATTCAGGAATAATTCATGCACATACTTTGGAATATTTCAAAATCAAATCTTATGATTAAAGATAATCAATATAAAAGATTTATATGGAAAACAAAAAATGAGTGTGTACTGAGGGTTAAAAACAATAGTTGGACTACGTGCCAGCTGCACAGTCTTGTAGTTTGTACAGTCCTATAGGAGATGGCTAGTGAAACATGCACACACACACACACACTGAGATTTTCAAGGACTGGAGCTCCTTGATTAGTATGTGAAAGGTTCTAAGAGTCCCAGGGATGCTCACTGTCTGTTCATAAGCTGCTTTTGGAGGTAAATTGCATTGCTAACAATCTCAGGTGTCTTGGATGAGTATATCACAGATCTCTGAAAAGGGCAGCTCTCTGCTGGGCTACTGCTGGGTACTTACATATATTCGCTCAAGACACTTCCAGGGTAGAAGCATATAATTTGTGAGAGAAATGTCAGCTCCTAGAAAAGATGCCTTTGTGAAGACAGTCATGAACCTCAAGAAGCTGAAAGGCTTCATTGGGTGAAAGTCATTAATCTCTGCAATGTGAACAAAAGTTTTCTCTGTATAATATGCTATATGCTCAGCCCTGAAAGCAGAAGTACACCAGAGTGAGATTGACATGGATGTGGCAACAAATTGCTCAGTTCCAGGCTGAGTAGGGGAGATGGGACTTAGAGTTTATAAGGTAGACCAGTTGACTCACTCAAGAGGGGACTGAAGGTGGATGATTACTTTTCTGGGTGAATTATATACCCCTGAAATGAGGAACCCACTAACCTGGAAGGCTTTGTATATGATGATTACATGGTGAGACTCTTTAGGTGGTTGAAGTAATACATTTCTATGAAGTATCTCAGCTGTCAGCTTCCTCTCCTTTCTACTTCTCAGAATTATTGCCTCTCACTGACTCATCCTACCTGATAATATTCACCAAATTTTTGTGTCCTACTCTGGATGAAAGCATGAGTAGAAAAGAGGAGTCTTTTTCATTGTTGTGCTTCTGGTTGACCCACCAATCGAAGTGAGAGGGGTGGAAAAGGTGTATATACTTATAGCTATACATGTCTGCATGTGTGCAAGAGAAGGGAGAGTGCAAGAGAAAGTTGCACGGGGGTCTTATTTGCTGAATGTTTTCTGAGAAGCAATGTGGCATGACCAGTGACTTTGTTAAAATAAAAACTGTAAATGCAGCTATGGTTCAAAGGTTTTGAACAAGGTGCTGACAGGATATAATGTCCATCTGAGACCAAATTTCAGATGTTAGACACATTTAGACAGTTGAGACCTTTTGTGTTAGGTTGACTCGAATTGAGATACAGCAGAGCAGTTCAGTCAGTAAGCTGACCAGTGGCATTCACCAGGCTCTATGCTACTGTATCTCCAGATACTACCTTCTTGACCCAGCAGAGAACTGTAGTAGAGCACCCCTAGACCTTTAATCCCCACAGCTTTTGCTATGAACCTTGACTGTCTCCAATGTCTCTGCTTTCACATGCAAGAAGTCTTCTGCTCTTTTGATACTCCCTTGGAAAGCCTAAAGTACACACCTTGGTGTAGTTTGAGAAGCATCCACAAAAATGGGTATGCAAGCTACAGGATGTTATGGTTCTCAAGCTAGAGTTTTCTTTTCCATCTGTCATTCTCTAGGGGATAGCATTTGAGCATACATTCTTTTTACCATGGTCATTAAGTTTATGCAAAACTGAATGCATTGTCTTCCCTGTTCAATCTACTCCCTTTACCCAGGCTTCAAGTGATTTCCTATCTTCTCCAAGCCTCTGGAAAATATTTCAACTCTTTACTTATTTCTCTGTGAATCATGAGTTCCTCAGATCAGGCCTTGGTCATCTTTCTTCTGAGTTGTTGTGCCTTAAAATACAAAGTCATGGGTTAGGGTTATAGTTCAGCAGCAGAGCACTTGCCTAGCATGTGTACAGTGCTGGGTTCGATCCTTAGCCCCACATATAAACAAAAAGAATAAAGGCATGCTTTAAAAAAATACAAAGTCATTAGTTTGGATCCTGAATTTTTTTTTTTTGTTTGGTATCAGGGATTGAACTCAGGGGTACTCGACCACTGAGCCACATCCCCAGCCCTATTTTGTATTTTTATAAATATTCTTTTAGTTGTTGATGGATCTTTATTTTATTCATTTATTATTTTTATGTGGTGCTGAGAATCGAACCCTGTGCCTCATGTATACTAGGCAAGCACTCTTCCACTGAGCTATAGCCCCCGCCCCCCTATTTTGTATTTTATTTAGAGACAGGGTCTCACTGAGTTGCTTAGTGCCTTGGTGTTGCTGAGGCTGGCTTTGAACTCACGATTCTCCTGTCTCAGCCTCCCTAAATGCTGGGACTACAGGCATGTACCATTGCACCTGGCTTGGACCCTGAATTTGGAAAAGGCTCACTTGATTGTTGATTTCCCTTTGTTCCATTGCTCCCTCCAGAGTGTGAGCACATAAGATGTAGCCCACAGTTTCCAAGGTATGAAACTGGGAACTTGGAATTTGGGGTGGAGAGGGCAGAAAGCAGTCTCTTTGAATAGCCTTACCCTATAAGGATAGCAGTACCTTTTCTAGTGGCTCTCTAGAAAGAAGTCAAGACTCCTGAGAGAAATAGGTCTCAGCTTATGGGAGTTCAGGTGTTTGGGCACAGGTAGCTCCCTCTTGCCTGCCAACAGTACTTGTATTATGCTTCCAATTGTACTAAAACTGGTGGGTATTACAGAAATAGCTATTTAACTTTCTCCTTTCCTTATTCACATGTATCTTAGCAAAGGCTAACCAACAATCATTTACATATACTAAGCACATTCTCCCTACTGTTTATGGTCAGATTGTTATCTCAGTAGGCACCCCAGGCCAGAAGTAGGAGCAGGGTCAAGGGTCAACCTCTGGGAATTGTCACATGTGGATAGCCACACCTCACCACCATCTTTCGAACAGATTTATTTATTGATTGATTAATTTTTGATTATTTACACCATTGATTTATTTACCTCATGTACAATGGAGTGAGTTGCTTTAAGCTTTCTTAGCATGCCTATCTGGGACATATGAAAAAAGGTGGGTTTCTGTATTGATTTTGCCAAACAATACATAAACATGGGAAGGCAAGGACAGCTCAGGATCTTCTTAAGACATAAGGGGGTACTACAGACTCTAAGTCTGAGACGTGTGTGTGTGTGTGTGTGTATGTGTGTGGGTCAGACAGGCCTTTAGACAGAATAGTTGCCCTATGAATAGAGTAGGTGGCATTGGTGATGGAGCAAAGAACCAAGTAAAACACTATGGTGTGAGGCATAGGTCCTTGCAGGTAGTCTCCCTCTGGTCAGCAAGTGCAGCATGCTCTAGAGGGAATTCCAAAGCAGAGGAACAGGAGAAGAAAAGCAGACACTGTTAAGGCAAGGTGAAAGTTACTGGGAGTGTGTACATGGGAGGAATAATGAACATGGAAGAAATTTACAACTTGATTTTAGAAGAGAATGAGAATCAAGGAATCAAGGACTAAACAGAGTGGATTACATGAATTGCATTTACTTGAAGAAGGAAAGATGCATCAGGAGAAAGGAAGTTGACATTGAACAGAGATAAGTAGGGAAGCTGGGACAGAGAGGAAGAGGGATGCGAATGAAGAACAGACAGATACGAAGTAAAATATTTCCCAGATAAGTAGTAGTCAGTATATCAATAGTACTTAAAATCCATTTAAATCATTTCCTACCCCACAGGTAAGTGGAGCCCAAGCCCAAGCCCTGGTCTGTTAGGAGTGGCAAGTAAGTGTCTCTCTTCCTAATTCAAGGATCAGAATTCTTGTCATAGATCATTAAGTATCACTGAAGCAAATCCATTCCTTTTGGCAGAATCCTAATATTATGGTTTGAATATGAGATGTCCACCAATAAGCTCATGTGATAGATAAGGCAGGAATATTCACAGGTAAAATGATTTGACTATGAGAGTTATAATATAATCAGTGGATTAATTCATTTGATGAATTAATAGTTTGAGAGGTCTACTGTATAGGGTGGTAATTGTAAGCAGGTAGTATGTGGCTGGGGAAAATAGGTCTCTGGGGCATGCCTATGGGGATTATATCTTGTCCCCCTGGATCTTCCCTCTCTCTCTCTCTGTTTCCTGGCTGCAGTGAGCTGAGAAGTTTTCCTCCATATTTCCCTTATGTCATGATGTCCTGCTTCACCCTGGGCCCAGAGTAAGAGAGTCAGGTGAGCATGAACTAAACTTCTGACACCATGAGCCCAAAATAAACACTTTCTCTTCTAAGTTGTTGTTGTCAAGAATTTTGGTCAGAGCAATGAGAAGCTAACACACCTGGTAACCCTAAAGGACCAGCACCAGAGACCTGTCCAATGGCTCCAAGCTGAAGGAATTAGTGGGAGCAAAAATGTTATCCGCATTCTCTCATCAAACGATGCACTCTGGCACAAGGATGCATCCCAGAAAAAAATTTACTTTTCTTTTCCTTTATTTTCCCAGAAGTGTCATCTTATGTGCTAGCAATTATTAGGAAGAGAGATACTGCCTTGGGTTTGATCCCACTGACCGCATATGTTAACTTCAAAACATAGCCACCATCCTCTAAAGTCATATAGGGGCCTAAAAGGCTGTAATCAAGAACTGTGTTGCTGAAAATCCTTATCACTACATAGCACTTCACTAAGGCTTGTTCACAGCAGCCTGATTGCTGGAGTCTGGGTTGTACCTTAACCTAGAGGCCCATTTGCTTCTCAGTGGCATTTAAAACAGTTATTCCCAATAGCACTTGCTTTCTGAAGCACTGTACTTAGAGTAACACATTTCTCCCTTTGCAGTGCAGCTTCTGGGCAATGAGCCTGCAGTGAAGTCAATAAGCTAAAATCATAAGGATTAAACATGTTTCCATAGCAGGAGTATGATGTAATATAATATATACAGAATAATGACCTTGCTGTAGACCTGGTTATATGGAGCTTTGAACTGATAGGGAACAGTAATAAATTATTTGTTCATAGTACCTTATACTTTTATGCACTTCAAAATCCCTGGTCATATTTTGAGTCCTACTGGTAGACAGTGATAATACAGAGGCCTGAAGAAAAACTGCAGGAGGAAGACACACACTCAGATACACATTCTATTGCATGTGCACATTAAAATATTAATACACACTGTCACACACAGGGAGAAACAGGCATTTACAAACTCATATTTACTTAATCACATGAGCATACTTGCAAATTTACTCATACTTACAGATAGACATATACTCACACACACTGAAACATCCACTGAACTGCCAGATAAAGTCAAATTTACATGCTTATGTACAAGAGAGTGTTCATTTACTCAAACACCCAATTAAGCTCACATATATAAAGTTATTCACAGATTTGCTCAAACACATTAACACGCTCACATAATCACAGCTGCACATACTTGACTTCAACATGTTCACATATTTACTTACACACATATAACATATTTGAAAGTATACATACACATACATACTCCCTCACATAGATCTTTTGCACCTACTAAAAAATACAGCAACACACATTAACACACTCATATATTACAAACGTACTCATTATTCACTGATACATACAGACATGCTCACTCACATAAAGATGCTCACAACTTCCTTCTAGCAGAAAAACATGCTTATAAATTCACTGAGTCACATTAATATATGCTTTCATAAGTGTGCTCACAGATTTATTCACACACATAAATGCACCCACCTTCACCAACATCCATACACTCACGGATTCACTCACTCATGCAAACACACTTACATGTGCTTTCGCTCAAACTCTTACATATTCACTGACATGACAATACTCACAAATTTGTTCACACACACTCATGTATGCTTACATAGTTCCTCACCTATACACATTAACACACTCACAAATAGCATATATTTTGTATTTTCAGCATACATAATATCACCACAAATAGGTTCACATTCACCATGAAGATCACACATTTACTCACATACATAGATATATTCACATGTAGTCATATTTCAACAAGCTCACTCAAACATATTTACACATTCATTCACACACATGAATATGCTAACATCCATGCACATGATTACAAATTGACACACATACACACTTATGTATATTCTCACACATATGCTCACAACTTGTCTTAAATATACTCACATATTAAAACCCTCACACAAATCATGTATAAATTCACTCATAGACACAAATATGATAATATTCATAGACATGGTCATATATTCACTCATACTCATGAACCTGAACATTTACTTAATCTCACAACTATATTTATATAGTATTTGAATATTTGAATATGCACACATATTTACTCTCCAACATGAACATTGTCATTTAAAGGAGTCAAAGATGGCCTCTGTGTCTAGTTCCTATATTGTTTATTTTTTCATGTCATGCTGGGACCTATTAGCTCAAAAGACAGCTGGCACCAAACTCAAATTTTACACAGTCAGTTGTTTTAAATATAGCCCACATAAGCAAGGTTTTAGCCATTGAGAATCTATCTATTTTGCATTGTCTGCAAAACTGCATCCAAAGTCTGGTAGCCATGGATAAGATAAACCTTATAGCTATCTAAGATCCAAGTCACTTCTGTTCTTCACCTTTCTCTTACCCATAGACTTCCCAATGTGCTGATAAATGACATCTCCTAGACATACAGGTCCCATCTCCAATCCCAATCTTCTCTGGAAATTCTCTTGCCGCCTTCTGGAAAATCTATTGTGGAAATTTCTTCTTTATGTATACCTGGGAAGATTTCATCTGAATAAAGCTCTTGTGTGCTCCTGTCACCATGGCATCATATCTTTTTTCTTGACTAGTTCCTAAATCCCTTGAACTCAATACAAGTGTTGATGAGCAAAGTGGAGGATTTTGGTGATCAGGAGATTGATATAGGGTTCACCCAGTCAGAAGGACAATCAATTGATAAAATTATCCTAGACAGCCTTAAATAACTAAGACTAAAAATTTGGACTGCCTCTACATTGGTATGGCATAATTCTGTGCTATATTACACTATAAGTTTGTTATGGTCTCCTCCTCTGATTCATTATCCTAACCAAGCAGTAGCACTAGACTTTGAGTGAACTCATGCCATTGCAACTGATTTTTGGGGTGAGAGGCATGGAGCTTCATGAGGAAAGAGGTCAGTCTGCCTTGTAGGCCTGGATAGAAAAAGGGGAGGGGTGTATACCTCTGGACAAAGGGGAGGCTATGCCTGATATCATAATAGGCTGTAGCAGGGGGAATTCCCCGTGACTGGAAACTTGGTATACTCAGAAATTAGAGGACATCCTTGCTCCCAGGGACTACTATGGCAAGTAAATAAGCCAATAAGGCAGAGATGTCAGACCAAGGCTGGTTTCAAAATTATTTTATTATATTATTTATTTGTATGCAGTTCTAAGGATCAGACACAGTGCTTTACACATGCTGGGAAAGTCCTATGCCACTGAGCTACAGCCCCAACCTAGAGGACACACATTTATAAACAGCTGGTATGACTCTTTTGCTATGTCACTTGGATCTGCTATTGTAAAAGGTATCATTCTAGTTCCTTCCTTGAAATATACTGAGACCCTAATCTCTGCACAGAGACTGCTAAATCATTATTTAAGATGACTACCTGCAAGGAAGTTTATATTCCTGCTTCTCCCAGGACTCTGAAAGAAGTGCTTGTCCTACTGAATGGGTGCTCTAAGACCCAGGCTTTGCTCAGGGAAGTCTCTCTTGCATGTGATAGAAATGAGGCAGAAGCCCAAACAACTTGGGAGAGGTAAAGGGGAGAACTCTGGGGAAGACTACTATGCTCTAGAAGAAAAAACAACACAGTACTACCATGAAACTGATGAGGAATATTTACCCTTTGCCTTCTTGGCAACTACTCAGAGAAATAAAGACAGAAAAGACAAAAGATGAGGTGAGGCTAGTTCCTTATTGGAGGAATTATATCCTTTCTTTTGCCTTAATATTCAGTCTCTTCTTAAAGAACTAGTCCAATAACCTAACAAAAAGGGGCTTACTGTGTATATGGAATGTATCTTTTGGGATTCAAGCTCCATCTAATAGCGGCTGAAATTAAACAATTGACTGCTGTAATATGATATGGAAAAAATGGCATCTCCCCTAAAGGATCCCACACAATTAATGGAAAAGTAGGAATAGCCCCCAGAGGAGGCTTCATATCCTAGCCTGCATATATAGTACTTTGCTGTTTTGGATATTGATGCCTTTGAAGTCTTTACACCTTACATCAGCCTCAGACAGACTGTCAATGGAAAATGTTAGCCTTCTGTCAGCTGGGAATGTTGGAATGGGCTTATCAGGCAACAGATGGCATATAGCATAGTAAATTGGCAAATCCAGAGGAGGGTGGATTGAGGCCTGAGTCCACCCAGTTGTTTCTCAGTGGCACTCCTAACAAATTTAAGCCCTCCTTACTGGCAATGATGACCATTGCTAAAACATTTCAAGAGTAACAGCTGCTTAGATTTAATAGAAACTCATGAAAGACAAATAGAATACTGAGTCAAACTATTGAGTCACCCATGTCTTCTACTTTTCAATGTGGATCTGAGCAACAGGCACTAGGGAGACTAAAGGAGACTATCACTTTGACTCTCCCAGCAGTGTCCCAAGAGCAGGACTCATAATTAGTTCTGTCATCCCAAAATTTACTTCATGGAACCTCTGGACCAAAGGGACAGGTAAATACCTTATCCCAAAGTTTTTGGTGTAAGCATCTTCCACACTTGGTCCAGAGGTATTTGCCACTAGAGAGCCAATCCTTGTAGACATATTGGGCACTTACTGAAATTAAAGCCCTTATTGAGGAAGAGCCAGTTACCCCATGGACTGAGATTCTCATTATACCCTGGTTCATGGAAAAATGTCCCTATGAAACTGAATTAAAAACAGAAAACTCTTCAGTAAAATGGAAATGTTATCTACTGGATTAAGCTAAACCCAGCTCTACTGAATTGTCACAATGCCATGAGGAAGTAACCACCTACCCTGGCAGTGTACTTAAATTGCCAAAACTTCCCCAAATACCTCTGGTTCTTGTGCACTGGGGACCATAGGGAGGATAGCCAACACTCTCAAAAAGAAAAAGTAATGATGTCTATTTACCTATCAACTGAGCACAGAACATGAGGGAATCAGACAATGTATGATCTCAGACTATCACCCCTAATTCAAACACTCCAATTTTGGGAGGACAGACCAAAGTACTCAATGAGCTGAATAGCATGCCAAATTCCTAGTAATGTAATATGCCTGTGACAAATATTTTCCTAAAGCTCATGTTTTAACAAACTTATGGTAGTGTCTGATAACTGGGACTTTGGCAAAATCACTGTTAAAGAATACAAGGTCAAGAGATGTGGGGAAAATAATCACTGCAGTGGCTCGTGCTCTACCCATTTTGATAAATAGGGACATATAAATATATAAACGTATAATAAAATTGAAGTCTATTTTTCAGAATACAATGTGAAAACTCACACTGTAAACATGATGGCAATTTAATTAATAATTAATTAACTTGTTTATTATTGGTTTTTAGTTATATATAATATTAGGATTCATTTTGAGGTCATGTTTTGAAATCACTTGGCTCACCTGTGAGGCTTTCACATGTGAGTATCCTTTTGTTCAGTGTTGTATGGCTAAATTAGCACCTTTTCCCCAAACTGCTGAGAGTATCTGAGAAACTTTTTCCATGCCCATAGGAATACAGCAATGTATTGTTCAGCAATGGCAGAACACCCAAGCAACAATGCCCATTGATATGAATAAGAAGGAATATACAATTTCTTACCAAACCAAACTATTCATAGCCTTACAGCAATACATAAGATGTCAACCACATTCTGGGCTTAATTCCAAGCCATCATTTCAGTACACTGTATACTTCTGGTTTAGTCAGCTTTTGTATGTCTGTGACCAATATGCCTGACCATGAACAATGTAGAGGATGAAAAGTTTATTTTGGATCATGGTTTCTGAGGTTCAGTCCATGGTTGGTCAACTCCATAGTTTTGTGCCTAAGTGAGGTGGAACATCATGGCAGGAGGGCAAAAAAGGTGTGCTTTTTGACAGTCATAAAGCAGACAAAATGAGTTCTGCTCACCAGAGACAAAATTCAAACCACAAAGGCATACCCCCAGTAACCTACTTCCTTCAGCCACATCCTACCTGCTTACAGTTACTATCCAGTCAATCCATATAAGTAGATTAATCTACCAATTAGGTTACACCTCACCATATAATCATTTCACCTCTGAAAATTCTTACATTTACTCACACATGAGCTCTTGGGGGACACCTCGTATCTAAACCATAACAACTTCTCTCAGACAAAGCTACCTCATGAGCTTCATTTATCAAGATAGTCCTATTCTTCTGACCATTGGAATCCACCAGATATACCCAGGGGATAATACCATGCAAATATGTGGGTATTGGTGATCTCAGCACATAACTAATCTAGTTGACTCAGGTCCTAAATGTAAAGAAGATAGCACACAAGATCATTCACCTTGACATTATATTCTGTTAACACCATCTGGAATTGTACTAAGTCACACGCTATTATGTTCAAAATAGCAAAAGTCACAGAGGGAGCCTATTAGATCTGCAAGGGAATCAGTGTTTTCTCCTGTCACAACCTTCCCCTTGTCTGACCTAGAAAAATATTTCTTGGACTTGGATTTGGCCCAACTTTCCAGATTATTTTTTGTACTGGGAATTAAACTTAGGGGTGCTTTACCACTGAACTATATCCCCAGTCCATTTAAAAGATTTTTTGAGACAAGGTCTTGCTAAATTGCTTAGAATCTTGCTGAGTTGCTGAGACTGGCCTTGAACATGTGATCCTCCTGCCTCAGTGTTTTAATCAGCTATTTTACCATTGTGACTAAAAGACCCAACCAGAACAATTGTAAAGGAAGAAAAGTTTATTTAGGGGCTCACAATTTCAGAAGTCTCAATCAATAGACAGAAGACTCCATTCCTTAGGCTCCAGGTGAGGCTGAACATCATGGAGGGAGAGTATGGCAGAAACAAGCAGCTCACATGATGATCAGTCAGCAGAGAGACTCCACTCTCCAGATACAAAATATATACCCCATAGCCACACCCCCAATAAACCACTTCTTCCAGCCATACCCCACCTGCCTCCAGTTATCACTGGGTAAACCCCATCAGGGATTAATTCACTGATTAGGTTAAGGCTATAACCTAATTATTTCTCCTCCAAACCTTCTTGCATTGTCTCACATGTGAGCTTTTGGGGAACACCACATGTAAACCATAACAGTCTCCCAGATCACTGGAATTACAGATTTGTGCCCCCAAGATCACGGCTCTAACTTTCCAGATTTTTTTTCTGGTACTGAGGATTGAACTCAGGGGTACTCGAGCACTGAGCCACATCCCCAGCCCTATTTTGTATTTTTTTAGAGACAGGGTCTCACTGAGTTGCTTAGCGCCTCGTGGTTGCTGAAGCTGGCTTTGAACTCACGATCCTCTTGTCTCAACCTCCCAAGTTGCTGGGATTAGAGGTGTGTGCCACCTTGCATGGCAATTTTTATTTATTTATTTTTGGTGCTGGGGCTTGAACCCAGGGCCTTATGCATGCAAGGGAAGCACTCTACCAACTGAGCTATATCCCCAGCCCCTCCAGATTTTCATTCAGCAGCTGAACCTCCCAAGTACTTTCCCCCACAAACTGTGCAACTCTCCAATTTTGTAGACATACTCACAGGCATGCACACACACTCATTTATTCACGCACAAACCATGCACACACATTCACTAATGATTATGCTCACCTTTTCCCTCACACAAAATTGTGCTCACATATCATTCACACATCAGAAAATTTAAATATTCATGAATTCATAGGCCTATACCTAAATGCTCACTTGCACACATTACTTACACATGCATATTAACACACACAGAGGAACTTGTTCACATTCATTCACACAAACATGTTTTCATTCACCAAGAACCTCATAAATTCATATACATTCATACTCCCAAATTCACACTCTGATACATTTCTCAACACTCACATAAATAACCATGCATAAACACCAGCTAATGCACAAAGTATAACTTATATGCACATGATCAAAAATTCACTCACAAATATGGACACTCAGCATTTTTAATCATACAAATATATTAACATTAACAAATTATGTGAATTGGTTTGCACATTCTCAGAGAAAATAAATATTCACTGACTCATACTCAATCACACATATTTACTCATACACATATTCACAAATTCACAGTAACACAAATATACTGAGTCATACAATACTTACATAGATGATAATATTCAATCATGCACTTGCCAAATACCATATGCATGAATTCACACATTCTCTCATATGCATTGCCACAAATTTTTCAAACTCACATTTGTTATCACACACAATTTTTACATTCATTCTCACTCTCCCATTAAAATGATTAGACATACAAACATTCTCACTATTCACTCATACATATATGACTTAACACACATGAAAGTGTTAAAGAATTCAAGCACAAACATATGCTTACATATTCACTGTCTCATAAACATGCTCACAGTTCTCACAATTTTATTCATATACAGCACACTCATTCACTTATATGCACATTCACATATTTCAATTATACATACATATTAACCTAGTCATAGAAACATTCACATATTTACTGAAACACAAGTATGATAATGCATCTTGCTACTCAAACTTATATGATCACCTGATCACATATGAATATCTTTACACATTTACTCACACAGAGACATACTCAATCTCTCACACACATGACTACGCTCTTGCTTATACCCACATATTAATATCCTCAAATAAGGACATGCTTGTACATTTCTTCACACTTACCATTACATGAATTTATTCACACATGTAGACACACGCTCACATCCTAATCCTCACATTCATAATTTCATATTACCTACTCATACATACCAACTTACACGCACAACCATACTTTCATATACAAACATACTTACTCATTTACTCACTAGGGAACTTGCTTACCCACATGAATGTGCTCATGCATTCACTTGAAGAAATGATCATCCTCACATATTACACATTCAATAATTCACATGTTTACAGATAAGTTTACTCAAATAGTCACTGATATACTCTTATGTTAACAATAATTTTCATAGGTTCGTTTACAATATGAACAAGCTTTCACACATCACATCCAGTGACATATGATATGTTCACATGTTTTCTCTTGCTGTTTTTAAAATTCTATCCTTACTCTTCATGCTAGACATTTTCAGTATAATGTGTCTTGGTGTGAATCTGTTGTAATTTTGTACATTTGGTGTCCTGTAAGCCTCCTGTATTTGATTTTCCAATTCATTCTTCATGTTTGGGAAATTTTCTGATATTATTTCATTGAAAAGATTGTGCATTCCTTTGGTTTGTATCTCTGTGCCTTCCTCTATCTCAATAATTCTTAGATTTGGTCTTTTCATGTTGTCCCATAATTATTGGAGGTTCTGTTCATGATTTCTTACCATCTTGACTGTGTGATCAGCTTTATTTTCAAGATTATATATTTTGTCTTCATTGCCTGAGGTTTGGTCTTCCAGGTGATCTAGTCTATTGGTGATGCTCTCTATTGCATTTTTTTATTTGGTTTATTGTTTCCTTCATTTTAAGGATTTTTGGGTTTTTTTTTCAGAATCTTTATCTCTTTCTTGAAATAATCTTTTGCTCCCTGTATTTGCTCTCTTATCTCTTTGTTGGAGTGATCAGTTGTTGCCTTTATTTGCTCTTTTATCATTCTTTGCTTTGCAGATAATTTTAATTATGTACATTCTGAACTCCTTCTCTGACCTTTCATCTACTGTGTTGTCAATGGATTCTATTATTGTAGCATGTTGGCTTGTTTTGGGCACTTTCTTCCCTTGTTTTTTCATGTTCTCTGTGTGTCTTCCTCTCTAGCAGTGCGAATCTGAGGCATTAGTTGCTACCCTATGATCTTGTAGTGGGTCTGAAGGTTACCAATACATCATCTTTAAGGGAGAGATCAATATTTACAGCACCCAATGCTAACAATATGCAGCCTTAAACCAAATAGCTCCTGTTTAGACAATTACAGTTTTTTCACAATAAACAGAAATTACATGTTTGATTAATGTCCACTAGATATAGTAGGTTTTCATAAAGGTCTACAGTTTCTAATGGTGGACAATGGGGGGGGGGTGTGGGATGTGGGTTTTATGAGGTAGGAGTTGAAAATATAGAGATATTTGATCATAGGAAGACTGAAAGGAATCAAGAGAAGCAGGCTAGCAGGGACCTTGGTGATAGTCTTGCAGGTCATAGCTGTTGTCTCTAGATGGAAGCAGGCTGCGAGAGCCATGCATTGGTAGATGGGGGCTGAAGCGCATGCATGGTCTCTGTTTCTCCTCTTCTTCCATGCACACACAGTCACTGCTCCTCCTCTGCACATGCACCAACCTTCACTCTCGTATAGACAAAATCATATGGTTACTTTACACTCACCCCCAAACTCTCACAAGCTCACATAAATGAAACCAAAATACATTCATGAACAACATATATACATGCACATGTTCATAAAATTTAGGCATACAGTTGAACTCACATTTATTTCAACACTCAAAGACTGTTACACTAAAACACATATGTACAGGTTCACACATTCACTGTTGTTATTGAACATGCTCACATACAAACTCTCACATTCACCCCCATTACCACACAATTCACTCTCCCAAAATACACACTGACCAAATTACTCCCATACATAGACATATTCACATATATTCTCACCACACAATTACATACAGACTCAGTGATGCAAACATGTTCACATATCACTTGTAAACATTTTGAACATGTATACATGTGAAAATGTCATACATTTACACAACAGACACACTTATTACATTTATATACAGATGATTACAAATTTGTTAATCCTACAAACTGTCATGGTCACGAACAGGAATATGCTCAATATCCACTTGCACATAAAATTATACTATCTAAGATGATCATGTAATTTTTTCCAATGCATAAAAAACATATTTACTTACACAGTGCTTACCATTACATTATTCAAATATATTCACACTAATAAGAGAACACAAATGCCCTTACACAGACATTTCATATGACAATGCTAACACATATACATGCTTATAAAAGCTCTCATACAGATAACTACACAGTAACTTGGAAGACACATGTTTACAGAATGGAGCACTATAATACATTCACTGGCTCACACATACATTAGCAGAAATAAACATACTCACATGTTTACACATACTTACACATTTATTGTTAACAAAACATACCATAACATCCATTCTTACTCACACATGCTCACAAATTCATTCATATACATAGACACAAATATATGGCCAAGCACACACTAACACATTTATTCTTTCACACAATCATGTCCAAACATTCATTCAGCCACATAAGTATGCTCACAAATTGCCTGACATATGGACGTAAATATGTATAATCAAATATTTCAACTTTCTTATTCACTCTTATCCACACATCAACAAAATCTCACATAGTAACTTGCTCATATATATATCTACACACACACACACACAAATGCTTATACTCACCAAGAAGTTTAAAAGTTTATTTTTAAATTTTACATATATTTTTACTAGTGGATTTTATATATAATGGTGCAATTTGTTTTTACATATTCATTCATGCACACAATACCACAAAATATTTAGGGCTAATATCATTCCCTGGTATTTCCCCCTTTTCACCCCTCCTACCTCCCCTTGGTCATTTTCCTCTACTATACTGGTCTCCCTTCAATTTTCATGAGACGACTCCACTTTTCTTTTCCTTTTTACTCTATAGTTTCCACATATGAGACAAAACATGACCCTTGATTTTCTGAGTTTGAATCATTTCACTTAACATGTTTTTACACATGCAGACATACAAACATTCATATATTCATATTCACATATTTACTTTCTGAAACAAATATGCTTGCACCTTCATGCACTTTCATAGGCATGAGTACACATTCATTTACTACTATGATCATGCTCACACACTCTAATATATAGATATATTAGATATACTTAGATGCACACATTTGTAACAGGGGTTCACTTTATGCTTTGACTATATCCTTTGTGGCTTTGAAACCTACATGTATTTCTTTTCTTTTTCCCAGTCTTCTTTCCCTTAAACTTCTCCTTGGTCTTCTTTTACCTAACCTTCTCCTCCCAGATATTCTTTTCCCTGACCTTATCCTTCCTGATCTCCTCCCTGATCTTCTTTTCCCTGATCTTCTCTGATATTCTTTTCCCTAAACCTCTCCTCTCTGAGCCCCCTGTTCCTGCAGCTGGGCAGAATCACAGCCTTTGGGACAGGAGTCCCCTGTGTTTCTCCTTTGCTAGCAAAGTAAAAAAAACTTCTTTTTTCTTTTTCTCAAAACTGTGTCCTCATTATTGGATTGGCATCAGGAACAAGGACTGAGATTTCAGCACTCCATTGACTTATTACATCGCACAAACATTCTCAAACAACTGCTTAATCATGAGCATGCCCACAATTTCACTAAAACAGGAAGCCAAATATGTATAATCAAGTACTTTTCATATATTCACTTGTATATGTACAGGAACATGCTTACATACTCACTTGCACACAGACATGCTAACACTATGAAATTAAAACATTACCTTATGCAAGAGTATACATTCACATCCTTGCACTTCATTCACACAAATATAATCATGTTAGCCATCTCACACAAATAAATATATTACACATTGACTCACTCAAATGAACATGCTAACATAGATGTACAAGGTTACAAATTCAGGCATACACTTGAAGACACATAAATATTTACTTTGATATTCCAATATTGTCAGACTAGCATATTCAAATATATATAAGTTCACAAATCCACTCTTATGGACGCGTATGCTCACATATGTGCCCATGCTCATGCATTCACTCAAAAAATCATGCACCTATATTCACTAACAAGACCTTTATCACACATTCAGCCATACACACATACATGTAAAAGGCATCTTATCAGATTTATATGCACATGAATATTCACTTACACATGAAAATTATCAAAATTAGAAACATTCTCAATTATACCTGTGTACATAAACATATGCTTAGTAAGAAGCTTGCACATTTGCTCTCTCAAATATATGCACTTTCACTTACCACAGGATCAAAATTCTAGTACAAAAGAATAATAACACTTTTACATGATCACACAAAATGAACACAACACACCCATACACTTACATATATACATGTAGACAAATTTAATTATACATATAAACATATACAAATATTCACTTAAATATATGGGTATGCATCTAATAAAATATTCTCATTCATGCATAGGATAACACATTCGCTCTCATGCACAGACATTCTTAACTACATGCCCAGGTCCAATCAATTCATTCTTTTAATGTGTTTATTGATTGAATTGTACTGATGGGCATAGTTATTAACAGTTATCTGACACATGAAATGTTTACGCTTTTTTTATTCATTCAAATATACTCACATAAAATTATTCATGCATTCACTCATACATATCAATATTTGATATATTCACTCAGATATATTAGCATACATTACTTTTGTGAGCCTCTCATGCACACTGATACATTGACTCACATACATAAAAATAATTTAAAATTCCCTCGTATAATCACTTGTACATGCTCCAAGATCAAGACACATTTGCATATGTACATACTCTCATATAAAACATTTTCACTGATCATTCAGATATACATACATACTCAGGTATACATTATTTTTCACAAAAATAATTACATACATGCTCACTCACATATTGACTGAAATGTATCAACACATTACATATTCACTCACTCACAAAACTATTCACGACTTTCTCACACAAATTCACATGATAACACAATCATTTAAACAACTATTCCTAAATCAGGAAAATTATCTCATTCACAATAACCTAAAAAGACTGGGAATCAATCTAACCAAGGAGGTAAAAGACCTCTATAATGAAAACTACAGAACGCTAAAGAAAGAAATTGAAGAAGACCTTAGAAGATGCAAAGACCTCCCATGTTATTGCATAGGCAGAATTAATAGTCAAAATAGCCATATTACCAAAAGCAATGTAAAGATTTTGCTCAGGATTGCTTTGGCTATTCTGGATCTCTTATTCTTCCAAATGAATTTTAGAATTGTTTTTCTCATTCTGTGAAGAATGCCATTGGTATTTGGTGGAGATTCCATTAAAAGAGCAATGTTGGAGAGAGCACAGTATTTTCATCCAATGCTAGACATGGTACCAAAAACACGGAGAAAAGATAGCTTTTTAAACAAATGATACTGAGAAAACTGGATATCTGTGTGTAAAAGAATTAAACTATATCTCTTTCACCCTGCACAAAAGTTAACTCAAAGTGGATCAAAGGCCTAGGTATTGAACAGAAACTTTGCAACTGCTGGAAGGAAACATAGGGTCAACACTCAAATATATTGATGCAGGCACAAACTTCCTTAATAAGACCTCTACAGCTCAAGCAATAAAACTAAGAATCAATTAGTGGGATGACAACAAATGAAAAAGTTTCTGCACAGCAAAGGAAACGATTAAGAGCATGAAAAAAGAGTCTACAGACAGGAGAAGATTTTTGCTACCTGCTCCTTGGACAACGGATTAATATCCAGAATATATAAAGAACTCACAAAACAACACCCAAAAGACAAATAATCCAATAAATAAATGGCAAAATAACTCAAAACTTTTCAAAAGAGAAATAAAAATAGTGAACAAATATATGAAAAAAATGTTCAAAATCTCTTGCAATCAGGTAAGTGCAACTCAAAACTATACTGAGATTTCATCTCATTCCAGTCAGAATGGCAATTATCAAGAACACAAGTTATAGCTGGGTGCAGTGATGCACACCTATAATCTCAGTGGCTCAGGAAGCTGAGGCAGGAGGATTGCAAGTTCCAAGCCAGCCTCAGCAATTTAGTGAGTCCCTAAGCAATTTAGTGAGACCCTGTCTCTAAATAAAACATAAAAAAGAACTGGGGATGTGGCTCAGTGGTGAAGCACCCTTGAATTCAATCCCTGGTACAAAAACAAAACAAAACAAAACAAAGCAAAACACAAAGAATTAAAAAAATAATAAATGCTGGTGAAGACATGGGGTAAAAGGTACACTCATACATTGTTAGTGGGATTGAAAATTAGTACAACCATTTTGGAAAGCAGTATCCAGATTTCTCCAAAGACTAGTATTGGAATCACTATATTTCCTAGCTATCCAACCCCTTTGTTTTTATCCTAAAGAATTAAAATAAACATAGTACAATGACATAGGCCTCCCAGTGTTTATAGCAGCACAATTCACAATACCTAAGTTACAGAACAAGCCCAGGTGCCCATCAACACATAAATGGATAAAGAAAATGTGGCATATATACACAATGGAGTATTGCTCAGCCATAAAGAAGAATAACTTTATGGCATTTGCCAATAAATGGGTGGAACTGGAGACTAGCATGCCAAGTGAAACAAGCCAGTTCCAAAAAGTCAAAGTTTGAAATCTTTCTCTAATATGTCAAAGCTAATCTGAAATTTGACATTGAAGTTAATAATGGTGGCATTGCCAGTTAGTCTTTCTCTTTTATTTCACTCTTGTTGTGGATTCTCACTTTTTGAGAAATGTTGTTTTGACTATAAACAGATTTATTTTTTTAATACCTAGGGCCATCTGAGAATTTGGGGTTAATTAGTTTGGTGGGTTTCAGTGTTTCATTATCCTATTACTACTGATATACAAAAGAAAATTAATATTTATTATTAATCTTTATTAGCTGTATGTGCCTCTGTACTTACCTATATATCTCTCTAGAGGAAGAAAGGAAAGTGATATTCCTAGTAGTAAGAAAATATGAAAGGAAAAATACATACAATACTTTATACAAATCACTGAATAAAGAATATTGGGCAAGAGGCCAAAGCGATTTAACATTATTGTTTAACAATTTCCCTTTTGATTATCTCTCTTAATAAACCATCACTTTCATAATCAGAAAACTAAATTTATTTGATATTTTATTATATGTTTAAAGTATTCTTTTGAAGATTTTCAGACTGAAAATGATGTAGGCAAATGTGAATATCAAAGAATATATAAACATACTGTACCATGTCTTTGTTTTTGTTTTTTTGCGGGGGTAATGGGGATTAAACTCAGGGATACTCAACCACTGAGCCACATCCCCAGCCCTGTTTTGTGTTTTAGCCCTATTTAGAGACAGGGTCTGAGTTGCATAGTGCCTTGCCATTGCTGAAGTTGGCTTTGAACTTGTGATTCTCCTGTCTTAGCCTCTCAAAGTGCTGGGATTACAGGCTTGCACCACCATGCTTGTCTCACACTGTATCATGTTTTAAAAAGCCTTAAATAAATTCATGTTGTTATGGTTTAGATATAAGGTGTCCTCCAAAAGCTAATGTGTGAGACAATGCAGGAATGTTTGGAGGTGAAATTATTAGATTATGAGAGCTATAACCACATCAGTGGGTTGATGTATTTGAATGGATTAATGGATGGTAACTGTAGGCAGGCAGCGTATGACTAGAAGAAGTAGGTCATTGGAAGCATGCCCATAGGAATTACATTATCCTTTGCAACTTGCACGAAAGCTCTATGCTTCCTGGCTATCATTAATGGAGCAATTTTAAGGCCCAGAGTTTTGGAGTCCACTAACCTTGGAATGAACCTCTGAAACTGTGAGCCAATATAAAGTTTTAATCCTCTAAGTTGTTCTTCTTAGGTATATTGGTCATAGTGACACAAAGCTGACTAAAACACATATATACATAGAATAAAAAATCAGGAATATGTGAACTCTATCTATAATAAATACTGCTGAGTGATTGGGTTATTTATTCTTGCTATATTTGCTTCTTTCAAATCTTAAACATTTCAGATATTTCCACATGTATTTATATAAAAAGGAAATAGATGAATTTGAAAAACATCATTTAAACTGGAAGCATAAATGTTAAAATGATATGATGTATACAACCAGTGAGTGTGGGATATATGCATCAGCATCAGGCATCTTGTACAATAATATCTCTGATCTGTGATTGAGTGTGTGTATGGTTGTATGCATGTTGAATAGGAGGAACTCTTTGTTGTGGTGGAGAGGCTGATCACTCTTGTTTTGTGGGAATATCTGGCAGATACTACTGAGTGGAGACTCTGGTGTCTGAGTCACCCATTATCCCCCGTTCCCTTTTTTTTGTCTTCAGATGTCACCTGTGGGTTGAAAGCCAAGTAGACTTTGAATTCTCTAAAGTAGAGGCTCTAAAACATGCATGATGATGGAAAAGTGTGCAGTTTACTTCAAAATATTTATAATTCATTATAATTATATAACAAATATTATACAATAGTGTGTTTACTAGTATTTGTAAGTATACTGACACATACTAGTAAATATTGTCACTCACTGTACATATCACTTCTTTTATTGTTTTGGTTTCTGTTTAAATCTGTTTTTCAACTCCATGTATTTCCTTTTTATATAAATACATGTGAAAATATCTAAAATATTCAAGATTTGAAATAAGCAAATA
The DNA here is from genome assembly GCA_028644305.1 of Xerus rutilus. Taxonomy (NCBI): domain Eukaryota; kingdom Metazoa; phylum Chordata; class Mammalia; order Rodentia; family Sciuridae; genus Xerus; species Xerus rutilus. The sequence continues at coordinate 40,179,385 of CM053417.1, forward strand.
CAATAAGAATAAATAATCCTATCACTCAGCAATATTTGTTGTGAATATGTGATTTCATGTACTCCTGACTTTTTATTATATTCATATATTCATTTCTATAATGTATGAAGTCCATAAATGTCTTTTAAGTTTCCTTTTTACATTATGAAACATAAAATTTGAGGTTAATAAAGAATGGGCTAAAACACATAAGTGATATATAACAAACATTTTTTCTTTTTTTTTTTTTCAGTAGTTCCAAAATTCTTTTTTTTTTTAATTTGGTTTTTTTTTTACTTTATTTTTTTTCCTCAAGAGTTGCATTTTCATACATGTTATCGAACATAACAGAAAAAAACAAATTTTCAGAAGCTGTACACACTATTCACTGAAAACATTTGTTGAGGCAAATAGAAACATTTTTTCAATGTGTATAGGAAACTAGAAAGATATATATCAAACTAGTAGTATTACCAGGTGGGAGAGTGAAAAAAGTGATTAAGAGAATGATATCATCTTCTGCATCATACACTTCTAAAGTGTTTGAAATTTCCTTAAACAAATTTTGGAAATTTTGAGGAAATTCATTGCAAAGAGATTCACTGGAAATGATGTCACGCTGTTGAGTAAATATGCTCTTTTGTGATATGTGTACTATGTGTTTATGGATGCACAGGAAATGTGTGGGAAGTGCAACATCATGTGGACAGTGACTGTCTATAATGTGCCTTCTTTATGTATCTTTGTAGATATTTGGTGTTCTCTGTAAGCCCATTTAATATAATTGTATTTATTTTAACAATATTTTGGAATTAGGCAAATATATTAACATTAAACAGTTCATTTAATTTCACTCTTACAACCCCACAATCACACGTGCACACACACATACTATGAAATATGTATCCAAAAAGGATGCTATCTTGAAAAGCAGCAGTTTCCATTGTCTTGAAATAGGAATGCACTACTATATACTAAATAGTATAGTGATATATTTTTAAAATGCAGGAGGTAAAGAAACGCGACCTTTGTTATGGATGATACTAAGTTACTTTTGTTTCAGAATGATGTTATAGAGTTGGAGGTAGGGAAATTATTAATCAAACAACTGTACTTAGTCTGATTTTCAAGCCATTTTGGATTTTATGGATTAACACTGGAAGAGCACAGTACCTGTTTATTTTGTTTGATGCCATTTGATCCTTGGAAGAGCATACACTTCAAAAGCACAGAACAGTATAAAAGTTCTGCTGGACAAGAAGTTGGAGATGTGGTTTACAGAGATGTGGCCTATAGAACCAGACGTATAATGATCCATGTTACACTGGGTAAACCTATGCCTTTTTACATGACATTTCATCCAAAGTAATTTAAAGTTGAGATGATGGAGTTTCAATGTATTTTGCTCTTTATTCTGCATTCACTTATCTTCATATTGAGTCACAGATTTAGTTTTGGGAAACAAATTTTTAAATCTGCAATGGAGAAATGAAAATTTGCAGGTCCCAGACAATGGAGTGTACTCCAAGCCATCAGTTTTAAATATGATAACCAGTAATTTACCATGACATTATGAACCTCTAAATTCTAATAGCATGCTCTTGAATATGACATTGTGCTGAAATCCATTATCTCTATGTAGGAGATTACCCCTGACTGCCTTGGTAAATAAAGCAGTGTTTAGCAGTCTAGGAGGGAAAAGGAAATGTTTTTCTAATTTGAACCCCTAGCAGCCCAATATTCCTAGACTATACAATAGTATAAATGTGAAATATTACATGCCACTCTTCAACCCATACAGATAGATACTCCTTGATAACAATGATGACAAGATATTGGGTTTGTGGAGTTACAAAATTACTTTAGTATTTTTGTTTTTTGAATTTCAATATTTTTTTCTAAATACCACATATCTGCCTTTTCTATTATTCACTATTTTTCTCTGTTGTATTTCTTAATAGTCAAGTTTATTTGGCAGAATTTTTTTAGATACATTTTCTGCTTTTCCTTTTCCTTATTCCAGTATCCTCCATTCAAAGCATGTCCTCAAACATTCCTAGAAGATTCAGGTGGAGGAGTTTAGGACACATGAGCTGTAAACCATTCGTAATACTAAAGACACTTAGTAAAGACCATTACTTTGGGGAGGATTTGTCTTAGCAGTGATGATGAAAGATGGACCTCTGACAATTACTCCTTGGTACAAAAATCTGAATCATAATAGATGTTGAGCATGTTCCATGAAATTGGAAAGACCAGATATAGCCAGCAATTTTTTCTTATTATTCAGACCTGGGACAAAGTAAAAAATAATATAATAGAGAAAAAACTTCCCTAGATATGAAGTACATTTATTAGCTAAAAATATTTTTAGTCAAAATCTTAGAAACAAAAACCCTAAATAAATTCTAAGCCAAGCTTGGATGGTGCAGTGATATTCTCCAGTGCCTCTAACCTGAGCCTATGTCAGTTACTGTACCTTATGAATAGAAATTGAAAGCTTCAAATAATATATTTGTTTAGATTCCATGGCAAACATCAATCTTTTGTGATTCTGAAGCTATCAAACCTATTATTATCAAACCTATTATTGTGGATGATAGTAAAGAAGGGAAGCATTACATATGAATTGCTTTTCTACCATTGTTCTGTTCAATTGGAAGAGAAATGATAGTCTGGCTTAAAAGTAAAATTTGTCCATTTTACCCAGCAATGGTAAAGAATGTTTGGGAAGCAGAGGTGACTAGGTTTTTTTTAGAGGCAAATATGGGACCTAAAATGTGCAGCATAACGATTCCTCTTGAAAAATTAAGCCATTTTCACTGTAAATAGAAACAAAAACTCATGAAGAGAGTTATGTCAAAACTAGGGAAAGAAAAGGAAAGAAAGGTGAATGGGGGAAATCTCATGAAAATCAAAGGGAGATCAGTAGAGGAAAGGGACCAGGGATTGGGAGGAGAGGAGGAAGAAGTGCTGGGAAGTAATATTGGCCAAATTATATTAATATATTGTGTGCATGTATGAATATGTAACAACAAATCCCATCATAGTGTACAACATTAATGCACCAATAAAAATGTGGAAAGAGGAAAAAAACTTATGAAGAGAGCCAGGAAAATATCAGCCACAGTCTTACCTGCAGCTTCTTGCTGATTTCTGTCTGGAATAGGCTGTGGTTTTCTGGGGGCAGTTTCCTTGAGTTTTATCCTCCTGTTAATAGTTACCAATTATGAAAGCAATTTAAGAGGGTGATATTTAGGATGATTTTTCAAAGGTAAATTATGAAAACCTGTAGGAGTATTAGGACAAGCTGTCCTAGAGCAGGAAAAGGCTCTATAGGAAAATTCTTCCTAATGAGAGCTGCTATGGACTGTGTGAGCCAGAAGCTAATAGACTTTTGGTACCCATTCTAACAGGTGTAGTTTTAATTTGTTTTTCCCTGATTATTAATTGTGGTAAGCATTTTTTTCATATATATGTTGGCTATTTGTTTCAAAAAATCTAATCAGATCTTTTATTCACTTTTTAATCAGATTATTGTTATTATTTTTTACTATTAAATTTGAGTTCCATATATATTTTGAGTCCAGGCTATATGCTTAATATGCCATCTATTTTGGAATAAATTACAGAAAAAAACAAGCATTTTATTCTGAATCTTGTATCTAAAAAGTGTAGTTATTTGTCTGAATCCATGCAATCTTTATCTTTTTGTTTATTCATAGTATAGCTGTTGCAGGTTCATAGACATAGTTTATATGTGAAGATAAATACAAATTACAAGTAAAAGGATGGAAAAAACAAATGAAAGAAGATGGTACAGCTATGTTAATATCAGATAAAATACTTATTTTTTGTTGTTTTTTTCCATATTTTATTGGTGCATTATAATTATACATAACAGTGAGGTTTGTTTTTACATATTTGTACATATATATGATACAGCAATATAATTTGGTTGACATTGTTTCCCAGTATCAAAGTAGACTTTAAAATAAAAAATGTAAATAGAGAAAATGAGGGACCTTTTTATAATGATAAAATAATCAACTTACAGGGTTTAAGTAAGAGGTATTGAAGTTGGGAAACATCTAAATCCATTTTCTGTTGCTAATAACAATACCACAGGGAAAATAAATAAGTTTATTTTGGTTAATGGCTGGTCCAGGGTCAAAAGACTTTCTTGCTGGCAGAGTTGAAGGCTGCACAGGGCATCATGTGGCAGTAAGTACTTGGGAGAGTGATGAGTGAGGTACATGTAAGAGATCACCTGGCAAGAGAGGAAGCAAGATACTAGAAAGAGCCAGACCTGCTCTTTCAAAACAGCCCTCTCATATGGGAATTAATCCACTCCTTTTAGACCCTATCCACTCTGCAATATCAGCATTAATCCATTCATGAATGTGGTGTAACGATTGTATTCCACTAGGCTTCACCTTTCAGAGATTGTACCACCTCAACACTACTACACTGGGGCTGAAGTTTCACAGCGTGAACTTTTGGTGGATAAACTACACTCAAACCACAGCAGAAAAGAAGAAATTAAAGTATCTTTACTGGAAGTTAAAATAATATATAGAAATAAACATATAGAAAATCCTAAGGGATTCACTAATAAAAAACTATTAGAGCAATTCAGGTCACCAGGTACCTGGAGCATAGTTGAATGTAGGAGGAATGGGCTCTTAGAATACATACGCCCTTGACCCTACATCCTGGACTCTTGGACAAATATAGAGAGGTGAAGAGGGCAGACATGGAGCATCTAAAGTGTGGGTCCATGAAAAGCCCTGTTGAGCCTGGGATTCAGCAGTACTGAGATAGCCAGCATATTGGTGTCCTTATCTTAGTGTAGTACACTTCCTCATTTAAGAGAGTTGACCTATTTGATCAATAAGGTATTGTGGAAATGATTGTGAAACATTAAAGCTAGGTCATCAGAGATATTGTGGCTTCCATTTTCCTCTCTCTTGAATTGCTCACTTTTTGGGAAGCCAGCTGTCATGTCATGAGGGTACTCAAACATCCTATTGCAGAGAACTATGTTGTAAAGAAATGATACTTTCTGGAAACAGCCTGCAAGGAAATTTGGCCTCCTGCCTATAACCTAGTAAATGAACTATGTTGTAAGGGAATCTTCTAGATCAAGTCAAATCTTCAGAAGACTGTAGATAAGGGGGATATATTGGCTGCAACTCTTATGATATCCTAGGAGAGAGCCACCTGCATAAGTCAATCTTGGTGACAGAAATAGTGAGATATTGTTATGATTTAGATTCAGGTGTCCCCCAAAAGCTCATGTGTGAGACAGTGAAGGAAGGTTTAGAGAAGAAATTATTGAGTTATGAAAACCTTAACCCAATAAGTGAATTAATCCCCTGATAGGGATTAACTGAGTGGTAACTGAAGGCAGGTAGGGTGTGATGGAGGAGGTGAGTCATCGGGGGATGCATTTGGGGTATATATTTTATATCTAGCAAATGGAGTTTCTCTTTCTCTGCTTTCTGGCGTCATGTTTTGAGCCACTTTCCACTACCACAATTTTCTGCCATGAGGTTCTGCCTCACCTTGGGCCCCAGGAATGGAATCAGACTTCAATGGACTGAGACCTCTCAAACAATGAGTTGAGCCACCAAATAAACTTTTCCTCCTCTAAAATTGTTCTCATCAGGTCTTTTGATCATAGCAGTGAAAATCTGACTAAAATAGAAATTACCTGTTTGCTGTTTTAAGCCACTCCATTTCAAATTCATTTGTTATGCAAAAATAGACAATGAAAATACATTTTAGTACCAAGACTATGGTGCTGCAGAATAAAAATTGTGAGAGTGGCTTTCCACTGGTTAGAGAGAAAAAACTGGAAAACTGGAAAGAAATTGAGGACAGTATTAGTGAAAGTCAAAGTAAAAAATGCTTGGAAAAGAGTATTATCAGAAACATGTTGGCTGATGTGGAAAATGCCTGTAAAAACTTAAGGGGAATAGAGGAAAACATTATTAGGCACTGGAGGAAAGGGATGTTTTGTGATTTCATGCAGTGAAATGAAGAGTAGAAAATGTTCCTAATAAAGTGGGTGATATAACTAAGGAAAATTATAGGTTTAAAATTATACACCTTTTGCAGGTGCTAAAATGGTTTCTTCTATGTGTAAGAGAGAATGTAAAAGAACTGTTAAATAAAAAGATTTTGTTACAGTGATGGAAAGCTGACTAACACATATACATAACTGCCTGCTATGCTTTGAGTCCTGGAAATAGTATCCACAGACTTAACATGGCTATTAAATACTCCCTAAGACAGGATGGAAATAAACCCAGGTCTTCTCATATACTATATTTGTGGAAGGGGTAGCTTTTCCTACCGATTCCTTGCCAGATTCCAGAGTTATTAAGGAGGTCATCCATCCCTGAGATCTCTTGGCTACATGCACAGCACTTGTGATTGATTGTATAAACAATAAAAGGAGTTCATAGACTACATGATGGCACTACTAACCATTATGTGATGGAGCTTCATGGAATGTTTCTGCTTGCCATCCCTTAGTCAGGATGTCCCCAGTAAAGATAGGATCCATGAAATAACCATGAAATAGGATCCATGAAATAACCGTGTGGCCAAAGTTCAGGCAATTGTCTTTGCATTGGATGCCCCAATCTAAAAATGGTTCCATCTTCACATTATTATGCTATTGGGCCAAAAAGTGTTCCCTTCAAGGAAAGAAATTTGTATTCTTGCCTCAAAGATGTCCAAAATATAAATAAAAATTGTTTGTCACCACATATACTAAGGTTACAATTTAAGGCTTCACTAGAATACTCCTTATTCCCTTCAAAATTATAAACATTACTGATAGTAATCAAGATACATGTGCATGCATGCATGCACACACATACACACACACTTCCCTTCCCTTCTTGGAATACACAATACTGTGCTATTAAAAATGACATTCAGTAAAACTTCCACATCCTGGATAGCCCCCACATAACCAGTTTAATTGGGACATAATGGTTTCCTAAAAAACAAACCCCAAAACTTCTTCTGAATTCTAGAACAACAAACTTATTTATCTTGTCCCAAGACTTAATCTATTTTTATACATTTTTATTCTTAGCCCATCAAGGCCAGATTGAGGAGACATACTCCCCTGGGTTACATTAACCATAGCTTGCCCAACAGCTTGGGCAGCTTTGTATCTGGGATCAATTTGATCCTAAAGCTTCACCAAAAAACAAATGAGGGCTGGCGTTGTGGCTCAGTGGTAGAGTGCTTGCCTCACATGTGTGAGGCACTGGGTTTTATTCTTAGCACACATATAAATAAATGAATAAAACAAAGGTCCATCAACAACTAAAAAAATTTTTTTAAAAAGATGAGAAAACAAAACCCAAATCAAACCAAAAGAAAACAAACAAAAAAACCTTCTCAGGTTCTATTGTACAACATTCTGTTGGCTGCAGATCTTACTACTGGTTTGGGTGATTTCATTGGTTTACAAAACGAAGGCCCAAAACTTCCAAGTGAGCCTTTCGTTCAATCAAACATGGAAAATGCAGCTGGGCATGGCGCTTGTAATCCCAGTGATTTGGGAAACTGAAGCAGGAGGATTGCATGTTTAAGGCCAGCCTCAGCAATTTAGGTAGGTTCTAAGCAACTTAGCAAGACCCTGTCTCAAAAAATAAAAAAGAGCTAAGAATTTGGCTCAGTGTTTAAGTACTCCTTTGGTACTGGGTTCAATCCCCAGTACCAAACAAACACACAAACAAAGCATGGCAAATGCTGAGTACCACACCAACTTGAGTGTGTAGTGTGTACTCATTCAAAAAATACACTCCAATCCCACTTCTCAGGGGATATAACCCTGGACAAGAAGCTTACTGTTGGCACTCATATGATCACAAACAATATCATCCTTGTCCAAGACCTTCTTGTTGAAGATGTCTTTGTTCCCATTGCTGGAAATGATCTTATCCCAGACATTAAAACCTCTCTCCCAGTGATGCCCATGGACTACCTTTCTTAAGGTTCTGAATGAACCTAGAAAATTTTGGCTTTTTGTTTTTCCTTTTATATTAGGGATTCTGTCATGTTTCCAAGTTCCCTGTCTGCTTAGCCCATGATCCTGGTATGCTACTTGATCTCTGGGAGTGTATACCCCTACAATCTGATGGGGCTCAGGACATGCTATCCCAAAATATGGCGACTTTGCATTTGAGAAAACATCAGAAGATGGAAGTTCATTCTCACCTTCATCTTGCCCTTTCCCCTTAAATTAGATAATGGTTATGTTTTAGATTGAGATATTATCCAAAAGCTTATGCGTGAGACAATGCAAGAAGGTTTAAAAATGAAATTATTGGGTTATGATAACATTAACCTAATCAGTGCATTAATTCCCTAATAGGGATTAATTGGGTGGTAACTATTGCCAGGTAAGGTGTGGCTGGAGGAGGTGGGTCATTTGGGAGGTAAAATTTAAATAAACTTATATACTAAGTATAAATTTATATACTTTTCTCTTTTCAGTCTGCCTTTTGTTATAAGGATCTAAACCATGAAACTAGGGATGGGTGAGAAATATTTCTCTTCTACAACTTCTATGCCTAAAGGGAAATATGGTTGTGGTTACTACTATCTGTGCCTCTCTAAAAATTAATGGAGATTATTGTTTACCTCAGGAAACACCTATTGCTTTGCAGCCAATCTCATGACCCCTTACAGGGAGGATCACTCACTCCCCACTGCCTTTTCTGACTAAACCCCCTCCAGGTTTCCACGATGAACTCCTGTTCTGTGTCTCTGATTATAACCTCTTCATAGTACACACAAGTATCACCAATATTTACATATAGTTTACTAAATTATCATTTCATAACCTCTAACAACAAAACTGCCAGACCTGGCGACTTGAACTGGTTATATTTCTAGCATGCTTTACAATTCTACCAAGATCTTTTTAAAGAATCCAAAAGTTTTAGATATATTTTACTTGGCTAATACCATATAAATGGGAGACCTGGTTATGGGCTAGCCTGCAGAGACTCTTTGTACTTGTACTTATATTCCTTATTTCTTATTCTCATAATAAAATAAGTTCTATCTATTCCTTTTTGTGCAATTTGTCCTACTCTCCAAAAATCTTAACTAAAATCACCTGAAAGTTTTGTTAATGATGCCAGAACATCACAGGACCAATTGTAAACATTTTAAAATTTTCTATATTTATTGATGCGTAAAAAATAAAACCACACACCTTACTGGCTGGGGAGAGATTGCTTCTCCCTGGGCTTGCCATTTTTCAAAGATTAACAAAAGGTCCAACTAAAGCATCTCTTTTCAGGCTTGTTATGCAACAGTAAATAATTAAAACAGATTTTGATTCCATAAGAGAGTGCTACACTAAGAAAAACCTAAATAAGGTGCTTAACCTTCTTATGCATATCTTTCTGAATGATATATATATGTATGCAACACTCATTTGTATGCCTTTCACTAAAAACATATAGATTCTTAACCGTTTTGCATGTTTTAAAATTTCATATGCAGGGTGTCAAAATGCTTATATCCTGTCACTATTTTCCCCCTTAACTATATTTTAATGCCACCACTCAATCTTTGCCCTTTGTTAAGAATTGAATTGTGTCCACATGGAGGAACAATCCTAACCCCCAGAACCTATGATTGTGACTATATTTGGAAACAGTATTTGCAGATGTAATCAAGTTAAGATGAGGATATACAGCATAAGCATGACTTGTGTCCTTAGAAGAGAAATAGAGACAGAGATGCAAGAGAAAATGCTATGTAAAGATGGGGGAAGAGGTTAGAGTCTTGAATTTGCAATTTAAGGGATGCCAAAATTGACAACCACTAGAAACTAGGAGAGAGGCATAGAACAGATTGCCTCAGTGCCTCAAGAAGAAACCAATTCTTAAAACCTGAATTTCAGATTTAGGGTCTCCAGAACTGTGAGAAAATGAAGTTGTTGTTTTAAGCCCCTCAGTTTGTGGTAATATTTTGATAGCCCTAGGAAATGAACACATTTTTTGTGTGTGTTGGGCCCCAAAGACTGTCTTTTCCTTGGCCTAAAACTTTTCTATGCCATTCAGAACCAAATCAAGTCAGCAAATGCAGGTTGTATATAGGGGACTGGGTCACACAGGTGTGATGCAAGGATGAGCTATCAAGCTGAGCAGGTGGGAACACCCTGCTCTCTCTGGTCTTGGAACACCAAGACTTGGCCCTAGCCCCTTGCCAACTGATGTGCCCAGAGACTTCTCTCCCCCTACCCCCGGCTCTTTGCCAACTGATATGTTCGGCCGGTCTTCTCTTCTTCTGACCTTGGCTCCTGCCAGCGGGCCCAGCTTCTTGCCAGTTTCCCATAGCCCCAAACTGATACCAGTCCTGGACAGATACCGGTCCTGGCTTCTTGTCAGCCAGCCCCGGCTTCTGGCCAACTAGATGACCTTTTAGGTGATTGGTTATAAATCAATTAGGTAATCCTCTGGTTGAACACCCCTATATAAGCTTGTAACTTCCCCTTAATAAACAGTTTCTGCTTGAGACAGAACTCCCGGCTCGTGTGTGGTAATTTAGTGCCAGATCGGCTTTACCTTTTTCAGTTCGTTTTTGCCAGGGACTTCCAGGGATCCCCTCCTCCCCGCTGGTCGAGGGGGAGACGGATACCTGGCTGGAAAGACCCCGACAGGTCTTACTCTTGGTGGGGTCTGATGTGTTGCTTTAAATCAGTAGTTCTCAAAGTTTCATGTGTGGAAATACCTGGAAGATCTATAAATCCTAATAGCTAGACTGCCTTAAGAACTGATTCAGTAGGTCTGGAATAGTGCCCTAGGAGCTCCATTTCTAGTAAGTTCCCAGTTGCTACTGATGCTGATGATTGACAGCAGCCAATTTATAACATTTGGTCTCCTGGTAACCTAGGTCATTCATTGGTTTCCTTCAATAAATGCAGTAGGGGCTAAGCCTCCAAATCTTTTGTTATGTAAATTTTTATAACTTTCTATTTTAGTTTATTTTGGTCTACAATTAAATAATTTGCCAAAAAACTAAAATATTTAGATTTTGAGAGTTTTGACCATAAAAAATTATAAATGTTTAAGGAAAATATGTTCAATGTGATTAAATATTATACGATGTATACATGTGTACATTATATAGTACCACATCAATTTGTACAATTTTTTTGCTTTTATGTATCAGGAAATAAATTTAAATACAAAATATTATTTTAAAATCTGGCTAAATAAACTAAAGAACTTCAGTTTATTTATAGCAATGTGGGCCAAAAGAGAAAAATAAATTTAGATTTGAATCAGAGTTATTCACATAAATAATGTACAGCTTATACATTTCAAACAAGATTTTATTTTTAACTAAACAAATGCAGTCAAATATATCAGCAAAAAGTTAGCATATAGACAAACGTCAGTTGATATCTTTTTTTATGTGATGAACTTTGGAAAAAAAATTAGCGTTCTGCGTAAATTTAAAGTAGAAAATTCATGAAGAACAAATTCATTGTTTCTTTCTCCACCCATTTCTTTCTGTTTTCCAACTGTAGAATGAAACAAAGGACAATTAACATTTGTATGCCATTAACACTCACTCTCTAAATCTGAGTCGATGTTATGTTATTTGTTGTCTCAGTGAGTAGAAAACAAAATATGTTCCTCTTATAAACAGAACTTTAGATGTGGGGGTGCTCAGGCCTTTGATAGCTTTAATTACCTGATTACATCAACCTCATTGTCTCCTTGCTCACCACAATAAATGCCTGTTTTATCATGAGACTCTGATTTACATAAATATTCCTGCCTGTGCTCTTTTCATCAACCACATACATGTATTTCCATAAGCTCTCAGACCCTCAGTTTTTATATCTGCAAAATGAGAATGAGGCTATATCTGATGTCCACAGATGTGAAAATTCAGAAAGAGAAAAACAAACACTGAAAATATAGGATAATTTCTGACTCAGTGATAAATGAGTCTTACTAATTTTCTTTTGTTTAAATATTCTATGAAAACTAAACTAGTATTTATGTAGTGAAATATGGTCTCACTTGACATCCTTAACTTTTTATTACTCTGTCAATAGTCAACCCTCTCAAAGGCATTGTTAGTGTAAGAGGCTACTTTTTGGTGGCCAAGCAATGAGAGCCCAGGTAGTACATGGTCCAGTCACTTTATCTGATCCATTGGTGTCAACTATAAGGTCTGATAAAATTTCCCATCTATAGTTATCTTATAGCTATATGATAAAGAACTTGTAGCCAGGAATAAAGTACATGTCAGAATATACTGCCTTCTGTTTAATATATATGCACATTATTAACCCTGAACTGTTTATATTTTAGTACTGGGGACTGAACTCGGAAATACTAGACCACTGAGCCACATCCCCAGCCCTATTTTGTGTTTTATTTAGAGACAGGGTCTCACTGAGTTGCATAGTGCCTCACTGTTGCCAAGGCTGGCTTTGAGCTGGTGACTCTCCTGTCTCAGCCTCAGTGCTGGGATTACAGGCATGCACCACCCTGCCCGCTCTGAACTGTTTTAAACTAAATTGTAGCAATATTTTATTTGGTTTACAGAGAAAATTGTAAAACATAAAGCCAAAAGTAACAGGTTTGTGTCAGGAAGGTTAGTTAATACTAAAGACTCTAATACCTGGATTCCTAACGGAGGCTGCCCTCTGCTGAGTCCAGATCCTTTTGGGGTCCTTCTTCAAGTTCTTCATTTTCATCTCTTTCCGCTTCTCCATTCTCACCTCCAGTTTCTTTAGACACTTCATTAAAATTTTTGTAGTAATATTCAGTTGCTTCTTTAGCCAGTAATGATAGAGGCTTAGGGACCATAAGATCGCTGAAATAATATCCCAGCTTACACTTGGTTTTGGCATCTGGTACCCTATCCTCAGGAAAATCTGATAAAAAAAATATATGAAAGAAAAATATCTCTGTTAGTTCCTACTGGATGATACAATACTTCCATGGCTCTAATATTTATTCTGCTTGATAGCTTTCAAGGTATTATCACTTCCACGATTTCAGGTGTTAGTGAATTATAAACTGCTTCTAGGCAAAGAATTGTTAGGGCATTTATTATTAGTGTATTCTGCTATCAAACACCACCCTATTGCTGCTGATTATTTTTGGTCCTTGAGAGAAGGATTAGAATCATTTAGGTCTGACCACATGTATAATTCTGTCCTAACCTTCTTGAAAATGATTTGTTTGATTTAAAAAAATTCTATAGGGAAGCTCTTCCTCAACCCCTGAAAAGAGAATGCTTATGTGTGAAGTGCTCTAGTACTGGTTCACTATTATTTTTTTGTTTTGTTTTGGATAATCTTACCAAGAAACCTCACATTTTTGAACAGCTGTCAATCAAAAGTGAGGAATGCCATTTGTCTGTCCTTTGCCTTCAGGCTCTTTCCATTTCCTTCAAATTCCTTCCTGAAGCCGGGTGAGGTGGCACATGCCTGTAATCCCAGCACTTTGGGAGGCTGAGACAGGAGAATCACAAGTTCAAAGCCAGCCTCAGCAATGGCGAGGCGCTAAGGAACTCAGTGAGACCCTTTCTCTAAATAAAAATATAAAATAGGGCTGAGGATGTGGCTCATTGGTCAAGTGCCCCTGAGTTCAATCCCTGATAACAAAAAAATAAAATATATCATTAAAAAAAAAGTTCCTTCCTGAACATCTACTAACCACTGACATTCAAGTTTGTGGGCTCACACACTGCATTGCCTCAGATCTTTTATCAAACTGAGGTTGGTAGAAGGCAGCACAGTTACTGTTAAGACTGGAAAGTCAGCCGGGCGCGGTGGCTCAAGCCTGTAATCCCAGCACTTAGGAAGGCTGAGACAGGAGAATCGCGAGTTCAAAGCCAGCCTCAGCAATGGCGAGGCGCTAAGCAACTCAGTGAGACCCTGTCTCTACATAAAACACAAAATAGGGCTGGGGATGTGGCTCAGTGGTCGAGCACCCCTGAGTTCAATCCCTAGTACCAAAAAAAAAAAAAAAAAAAAAGACTGGAAAGTCTAGGATTGGGTTTCTAGTTGGACACACGGGGCTGTAAGTTTTTGAAAATCTTGACCCGTTGCTTACCCAGGCCAGCAAGATCTGAGCATGGCCTGTGAGTGAGCCAGCCATGGCAACAGAGGCTGCAAGGGCTGGGCCAGAGGACTTGCAGGTGCACAGGCCCCAGTCCCCTAAATTCGAACCACAGGCCAGGCGCCGCCCACCTAGACCTTGTCCTCTGCTGTGGCTTCCTCAGCCTTCTGGGATGCTGCCTTGCCTGTGGGGTCCTCTGCCACCCAGGATGGGATCCCTCTGCCAGGTATTCCTCCTCCCAGACCTTGGCTCCCATGGCCAGGTCCTCCCCACTCCCAACGCACGGGCTCCTCTACCAGCTCCCGGGGTTCCCAAGGGGTGGCGCCTGGTTACCACGTGGCCTGTCTGGGACCGACCAGGATGAAATCATTATAGTAGCTACTGTGGAGAAGGGAAGGGGAACAGGGGCTGGAAGGTCACGGGAAACTCACAGGCACCTGCAGCTGCTGCACCCTCCTCATTCTCCTCATGCCCGCCATCTTCTTCCTCGTTATTTACTTCCTCTTCCTCGCCATCCTCCTCCTCCTTCACTTCCTGGCGGTGTTCTGCCTTCAGCTCTTCCTCTCCCTCTCCCTCCTCCTCCTCCTCCTCCTCCTCATCATCATCATCATCTAGAAGCTGCATATTCTTGTTCTCCGAGGTGCCGGGCCAGGCCTCTTCCTCCTCCTGCCCCTTCTCCTCAAAAGCTTTTACAACTACCTGGAAAGCCAGAAGGGCCGCGACTCCCGCCACTGCGGCCAACCACTCTACAGGCACCAAGGCACTTCCGAGGGACCCGAGATCCAGGCCTGCCTCTTCATCAGCTTCGTTCTGGCCGCCTGGGACCAGATCTTGGTTGTTGTTGTCAGACATGGCCTAAGAGACACGTCAGCAAAGATTTCGACGGGAGCTGCAACCTGGCTGCAACAACGAAGTCAGTAAAGATGGCGGCCACTGAGGGGTGATCTGTGAGGGGCGGGGAAGACTTTAGCCACAGAGCATGCTGGGAGGTGGGGCGGCGCCAGAGAGTGTGTAGCCAATGAAATAGCACATTGAGACTGTGCCCTGCCCAGGCCCCGTGACAGGAAGTCATGAAGGAGGCTGGAGGAGCGACCCACTACGGCTGCGCCCTGAGACAAGGCGGGAAGGTTTCTGATACGCTAGCTATAGGGGCGGAGTGAGGAAAGGTCAACAAAGGGTCACTCCCTCCTTGTGAGCCCAAAGCTCACTTGCTGAGAAGCGAAGATTGACATGCCCCACATCCAATGAATGATCAAGGTCCTCAAGTTCCCTTAATAAAACCCTGTATGGTCAGGTAAGCCCTATGCTCTTTTTTTCTTTTTTTTTTTTTTTGGTACTAGGGATGGAACTCAGGGACACTCGACCACTGAGCCTCATCCCCAGCCCTATTTTGTGTTTTATTTAGAGACAGGGTCTCACTGAGTTGCTTAGCGCCTCGCCATTGCCGAGGCTGGCTTTGAACTTGTGATTCTCCTGTCTAAGCCTCCCAAAGTGCTGGGATTACAGGCTTGCGCCACCACGCCCGGCTCTATGCTCTTAATTCTACTTTTGTCAGCAAAATTGCTGTGTAGTATTCAATATGCCAGAGCCATGGGACATTCAGTATTTTGTTCCCAGTGCCCACTATGACACAGCTTGTACCAGTATGGGAAAAATTGTTTAAAATTGAGGAAAAATGTAGATAAATTATCAGCAGCCCAAAATCCTTTCAGAAGGGGTGAGAGAGAAAGTTAATTTGGACATTTTAACATAATTAAAGTCATGTATGGCCATTATAAAAGGTCCTGAGATTCCAAAAGGCAAGAAAGGAGTTGGCCAAAGCCTCTATAGTGAAGACATCTAGGGGCAATTCTTAACAGCAGCATTTGTTGTAATTGCAGTTGAGACAGACGTTAGTGACTTTTCTTGGACCCATTCAAGGTAGACAGATTTTCAAATAACAGCATCAAAGGACTTAAGTAAAATTTGTAAATGAAGATTATTTTGCACTCAGGTTCCAAATGTCCTAAAAGATGTTGGGTTTGTTTTAGTACTATGGATCAATAAGTATTTCTTCCTTTGATTTTTTGTGTAATATGTCAAACTATACTCTAATGTAACATTTAAATTTTAGTCTATAGATTACATAGGCTTCCCATCTATATATTAATATATAAAATTGAAAGTGTTGCCTTGGTATCTTTTAGCTTCATAAATCCTGCAAGACCTTACTGATTTACTCTACTGGATGATACAATACTTCCATGGCTCTAATATTTATTCTGCTTGATAGCTTTCATGGTATTATCCCTTCCACCATTTCAGGTGTTAGTGAAATCCCTACCCAGTGGGGCTAGTTCCCTATACAACTTATTCCTCTAGTTTCTGAGTTATCCATTCATCCACTTACTAGCTTTCGCATCCATAACAAACCACAAAAGTATTCAGATAAACTAGTCATATTCTTTTTTGAGAACTAAGGTATTTGCCAACCTCTTCTTTCTACAAATTCTATTTTCCATAGTTTCTACTGGTTAAGTCTATTCTCAAATACCTCTCCCCTGTGGCCCTGAATGGAATGCACTCTTATCCCCTAGGACTGTGAGGGTATGTGAATAATAAGCAGCTGTTATTCTTATCTATCCAGTGTCTGGTATTGTGTGCCTGGCCATCTCATACTATTTAGTGTGGGGGATTCCTCCTTGGATTCTATCAGTTTGTCTGCATACATTTTGGAGGATGTGTGAGGTCCATGTAGATTTAAAGTTATAATATCTTATTAACATATTGAGATTTATCAACACACAAAGATATTATTGAACTATATAACATTGTTTTTGGTTCTAGAGCGTGTTTTATTTGATCTCAGTATATCACCAAGATTTCTTTTTCGTACTATTTAATGGAATATCATTTTCCATTCTTCATTCTTCTATTTTCAACCTACGTTTCTTTGGATATAAAGTGAGTCTCTTTTAGACAACGTATATTTCTGTAATTGTTTTGTTTTAATCCCCTTTACCAAACTCTGCCTTTTATTTAGAGTGTTTGATCGAATGGGTTTTAAATAATACTTATTGCAACGGAGTTTGTTCTGCCATTATACTATTTGATTGTTTAATGTATCTCGTATCATTTTTGTTCCTCAGTTCCTGAATTACTGCTTTTTATAATTAATTGGATTTTTCTAAGTATATCATTTTAATTTTTTCATTATTCCTTGTTCTGTGTGTTTTCAGATTTTGCTATTTTTGGTAGTTACTTTGGAGATTATACTTATTATTTTGATAATAAATTTGTTAGTAACAAGATAATTTAAATAACATTTAAATTTTTTTTTAATTGTAGATGGACACAATATCTTTATTTTATTTCTTTTTTTATATGGTGCTGAGGATTGAACCCAGGGCCTCACACATGCAAGGCAAGCACTCTACCACTGAGCAACAATCCCAGCCCCTTAAATAATATATTTTTAAAAAATCTTCTTTACATCTCTGCCACACTCATTATGGGATCATTTTGATAAATTCCATCTTTGTGTGCTGATGAATGATTACCGATTATTGTTTTATGCATATGCTTTTTAAATGATAAAGGAGGAAAAGAGGAGTTGGAAAACCAAAAGTTTAGTCATACTGGATTGATGAAGCAGGTCCCTATGTACCTTATCCCCCAGTTGAAATAATAAAATGGCCTAATGTAAATTAAAACAGGGCTTTCAAACATTGAAATTTATTGTATAAGATCTAATTCATGAAGTAGTGATATTACCCATTTTTTCTCCATATACTGATCTTATTTACCCTCTTCTGAAGTCATAAAGAATGAATGTATGGTGTTCAATTTTAAGTGTCAACCTGACTAGGTTAAAGGATATTCAGATACCTGCTAAAACATTTTTATGGGTGTGTCTGTTAGGATATTTCTGGAATAGATTACCATTTTAATCAGTTGACTGTATTAAGAAGCTTTGCCCTCACTAATGTGAGAAAGTGTCATCTAATCTACACATATAGAATAAGAAGGCAGAAGAAGAAGGGTGAGTTCACTTTTTTTATCCATCTTCTCCCAATCTCAGATGACTCCTGGGCTCACAGGAGCACTATACCCCCAATCCTTGCTGATTCTCAGGCCTCTTACCTTAGAAAGTTATAATATCAGCTCTCCTGGTTCTTTGGCTTTCAAACTCTTGTCTTAATTATGCCACCATGTCTTTGGTTCTCCAGCATACAAATGGCATATTATGTGTCTTCTTCACCTCTGTAATCATGTGAGCCAATTCCCATAGTATATCTTCTCTTGTATATCTGTATCCTATCAGTTCTGTTTCTTAGGAGAATACTGGGTAATACAGAATGGCACATAACAGTGGATATTAGCAAACTTAATCCTGTAGTTTCACTTATTAGACCCCCATGCCATATATTCAATGTTATTGAAATTACTGATTTCTTCCAATTGGCAACTATAAATATTTTTCTATTATACAATTGGCTAATACATTTTGTTCAGGCTATATTTCAGTACCTCTCAGTCACAGTTTGCCTTCACCCCCAAGGAGACAAAATATACTTTTACCAAGTAACCTATGGGATACCTTGACAACTTTGTCTTCACACAAAATTGTGAGTGTGAATTGTTCAACTTTATTTTTCTTCTTGAAGATTGTTTTGGCTATTCAGAGCCCCTTGAAATTTCCTATGAATTATAGGATCAGCCTTTTAAATTTCACAAAAGTGGTCATTGAGGTTTAAATAGGGATTGCATTGAATCTGTAGATTGTTTTGAGTTTGTTATCTTAACAATATTAAAATTTCCAGTGCATGAACATGGGCTGTCTCTCCATTTATTTATATCTCCTTTGATTTCCTTATCAACATTTTAAGTTTTCATTATACAATTCTTGTAATTTCTTGGCTAAATTTGTTCTTAAGCATTAGACTCTCTTTGATGCTGTTATAAATGCAATATTCTTAATTTCACTTTTGGAGTTCATTGATAGTTATGAAGAAATTTAACATTTTTAGTATTAGATATTGAACCCAAAGGCACTTAACCACCCAACCACATCCCCAGCCCTTTCATTTATTTATTTATTTATTTATTTGTTTGTTTGTTTGTTTATTTTGAGACCGGGTCTCACTAGGTTGCTTACACCCCTGCTAACTTGCTGAGACTGCCTTCGAATCTGCAATCCTCCTGCCTCAGCCTCCCAAGCTCCTGGGATTACAGGTGTATGCCACCATCCCTGACTCAACTTGCTTTTATATGTTGATCTTTTGTACTGAAAACATGCTAAATTTGTTATGTAAAATAATTTTCATGTGCATGTTTTAGAATTTTGTATATATAATATCCATAGTAGTTGTGAATGGAGAATTTTATTTTCATCCCTTTTACTTTGAATATCATTTTTCTTGCCTAGTTCTTGTTGTCTAAGTAGAACTTCCAGTTCAATATTGAACATAAATGGTGAGAGTAGGCATTCTTGTTTCATTCCTATTATTAAGATGAAAGATTTAGTCATTCAGCATTGAGCATAATCTTACCTGTGGGTTTTTCACAATGTCCTTTGGTACATTGAGGAAGTTCCCTTCATACTTAGCTTGTTGAGTGTCTTTTGAACTTGTGATCCTCCTTCCTCAGACTCCCAAGTCACTGGGATTATAGGCATGCACCACCACACCAAGACTAACTATTCTTTTCAATGTATCCTTTCCTATTGGTGTCCTATAACATCTCACCTTTTTTTCCCTTTTTTGTGGTCTTGGGAATCAGGCTCAGGGGATTGTGTATGCTAAGCAAGTGCTCTACCATTGAGATATACCCTAGCCTGTTCCACCTGGTTTCCTTAGCTCTTATGAAGGTATTATGGATAGTTCCATTTTGGTGTTTCTGCAGAGGAATGAACATTCAAATGTCTTATTCTGCCACATTGCTGATGTCTCTCTGTCTTCTGGATGTATTTTAATTATTTTTCTTGTAAAACTGCCTTGTTAAAACCTGCAGTACATTTTTTTATATATTTTTAATATATATATATATATTTTTAGTTGTAGATGGACACAATATCTTTATTTTATTTATTTTTATGTGGTGCTGAGAATCGAACCCAGTGCCTCACGCTTGTGAGCCACGCGCTCTACCACTGAGCCACAATCCCAGCCCCCTGCAGTACATTTTTAATAGAAGTGGCAAGAATAGACATAACATTCCTGAACTGGGGGACAATCATTCAGTTTTTCAGTTGTGGGATTTTCATAGATCCCTTTTAATAGCTAAGGAACTCCCTTTCAATTTTTAATCTGTTGAGTGTGTTTATTATGAAAAATGGTTGTTTTTTTTTCCAAATATTTCTTTTTGAATCTGTTGAGATCATTATGCAATTTTGTCCTTTGTTCTATGAATATGATGCATTACTTTTTTACTGTTCCCTGGATTGTCAGGCTATGCTGCAGGATAGAATATCAAATGAGTGCAACTAAGATTAACAGGCAAATGAGGCTCAACCAGAGAAGAAACCAGTGCATGATATAGGTTGCTGAGAGAAGAAAATATCCACAAGTTTTACAGTGTTCACCTACAGCAAGAGTAGTTAAAGTATAAAAAGATACAGCCAAATGTAATGCAGCTTTCATGGTTAGCCGACCCATTAGGAAACCAAGTCAGACATTGTAACTGCACACATTTCACTTCATGTTGTAGGGACAGGACTGTTCTGCTCCCCTGTGTAGTCTGAAACACAGAAGCTGGGGTCATGCCTGACGGCCATTGATTCATATACTTAATCAGAAGACATCAGTATACATCAAGCCTGGAACAGGGAAAGACATTTCCTCACAAGATGATAAGCCCAGCACAGGTTATAAGAGTTCTTTATCTCCCAGTAAGGAAGTGTTCCAGGCCTAAAACTCATTCTTTTACAGCTCAGTGGAGTATGACTGCCTTTTCTATCATTGACATTGACTGATTTTCACATGTTAATTGATGTTACATTCCTGGGGTAAATTTCACTTGGTTATGGTATATAATCATTTTTATGTGTTGGTGAATAGTTTTGCTAATATTTTGTTCATGATTTTTGTGTTTGTGTTCATAAGGGATTTTGGTCTGCAGGTCTTTTCATGTTATGTTTTTATTGTTAAAATTCAGGGTAATATAGTGCTATTTGGAAAGTGCTTCTTTCTGTTTTTTTTTGGAAGAGTTTGCAAAAGATTGTTGTGTTCTTTAATATAGAGGAGAGTTAACCAGTCATTTGTCTTTGGCTTTTCTTTATGGGAATTTTTTGATTAGTAATTCAATCTCATGTTAGATATCTGTTTCAATTTTCTTTTTTTTGAGAGATGTCCCTCTTTTAATTATGATATTTTAAATTTGTCTTATCAAAATTTTCATGCTGTCTTATTCCATTTTGTGTTGCTAATTTCAAATACTGGAGACTGGGTAATTTGTAAACAATTTAAGTTTATTTGACTCATGGTTCTGGAGGGTGGAAGTCTGACAGAATAGCACCAGCATTTGGCAAGAGCAAGAGAGGATGAAGGTGAGAGAGCAAAAAATGGATGAATTCATTTTATAAACAAGCTACCCTTATAATAACTAACCCACTCCCAAAATAATAGCATTTACCCATTCATGAGGGCACATTCCTTATTGAGTTAATCACCTCTTTTTAGGCCCTGTCTCCCAACACTTGCATTGAAAGATTGTTTCCAATACATGGAATTTGGGGGACACGTTCAAACCATACCATTTGGTCAGTCTAGCTAAAGGTTTGTAATTTTTGTTGATTGATTTATAGGGAAAAGCTTTGGTTGTAAATTTTCTGTCTTTTTCTATTCTCTATTACTACTTTTATCTTTAAAATTTCCTTTGTTTGAATCTGAAGCAATATAGAGCATATTATTGGATTTTGAATAGCATATTATTAGATTCTGATTACAAATTTATTCTTTAAATCTTTTGATTGGGGACTTAGTAACTATTTACATTAAATTTAGTTACTAGGACAGACTTTATCTGGGTGTTTCTATACCATTTTTTATTTCTTCCCCCACCTCTATTCCTTTACTAGTTCCTTCTTTTATGTTAAATTCTACTTTCTTATACCATTTTAGTGTCATTTTTACTATATTTTTAGTTATTTTCTCATTGATTTTCCTAGGAGTTGTAATTAGCATTTTAGTTTGTAAAAATTTAGGATGGATCGATACTAAATTAATTTCCATAGAAAACAAGAGCTTTGTAACTATTACCATTCCCTCTCTATTTGAGCTATTATTGTCATACAAATTTTGCCCATGCATATTATAAGTTAACCAATGCAATTTTGTAATTATTGCTTTCTATGGCTATCTTTTGAATTAATAGAACATGAATGTAGAAGCAAAAAAATTCATATACACTGTCTTTTTACTTACCTATCTAGTTGCATTTGCTGTTGTTCTTTATCTCTTTATGTACATTAAAGTTAGTATCTAATATCCTTACATTTCAGCCTAAAAGATTTCTTTCAATACTGCTTATAAGATGTCTACTATTGACATCATTTCTCAGATTTTATCTGTAAAATCTAAGTTTTTATTCAGTTTTAAAGGATAGCTTTTCTAGATTTGGAATTCTTTTCCAATGATGATTTTCCTTTTCCTTTTTAAAATCTACATAAAATTATACATATTTATAGGGAGCTGTTTGATCTTTTCACACATGTATGAATTATGTAATATTCAAATTCAAGTAAGTATATCTGTCTCCTCAAACGTTTATCATTTCTTCATGGTGGATGCATTAAAATATTTTCTCCTAGATTTTTGAAATATACAGTACATTACCATTAGCTATAGTTACTCTACTGTGTTAAAGAACATCAGCATTTATTTTCCCTAGCTAACTATATTAATACTAATTGATAAATCTTTTGCCATCCCAAATTCACCACAAATCTCCCCACCCTCTGGTAACCACTATAATTGAGGATAATCTCCATTGATCTAACTTCAAAATCAATAGTTCTTTCTTGAACTATTTAAAATATAGAATTGAGCCCCAATAGGAACTTTTTATTTTGGTTACCATACTTTCACCTTTAGAATTTCTGAGTTTTTTTTTTTTCATTTTAAAAAATGATGGCTGTTCTTGATAAGTGGTGAGGTATTTTTTCTCATATTCAATATTCATGTCTTTATATTTACCCTCAACTTCTATGAGAATAACTTTTCAAAATTCCACATGAGTGAGATCATGTAGTGTTTATCTTTCTGTGCCTGGTTTATTTTACTTAACATAATATCTTTCAGTTCCATACATGTTGGTAATGATCTTTTTCTTTCCACACCTGGAATATATCATCCCACTGCCTTCAGGTCTCCATAATGTTTGATGTCAGGTATTGGTCTTATTGAGAATCTTTTGTATGAATTTATTTTTTCTCTTCCAATTTTCAATATATTTTTGTCTTGAATTTTGGAAGTTTGATTACTTTTTGCCTAGATGTGTCTCCTTTGAGCTTCCCCTAGCAGTATGCCATGGATTTTCTTGAATGCATAGGTTGATGATTTTCACCTAATTTGGGACGGTTTGGCTATTTTCTGTTTATATATTCTTTCTGTTCCTTCCTCCCTTTCCTTTCCTTCTAAGACTCCCATTACATTAATGTGGATATGCTTTATTCTTGTCCTGTAGGTATCTGACTCAGTTCATTTTTCTTCCTTCTTTTTTCCATCTTCCCCAGTGAGGATAATCTCAATTGATCTAACTTCAAATTCAATAGTTCTTTCTAGAACTATTTAAAATATAGTATTGAGCCCCAATAGGAACTTTTTATTTTGGTTACCATACTTTCACCATTAGAATTTCTGAGGTTTTTTTTTCATTTTAAAAAATGATGGCTGTTCTTGATAAGTGGTGAGATATTTTTTCTCGTATTCAATATTCATGTCTTTAAATTTTTGAACATATTTATTACAGTTGATATAGATTCTTTGGTAAGTCCAATGTATGAATTTCATCAGGAACAGTTTCTGTTGACACCCTCCACATGAGCCATACTTTCTTTGCATATTTTTTATTTTTGTTGTTGTTTTAGTTGTACTTTTTTCATAATGCAGTGTGATAAGTCTAGAAATAAGATATGCCTCCTTCTCCAGATTTTTTTGTTGCTTGGTCTTGTTATTTTTTTTTATTTATAGAGACTTTACTCAAATACATCCTTTTAATTGGATACTTTGTCATCTATGGATACTGAATTATCTTTTCCATTAGTACTTAGCTACTGATTAGAGGAAGTTTATTAAATGACTTGAACCAATAATTATTCTACCTTTTACCTAGTGCTTTGTGAGTATATTTTTGGATGCCTTCAGCAGCCAGTCCAACAGTTTACAACTCTGCCTAAGCCTTCAGTTTATGCTTAAGCAGAGCCTCAATATTGGTCACAGATAAGAGTTTATGGCTTTTCTGGGTACTTCCTAGACATGCACAGTTCTGTGCATACTTATGCCTTTCCAAATCTCATATATGTTTGAACTTTTCAAACATACGATGGACATTTCCATTCCAAGGTGTTAATTTTAGATGGACAACTTCTTTTCAGTTCTATTTAGTATCACCATCTCTGGAAGCTTCAGTGTTAGACTGATCTATCTATCTATCTATGTATCTATCTATCTATCTATCTATCTATCTATCTATCTATCTATTTTTTCCCAAATGCCCTGACATTAGTCCAGTTCATATAAAATGGACTAACTAAAATCAAGTAAAGTCATGAGCAAGAATGGAGCATTTCAGAGAGCTGTCAGGTAGATAAAATAATGATAATTATCTGAGAATGAGATTATTGGGGAGCTCCAAGCCTTCTTCCCCCTCTACTTATTGCCAGGCTCAAAGTTCCTCAGGTAATCTACTTGGGAAGTACTTGAGTTTTTAACACTGTTATAGATGTGAGTTGAATGGCATCAGAGTAGGCCAAAATAAAATGCAACAATGCTCATTCACTGTTCATAAGATTGGTCACTTTTCCTGAACAAATTCTCCTTGGATGATTGAAAGCCTTTAATTAATTTCCAGAGTTCTGAAAATTGGTTTTGACATTTTTTTTGGTGTTCTTGTTTTTTGGAGATCCTCGCTCTACCATTGCAGAGGTATTTATTTAACTTATTTCTTAATTTCAGTGTTTCCTGTGGTTGTGCAATTTCCATTTGTATTCATTTCCTGTGTATTTCTAGTCTTTGCTTTATAGATTCCAAAATTATAATATCATATACTTAAATGTTTATATGAAAATTATTTTAGTTACACTGTAATATTTCTCTAATTTCCTTTGAAATCTATTTGTCATAAATTATACTGTTTCTTATATAAACTTTGCTATATTTCCATTGTTATTGTTCACACATGTCTATGTTTTTGTTCTATTTAGAGGATTTTAAAAAGTAGTATTTAGTTGCATATTTGAATCATAAATGCATTCTCCTTATAAAATTTCAAATATTCTACTAATACTAAAACCCTGTTTCACCACCTGTCACCATCCTCATTCTCCCTGACTTCCTATGTTACTCTTCCATCAGATTATGGGATATAATTCAACACCTTTTTCATGTGCATTAAAATGAACTTGTGTACTACAAGAAAAAGATCTATGTATATATTTTGAATTTTAAACAAATGAAACAATTTAGTATTTATTGGTTTGCAGTCTCATTTCACTTGACTTGTGTGCCATTTGTTGTATTTACGTCACCCTCATCCTAATTGATGCATAATGTTTCATTTTTTTGATAAACCTTAGATTATTTATTCATTTGTACTTGGATAGACACTTTCATGATATGAAGTGATATTTTCTTGTTACAACAGAAAATAATGCAATGAATAACCTTGTAAAAATATCCTTACAAGCTTGGGATACTATGTGTTTTGAACACCAGTAAGGACTGAATAGGTGATTAGAAAATTACACACCTACCTCACTCACTTGAAAGAAATTATGGATGTCTTATCTTTGGCAAAGGATGAAAAACCCTTGCCTTCTTAAAACAAAATTCTATTCAGTAATTAATTATAGTTATGGAGATTTATTAAATTCTCACCTATATTGGAGTAATGGGAACTGGGTAAATAAATGAATATATTTAACAGAAAGTTTGTCTACTTAGAGGCAAAATTTAGAGTTTTGATAATGGAGTATGTATTGAAACAGACAATTCTTTGTGAATAAAGTTTTGCTGATGAAATTGTGAATGATGTATTGGGATTTCTCTTAAGCATGCTTGTTCGTTTAAAAGTAGGTTGATTGACGCCTGGAAACATTCTTTTGAAAATTGTTCATTTCAGGAATGATTACAAGCCGGGCGCGGTGGCTCACGCTTGTAATCCCAGCACTTAGGGAGGCTGAGACAGGAGAATCACGAGTTCAAAGCCAGCCTCAGCAATGGTGAGGTGCTAAGCAACTCAGTGAGATCCTGTCTCTACATAAAACACAAAATAGGGCTGGGGATGTGGCTCAGTGGTCGAGTACCCCTGAGTTCAATTCCCGGTACCAAAAAAAAAAAAAAAAAAAAAAGGAATGATTACAATTAGAAATTTTAATTTTGAAATGTTTCGTAGAATGAATTGTGCATATATCTGTGGACCTAGAGCTATTTAGAATGGGAAAACTTGTTTAAATCATCCTTTCTGAAATAAAACATTTTAGATATTTTAGTTAATATTTGCTTACAAATGAGCAAGAGGTTTGCAAAAACTTTATGAAGGAACTTATTACTTAGAATTGATGTGTGTGTGTGTGTGTATGTGTGTGTGTTTTCACGCTAAATACTTAAAGTTTACAGTGAGGCAAAGAGTTGATCAGGTAACTACTTCTATAATATTGACTTAGATGTTATTTCTGTAGTTTTTAGTACTGAATTCTTTTATCCTAGACTTTTTGGTACTGGGGATTGAACCCAAGGTTGTGTAATCACTGAGCCTCACCTCTAACCATTTTTCTTTTACTTTGAGACAAGGTCTTGGTAATTTGCTTATGGCCTCACTAAATTAGTGAGGTTAACTTTGAACTTGCGACTGTACCGCCTCAGCCTCCCAAGTTACTGGGATTATAGGCATGTGCCATTGTGCCTGGCTTTGTTTTTTAACCAGATACTAATGTAGTTGAGCCAGATAGTATAAATAAATTCTGAAAATGAAAAGGGACAATTGAATCCTTCCTTTGGGGATTTTATTTCTTGATCAACCTAATTTGATTGTGAAGTTATTCAGTGTTTATTGTTAGTTATAATATGTTTTCTTTTTGTGATGAATTATCTTTTCTAATTTATCTGACAGGGAGAATTGGGTTAATAAGATACTAAAGAATTTAATAGCTGGGGACACTCAGTAGGTTCTGAAAATTTGAGGTTCTGTGTACTATGATGATTACATACATATATACTTGCTTGCGTACTTAACAATAGAATGCTAGCACAGATGTTAAGAAAATGAGATTGAAGGAAGTGCAATTACATTCCTTTGTAGGGAAATTATATGAACTGATTTTAAGTTTTCTAATAAAAGCATATTGTACAATGGCCTCTATTAAGCAATCACATTTGTGATTAAAAAGATAACAGACCAATAAAATACAATACAGTACTATACATAGATTTGTTCTCTTCACTTGTCTCTACAAAGTTTTTAAAAATATTTTTTAGCTATAGATGGATACAATATCTTTATTTTATTCATTTATTTTTATTTTTATGCTGTGGATCAAACCCAGTGCCTCACATATGCAAGGCAAGTACTCTACCACTAAGCCAGAACCCCAGCCCTTCTACAAAGTTTGATGTAATTTTCTGGGCACTCAAAAGAGCTGCATAAGTATATTGTGTCTATATTTGACTGACGGTGATTTCAATGCCAAATTTAAATGCATGCTGCATTTTTGGCTTTGACATTTATCTGTAGCATGCATACATATATGTGGTGTGTGTATCTGAGTGTTTATATTTATATATGTTGATATATATATATATATGCATATATATATATATATATGCACATATATCTGTATATCACTCTTTTTTTTGGTACTGGGGATTGAACTCAGGGGTACTTGACTACTGAGCCATATCCCTAGCACTCTTTTGTATTTTATGTAGAGACAGGGTCTCACTAAGTTGCTTGCACCTCACCCTTGCTGAGGCTGGCTTTGAACTTGAGATTCTCCCAATGCATATCACTCTTTACATATATACTTGTAAATATATTTGTTATTACAGATATTTGTATATATATTATATATGTGTGTGTTTGAGTGTGTATGCCTATGTGTATATTGCATATATAGATAAAATGACAGAGACAGAGAGACAGACCAGAAAGAAGAAGACAGAAACAGAATTAGAGAACTGATAACTTTAAATACAGTTCATGATAAAGTATGATGTATGATTGTGGTTGACTTTGGCTTCTGTAATAAGACTGAGATTCCAAGCTCAGGAGGTGGTGAAGACTGGTGGGGAGAGGACGCTATCTATTTATGAGTCACATAGACTTTGGTTCCAATATTTTATCCACCACATAGTATGTGTGGGACCTTGGGCATGCTTTTCTACAGACTCTTGACAATAGTACATCATTGTTATCTTTTTTCTAGCTTGTCAAGCCAAAGAAGTGAACACATTTGAATCTTGTTTTTATTTCTATTTTGTTTCTATTATGGGAGTTGACTTTTAAAAAATTGATTCATTGGCCATTATAAGGTTTCATTTTTAGGAATTGAGGCATCCCAATCAATTGCATGCCTTTTTCCATGAAAGTTATAAATATGTTAAGTTTTCTCACAAGAAGGTAGCAGTGAGAAACCATTGTATGTTTAATTTGAATGCAAATGCATCCAGTGACCAGTGGATATTCTGGGAAAAATTTGGAGCTTCTCATGTTATCCATTCTATGTCTTGATGTTGCCTCTTGCTATACATACTTAACTATTATCAAACTCTCTTATGACTGTAGTTCTACATTTCATTTAACATACCATGTATTGTTCAGCACCACATCACTCTTCATTTTTTTCAAATCAACTTTATTGTGATATCATCTACATAAAATATACTGGTCTTGTTTTAGCACTGAACTTATTAAAAAGAAGTGTGTGTGTGTGTGTGTGTGTGTGTGTGTGTGTGTGTATGTACTACTGGAGGTTGAACCCAGTTCCTTGTACATATTAGGCAAGCACTCTACTATTGAGTGATACCCCCAGCCCTGTTAATGAGTTTGATAAATATGTACCAGAAGTACAATTGAGGAATACAAAATCTTCACCACCTGCTGATTGTGGTGGTGCATGCCTGTAATCTCAGTAACTGGGGAGATGAGGCAGAAGAATTGCAAGTGTGAGGTCAGCCTCAGCAATTTAGCAAGACCCTGTCTCACTGGTAGAGTGCCCCTCCTTCTGGGTTCAGTCTTGCAAACCTAAAAAAAAAATGAAACAAAGAAAATTTCCATCACCTAAACAGTTCATGCTCCCTCTAAATATCATACTAAGGAAACTGCTGATTTTGATTTATACCACTATCAAAATAGTTTTATCTGACCTAGAACTTTTGTTTACAAAGACCAAAACAGTATATTATTATATGTTTCTATTTTTTATTTTTAGTTTTTTAGATGTTGGTGGACCTTTATTTTATTCATTTATTTATATGCGGTGCTGTGAGTCAAACCTAGTGCCTCACACGTGCTAGGCAAGTGCTCTGCCACTGAGCCAAAACCCCAGCCCTTATATTTCTGTTTTTAAATTCAACGTATTTTTGGATTGTACTCCACTTATGTCATTCCTATTGTACAGAAGTGTTCTATTGTTATAAATATTTGGCAGTTTCTAATCTGTCATTTGAAGGACATACATTTCCTAGTTTTGCTTTAATGAAGAAAGCTACTTTGAATTTGACAGACTCTTAGTCTGATGTGAGAATATCTATGAATATAAATGCTACATCATATGTTAATGTATATTTAACTGTAAGAAAATTCCAGTTCTATAGTGGTCATATCATCAAAAACTTCTGACAGCAGTATGGGAAATTTCTAGTAGCTCCACATCCTTGCCATCATGTGGTATTTTCTGTCTTTTAAAACTTTCCCAATGGATATAGTGTAATGTGTCATATCATTGTGATTTCAGTTTGCATTTCCCTAATGACTCATGATGTTGAATAATTTTTCATGTGATTAACAGCCATTCACATTTCTTACTTTACATCTGTTATCTGTTTTATTTCCTTTAATGTAATAATTTTGAGGTTAATACATGTTTGCTATGGGCTGAGTGTCGGTGTCCCATCTCCAAATTCATATGTTAAAATACTAACTTTTAAGTTGATGATATTGTTAGGTAGATTATTCAGCCATGAACGGATGGTGGAAGGAAATACAATGAAGGGCAGTAACTTACAGGAAAGATATTAGATGGATGGAAAGATCTCCTATGTTCTTGGATAGGGAGAATTAATGTTGTTAAAATGGCCATACTACCAAAACCACTATACAGAGTTAATGCAATTTCTATTAAAATTCCAATGACGTTTTTAATAGAAATAGAAAAAGTACTCATGAAATTCATTTTGAAAAATAAGAGACCCAGAAAAGCTAAAGCAATCCCTAGCAAGAAAAGTGATGCAGGAGGCATCACAGTACCATATTTCAATTATACTACAGAGCTGTAGTAACAAAAATGGAATGGTACTGGCACAAAAACAGACATGAAGACTAAGGACACAAAATAGAAGACACATAAATACAGTAATATAATACTAGACAAAGGCACCATAAACATACATTGGAGAAAACATAGCCTCTTCAACAAATGATGCTGGGGAAACTGGAAATCCATGTGTAGTAGAATGAAATTAAACCCTTATCAATCACCCTGCACAGAACTAAGCTCAAAATAGATCAAGTACTTAGATATTCTGTGCTTACTAGAAGAAATAAATCAGAGACCCTGTGCTTACTAGAAGAAAAAGTAGGCCCAACTCTCTATCATGTCTGCTTAGGAACTGACTTAGCTGATGATACATTTAAGGTGCTATGGAAAGAATGTTTTAATCTTGTATACTAGATCATCTGCAGCCATTGAATATTTATGCACTGGCTTTCTGGCTGTATGGAACTTGAGATTACTGTCAGTACAAGCACTTGTTATTTCCATGTTCTAAGGTGGTTCTGAAGACTGAAGCAAGTTTGTCAGATAGGAATGCTGGAATGGTGAATTATCCTCTTGTTTGCTTTAACGCAGTATTTTTTAAATCTACTGGTTTTTATTTGAGAATTTCTGTTATATCCTTTAACTAATATTTTATTCATTTATCCATTGATCATGTTGATTCTGAGGATGGATTTGTATATCCCAGTTTCCATTGAAAGTTAATTACAAGCTGATTATTATGTTGATAATCTCATTTAATGATCACCGAGAAATGCTTTTAATAGTTGGAGGTACCAGCAATTATTAAGGAAGGCAGAAAAGGCAGCATTCATGCATCCTCAGCAGCCCTATTGAGGGTCTACCATGACAGTGATTGTGTGTATGCATGTTTATGTATGTGTGTGTGTGTACATGCATGTGTGTTTGGGAAAGGTATGAATTTTATTGAAGAAGCTTTGTTTGAGATTTCTTTCACGTAGAAAATATAGTTAGCACCTTATGAATAGAGTTAGAAATATGTGAGTCACCAGTTATTCATTCACTTCTCTTGTTTCTATGTCCTAAAATAGCCTGACACTTGTACAAGGAGAGCCTACTTAGCCTGTGATACTTTCAGTTGGATTTGTTGATGAACATAGAATAAAATGTGGACAATGAGAAAGACCACTAAAGTTTTCCATTCTTTTCAGAAATCTGATATTAATTTTATTTAATTTTTTAAATGCTCATAATAATTTTAATTTTAACATTATGTATTAAAATTGCCTTGGCAACCTATGTATTAATTATTGGAAAAAGTATGAAATTTTAGCAAAGACCTAAAATATCCCTAAATGGTTCTGTATATTGAATACCCAAACAAATACTTATCAAAAATTCCCTTTTAATTTTATAAAGCAATTTAAATATTCATATAGTGTTAGTAATTCTAGAATAGCTAAGACACTTTTATTACACAGGACCATTATGGACTGTACTTTCATTGTAAAAAAAATGTTTTCTTTCTCTTTCTTTTTAGAAACTTCAGGTACTTTAAAATTTATACAGGTTGCTTCATGTAAGAAAATACAAGGTAAGAACTTGAAATTTCTTTAGGGGATTGGGATAAAAGTGAGATAAAGTTTCCCGTAGGTCTTGGTGTCCATGGGCATAATACTATGAAACATGCTTTTATTTACAGAGAACTCCATACTTAGGATTTCTTTTCCTTTAGATATGTGTTAATTAACTAACTGAGTAGAGAATATAAGAATATGGCTTCCAAATTAATACTTTCTATAAGGTATGCCTATCTATTGTATAAATGAAAACTGCTTTTTGTCTGCTGATTTTATTTCAACCTAAGAGAAATGAGGAAAAATGAATCATTTTTGTTAGAAGTGTGAATATTTTAAACCCCTCATTTGGGTATTTTATTTCTTGATTAACCTTAGAAAACTTTCAATTTATTGGGTATGGATTTGGCAAGATTAAATTTTTATATTTTACTGTGGGCTGAGAAGGGTTAACTCAGCAGGATTAAGTTGCCTAAACCATGTACGTTCTAAAGAAGTGCCTGTCTTCAAAACTGGCCCCTGTATGGCTCCTGGGAGATAACCTTGGAGCCTATGGAATGTTCTGACTGATAAGTTTAATTTCATATGTCTGTGCCCTTGGGCCATGCTTTACCTGTTTGATTGTTTAAGTTTATTCTAGCAGTGTGATTTTTTTGTGTGAATGGCTGTTTTTGTTCTAGGGGATAGGCTTGAATCTAAGTAACTTGGTCATTCATGCAAGTGCTGCATGGCTTCATGACTGACCCATAATAAAAGCCCTGAAATACAAGACTCAAGTGATCTTCCCTAATTCACATATGTCATTTCTGGTAGAACTAGATATGTCCATGTGTGATTCTTCTGGGACACTTGGCAGCTTGTCCCTGGTTTCTCTTGTATTTTGACCCATGCTTCTTTTTCCTTTGCTGACTTCAACCTATATCCTTTCATGATAATAAACCATAAATGTGAGTACAGGGGCTTCTGAGTCCTTTGGGTCCTTTTAGTAATCACTGAGCCTGAGTATGGTGTTGAGGATGTCCAACAGAGGTGATGTAAGAAGAGGGATTTATTAGAAGAACCTTTTCATGATCAAACATTGAGAATGCATTTTCTGGGAGAAAAGGAAGGGAGAATAAGTAGTGAAAAATAAACTTTGATTCTTGAATGGCTGTTGAGTCACACCCATTGTATGAGACAAGAGCTATTATGTGATTAGTTACTGGAGGTAAAAATTACATAATAATTAAATTTAAAACTGATAGATACTATCCTGAGTAGTAATGAAAAACAAGCTAAATAGATAATCCCTTCACTATTTTTAGTTGCAATTAATAAAATGAAAGCAGAGAATACTGTCCAAGTGAATCTTAGCACTGCATTGAACTCAGATTTCATTCAATCTGAGCTGTGACTTTTAACCTCAGAAATATTACCAAAAGTGAAAATTGTACTGGAACAATAGATCATACTTCTGTTCATCAAGATGGTATTCCATGGGCTGGGGTTGTGGCTCAGTGGCAGAGTGCTTGCCCAGCATGTGTGAAGCACTGGGTTCAATTCTCAGCACCGCATATAAAATAAGTTAATAAAATAAAGGTCCATCAAATTCTAAAAAAATATTTTAAAAAGAAGGTATTCCATGTGACAGATGGAGGAAAATTAAAAAAAAACTACTGAAATTAATGAGTTAAAGAGTTGCTTCCTTTTATGTATCCATATGAGCAGCTTCCTGAAGAACCTTAAGAAAAATGGGTTGTAATAGTGATTAACTTGGGAGCAATCTCCTTGGTTTGGAATGCTGAAGAATAGAGGAATATATTTGGGACCAATGCACTGATTTCTATTGAATAGGTGACTGTACGTGGTCAACAAATACATCACTTTCTTCCTGCGGGGATAACTATCCTTATGGACTGAATAAAACCTTCATAAAGTTCATTCATCCTGTAAAGGATGATTTTTTTCACCTACTTTAAAAGCTAAATGTTATGCCCAAGATGAAGTAGCTGATATGCTGCATATGCAAGCAATGTTGGATTGATTTTATAATTACTGAGATGATCACCCACTTAATATTATCTCTTAAGATCAATGTAAATGTTGTGATTTAGGAATATCCAGCATAATCTTGTTTTTGCAAAATAAAGCAATTTTCTAAGAAGCTATATTAGATTTGTCATTGCAGTTGCCTCCCGGTATCACAGTAAGAAAATGAAAGTGACTCACCAGAAAATAGAGAAATCTAATAACTGTTGTCTCAAAAGAGACTCAGTCATGAAAGTACTACTTTCTTTTAGCACAAATATATCCTGATGCTCAAAAGAGTAAAGTCATATATTTGCCATGACAACTCCTGCTTTTGAACGTGACAAGGTCAAATGGAAGCCTGCAAACATGAGTTTCATTGTTCTGTGGTCACACAATATGATGACTAACTGATCCTATGGTTAATGATTTAATGGAACTCTAGTAATGTGCCAGTATCCTTTGACTTATTTTCAAGTTACATTTATTGCAAAGGATATCATTTAGGAAGGAATTTCTAGGAACAACTTCATACTGGGTGATTAGTCTGTGCAGTATATAGCTTCTGGCGTACAAATTACTGTGTAACTATAAAGCCTGATGATCAAATAATCAGAAAGGTCTCTGATTATGATGGATGGTGTATAACAATGGAATGCATAACATGCTACAGAATTCTGCACAAAAGTATATATTACCTTTGCTTGTGTGGATGGAAAGCTATTAAAGAAATTTAAAAAAAAAACAATGGATTTCTGATGAAAGTAAATCAGTAGTATCACAGGTTAAATCCAGTTTCCCCTAGGGAATGGTCCCAACTTGAGCAACAGTCTTGTGTAAATAAGCCATATAATAATACTGATATTGGCCCAATATATTGGGATATTGAATTAAAACCTTCTCAGAATAGAATATTGATAAAAAATGGACATAAAAGCTAGATTTCACTAACCATCAGCTACCTTACTTTCTTGTTAAATGGTTCTACATATATTTATCACCAGGTACAAATAACATTTTATCTAGGGGAGAAATAAGTCAAATTAGTGTAGAAATAATGTGTTTCTTTTCCCCTGTGCTGGATCCTCTATTAGGCATATTCATACTGATTCTTTGACTGTATCGATGATATAAATGTTATAGTAAATGCAAATGCACAGGAAAATATGATAATTTTGCCCTAAGTGATCTAGACCAAGGGCCAGAGGAACCATCAGGGCAGGAAAGGGTTAACTTGACTATCCTGTTTCCTAAAATACAGTATATTCTAAGGAAAGAACTATTTTCAGAACCAACCCTTGATTCACTCTTGGGAGATAATCTCTGTATATTTGAATTTTTTACTTCAAAAGTTTGTTTTTGTATGCCTGGAGCCTTGGACCAGATTAAACAGATAAGTTTATTATTTATGCTGAATGCCTTTGTTGGCTACAAGAGTACAGAGGGAGGCTGGGGTCTATGTTGGTGAGGCCAGTCCAAAAAAGGCTCTATATGTCTCTGTGACAGTTCCTTCAAAAAACTCTGTACATCAAAGTTTAGGTGAGCTTCTCAGTTTACTAATACTTCACCTGCATTTTCATACATTATTTCTTGTATTTTCTTTTTCTTTTTCTTTTTTTGGTACTGGGGATTGAACTCAGGGGCACTTGACCACTGAGCCACATCTCCAGCCCTATTTTGTTTTTTATGTAGAGACAGGGTCTCACTGAGTTGCTTAGCGCCTTGCCGTTGCTGAGGCTGGCTTTGAACTCGCGATTCTCCTGTCTCAGCCTCCCAAAGTGCTGGAATTATAGGCGTGCGCCACTGCGCCCTGCTTATTGCTGGTATTTAGTGTGTCCTTATGCAAATCTACTGGGAGGGGACAACTGTTTGAGTCTTAATTCTCTGAGACTTTGCTTGGTGTACTTTTTCCCTTTGTATAATCTGATCTTTTTGAACTGAATTTTCACTGTAAAAAAATATAACTTCAGAGATAGTAAATTTCTGAGTTCAGTGAGTCCTTAGATACAATTATTAACACTGAGCATAGTTTTAGAGATCCCTGAAACATTGTGAGTTAAACATACACCAAGTGTTAGAAGATTGAAGTTCAGATAAGTTGAGATATATTGAAATATTTGATTATTCGTGAAAGTATCCAAACTCTAAAAATTGGAGGATAGTTTAACATAGGTTGATGTTGTTATAGTAACATGTACACATGGTGAAAGAGAACACTGCAGAGTGAGTGAGAAAGACAGACGTTCAGGATGAAATAAAGATGGAGAGAGAGAAGAGGAAGATGTTGAGGGGATAAGGAGAAGGGTCGAAGAGAGGAAGAGACAGAAAAGGAAAGAGGGAGAGAATAGTAAGAGTTATATGGGTACAAGAAAATGAAATTTCTGGAACAATATATCCAAACCTGGAAATATAGAATATATTGAGAAAGGGTGATTATGTCCTATACATTTGAACAATTTTTAAGAAATATAATTTTGAATCCTTTGTATATAGTACACATGAATTTTTGTTTAAAAATAACTGAGATTTATATTTGGAAGATATGTAAAAAATATCACTTCTACATAATTTCTACTTTTTATTTTTTTAATTTTTATTTTATTTTATTTTTTGGTACTGGGGATTGAACTCAGGGGTACTCCACCACTGAGCCATACCCCCAGCCCTATTTTGTGTTTTATGTAGAGACAGGGTCTCACTGAGTTGCTTAGTGCCTTGCCTTTGCTGAGGCTGGCTTTGAACTCAGAATTCTCCTGTCTCAGCATCACAAAGTGCTGGGAACAGACATGCACAACCATAACTGGCTGATTTATACTTTTTAAAGATGAAAATATGAAGAATAAAATATGTTGAAATCAGGTGTAGAATTTAAAAATAAGTAAAGACTATACTTAAAGCTTTAGAAATGAAGCAGAATAAATGCTAAAAGTATGTATTAAAATAATGACAATAAAATATTTAACATATTCAATATTTTCTCTGTCTCTCATTTATAATGGGAATTCCTATGGTGATGATAGAGAGGAAAGACAAATACAGACATGGGTACTTGGGAAATTCTTAGGAGCAGCAATTTTCTTTCCAGTGTCTATTTTGTTGACTATGGACAAACATGAGTTTTAATTCAGTTTTTGTTCTGAAAAATCAAATACTCCAAATTAAAGAAGTCCTGTTACATTTGTGTTCATTAATTGCTATTGAAAGAGGTATCATTTTACACATTCACTGGCAATTGCCTTTTCATTTCCTATTTATGAATAGTGGTTACACAATAAATCTCATTTGTCTTCCTCATGAAGCTGGTGGCAGAGGTTAGAAAAAATATCTGTCTACTGGCAATTTAAATGCCGAAAAATAGGTCATAAAGCTTACTCGGAAATCTGATGTTCTCAGGGACCAAGTGTGGCTCCCTATTACTTGGTATTGTCTTGAATTTATTTACTTCATTCTAACTAATTATACATGACAGCAGAATGCATTTTGA
>CM053417.1:40217720-40248722 GCA_028644305.1 Xerus rutilus
TCTTCCTCATGAAGCTGGTGGCAGAGGTTAGAAAAAATATCTGTCTACTGGCAATTTAAATGCCGAAAAATAGGTCATAAAGCTTACTCGGAAATCTGATGTTCTCAGGGACCAAGTGTGGCTCCCTATTACTTGGTATTGTCTTGAATTTATTTACTTCATTCTAACTAATTATACATGACAGCAGAATGCATTTTGATTCATTGTATACAACTTTTCATTTCTCTGGTTGTACACAATTAGAGTCACACCATATGCGCAGTCAGACACGTACCCAGGGTAATGATGTTCATCTCATTCCACCATCTTTCCTGCCTCCATGCCCCCTCCCACTCTCACCCTCCATCCTTCCCTCCCCTTGGCCCAATCAAAGTTTCTCCATTCTTCCAGTGGTCTCCCTCCCTCCTGGATCAGCATCCACTTACCAGAGAGAACATCTGGTCTTTAGTTTTTTGGGATTGTCTTACTTTGCTTAGCATGTCTCCAACTTCATGCATTTACCTGCAAATGCCGTAATTTTATTTTCTTTTATGCTGAGCAACATTCCATTGTGTATATATACCACAGTTTCTTTATCCATTCATCTATTGAAGGGCATCTGGGTTGGTTCCACAGTTTAGCTATTGTGCATTGAGCTGCTATGTACACTGATGTGGCTGCATCAATAGAGTATGCTGATTTTAAGTCCTTTGGGTATAGACGAAGGGGTTGGATAGCTGGGTCCAACGGTGGTTCCATTCCAAGTTTTCTAAATTGCCTTCAATTTTTGATGCTGCTATTTATCCTTCATAATCAAACTAAAACACAGTGCACTTTTGTGTCCTCCTGACAGCCCTAGGATTGAAGAGAAGATGACGTTTTGACTCTTTGTCAGAAAAGGAGACTAAGAAACAGAGAATTACCACTGAAGAAGCTGAGCCACACTCAAACTTTCAGAAGGACTCTCAGGTTAGAAAAGTTACCCATGGAGCTATACCAGTGTTTCACAACTAGGAGAAATGATGACAGATAGAATGGGGGCCATGGTACGGGTCTTGTTGCTCGCCTCACAGAGAAAGAGCTGAAAATTTTACTTTGTATATGGGCATGATGCTGTTCCAGCCCAGCCTTACACCTGCATATTCCACAAAGAACATGGTGGCTTCTTGAGTAGGAGCCCCTGAGATGAACCCCAAAGGGGATCTTCTCTTTGCTCCTGAAATCTGAGAAGAACAGCTTCTTAACTCTGAGACAAGTTCCATCCCTCTGAACTGAGTATACTGGTCCATACTGATAAATGTGAACGCTCCTGGTCACACTCGGGAAGCTTCTTTCTACCACTGTCCATATAGCATAGTCTGTAAGAGCCATGTGGCCATGTAGGGTGATCCATTGGAAGTGAGCAGATTGCAGCATTGCCTGTGGGGAGAGGGGACAGGTTCCAAATGTCAGAGGTCCAGATTGATTTGCCAGTGACTAGCAAACACAAGGAACTCTGTGGGAGTCCCTCCCTTGTCAGACATCTTTCCTGCTCCTTTTACTACATGTATGTGTTTCCAAATATTGACCTGTGCATGATGGCATAGGCAGAACTCATTCTGTGGCTTGCTTTGCTCTGTAGTTGGAGGTTTTGATGTCTCCAGCTTCTACAACAGTGACATTGCTCCAGAGCATCCTGAGAGTTCATGGACATTCCACCCACACCAACCAACTTAGCCGCCTCACAGCCCAGAGGACTCTGTAACAAGAGCATGTCAGATCAGATCTTATGCGTTGTTCAGAGGGGAAAAAAATCCATTCCCATACATTGCCTTACTCTGTGTTGTGAATGAAGTCATCACAATTTTGGGTTCTAGCATTTTCTGTGCTACTTCATTCACTCAGTTATGGCAGTGTGAGTCAGAGGTGAGCCTTTTTGATCTGGTTCAATGCTGATGTGCTGATGACAAATATAATGTGTCATGGAAAAGTCAGGCCTCTTGTGACTCAAGAGCCAAGGCGCTTTCTCTATTACTGACAGTGAAGTAATGACTTGTGCCCAAATTGAGATAAAAAAGCAGCGCTGAGGAATGACTGGGCATTCCATGCGTCTGGAATGGCTCTCAGGGTTTCTCCTGATGAGCTGGTCAGACAGTGTGTGGGTTCGTGTTGGCCAAAGGTGGCAAATATCACAACCCCTCTTGACACTGAACACAGTCCTGAAGCACTCAGGAAAGGGCACCTCAGAAATATTTCTTAGACTTCCTTCCTCATCCCTGAGTCTGTGGTTCAGTTGTGGCAGCTGAGTGTCAGAGGTGGCTTGGGTGCTCACAGACTTTGGTGTCCCATCAGAGCCAAACAGGCAATATGTCAGCCCCAACTAAATCCTCAGTGTGACTATGGAAAGAAATCAGACCCCTTTATCAACTGTAAACTTCCTCCATCATCTATTGCTTAAACAGTTTGTTCCGCGAAGTACGAGTAATATAAAGGTAGCTAAGTATGTCTGTTAAACATTTGTTCACCCATTACCCTTGTAACTGGTGTAGCTCACAGAGTTGACACCTCAGTGATGAATCGAACTCTGAGAGAGAGAGAGAGAGAGAGAGAGAGAGAGAGAGGGTGTACATCTATATGTGTGTGCCTCTGTGTGTGTCTGTGTGTGTGTGTATCTCCCATTGTTAGGCAGTGCTATTCCGATGCAGGAAATATGACATTTTGATTTTTTATGACTAGTTTCTATGCGATTGAGTTCTAGGAGTTGGATCAGATGTAATTACAGACAGGAAAGGCTAAAACTGTGAATCAATTACAAGCCCGTGCAAAGTCTATCATGACAGTGTGTTTGCGTGAGTCTGTCTGGGTCTCTGTGTATTTCTTAGAGGGAGAGGGTGTTTGGTCCTTCCTGTTGTGTGGGAGATGCTGGCAGCTCTTGCTGAGAGGAGCCTGAAGAGGCTGAGTCA
This sequence comes from Xerus rutilus, assembly GCA_028644305.1. Taxonomy (NCBI): domain Eukaryota; kingdom Metazoa; phylum Chordata; class Mammalia; order Rodentia; family Sciuridae; genus Xerus; species Xerus rutilus. The sequence continues at coordinate 40,220,642 of CM053417.1, forward strand.
CCAGTCAGTGTTTTTCCTTCATTGATTCTGTGAGGGCGACTATGCTAGGTGGACCTTTTGATGTCTGGTTTTATAAAGCAGAGGTCTCTGACCTTTTCTAAGTAAGCATGCTGTAGTTTTTCAAGACATGTGGCACAAATCATAAAAAAAAAACAAAAAAGAAAACCCACAGGGTAATAATAATGAAGGTATGTTAGAAACAGACACAATCGATGTTGGCCAAATTTTTCAGTGAGGTGCCAGATATTAGATATTCCTGTTTTGGTATTCATAGGTCTTTGTTCCAAATTCTCAGCTCTGCCCTTTTCTCAGGGAGGCAGCCACAGAAATCAAGATAAAAAATGAGGGCTGTTGTGTTCCAGTAAGATTGATTAGGAAGATACAAAGACGTGGCAGGACAGATATTACTCTCAGGCCATCGTTTGTTGGCCCCTGATAGAAAAGATTAGATATTTAAGTTTTGGAGATGGCTCATGCTATCCTTCTGGGCTCCAATACATCATCATTTTGCTGACCACAGCCATAGCCGAGGCTGAATTTGGGAACAAGCTGTCTAAAGGCAAAGCTGTGTCTTTTCTAACCACTAATTTAAATCTCTGTGTGGCTGTCCTGTACTTGTGGCATAAGGCCCAAGTTCCATAGGAAGACTCTTTTAGGTAAGTGTGGGTGCCTGCCTGCCAATAGATATCGATTTTGATGGAGTTAGTAGGAACTCTTTGTCCCCGCCAACCATGCTTTGAAAGAAATGTGTAGTTACTTTAGTCCTTCTTGCTGGTGTCCATGCACGATATCTGCTGAGAGAAGTACCAGGTGGTAGATAAGAGGTATCTGAATATGTCAGCTGCACATTCCTTAGATGCACTGATTTTGTGGCCTGGCCCCTCAGATCAGTGCTCCTCCTCTACCCACTATTGCCTCTTCATTCCGATCACTGGCAATGCCACAGGGAGAAGGAAACCTAGGAGAGAAAGGAGCAGGTGTAATTCCCATGTGGCTTCTTCGTGCTAGCATTGACACCCAACAAAGGCCCTTCATCCAGCAGTGCCTTGCTGTTGCTTTAGGGGCAGGAAGGACCAGAGGGGGTTTTCTATTTAACTTCAGGGACACTGGGCATCGAACCGTCTCAGAAAGTTCATCTATCAATGGTGTGCCAGTGGTCTTTCTCTCCTCAAAATCTGAATCCCAGACCAGAGTTAGCCCTCCTCCCATAGTTTGCTTCCACTCAGACCAATGCGTTTTTCTCTCTCCTTCTGCTGTCCGGAAGTCACTTTAAATGCATTGGAAAAACAACCAGATGCACCTCTTTTAAAACGATACAGTGGACTGAACAGTGAACTTGAAAGTCATTGCTCACTCCAAGCAGTGATCCTGGTTTTCCTAGTTTTCACATGAGTCTCATTTCATCATCTTTGGGAATGGCATTGGGGATGCTTTTTCTATGGGTTCTTATGCCATTTTCTTCCAAGGGATAAGTGTACAATGGTATTCCAAAAGCATGGGAATTTCACACAAATTAAGCAGTGTTGGTTTAAAACCTCATACTTTTCTGTAAAATGCTTGTGAGTCTGCCTCCTTTCCCTTTAATAAAAGCACTTGACAACCTGGGGCCAGGGGAGAGGCTTTTCCTTCAACCTAAGAAAGGCTGTCACCAAAACAAACTGCTGTTAACATCAGGATTAGTGATGACAGACTAATCTTCCACCTAACATCAAAAGACCAGGAGGTCGACTCTTGCTACTTCTTTTACTCAATAACTAGTAATATACAAATGTCTTACTGCCTTTCCATTAAGATGTGAGCTACTGGCACTGCTTGCTATAGGGCTAAATATGTGTGCATTGCCGAGAATAGAGTGGCATTATTGTTTGTTTCCTACAAGTCAGTTTCTCTCCTTCACAGACTAGTCAAGTCACCTAATCAATCAAGGACAGTGAAAGAGGCTTACCTGGCAGAAAGAGGTAATCCCAAGAAGGCCCACTGGCCCATGCTCAGCATTCCACAGACTCTACCCCAGCCCCCTAACTGCTTGTACCCTTTCACCGAGTAATTGACATGTTTAGTAAACACGCTGTTTTGCCACTTGCCATTATCTAAAGGATCTCCAAGCCTAGAATCTTGTTCTCCCTCTATAAATATTCAAAGCCACCACTGAGGAAACTAACTTCCTACTTCATATATTGTGAAAGCATGGATGTTTATTTGCAAGACTTTCCTTTCAAGTAAAGTGGCAAAATTCGGTGTTATAAAAATATCTCAGAAAATGTGAAGTACTTACATGGCAATCTTACTTCTTCATCATCCTCAGTAGACTGTGAAGTTAGATTGTGGAGAAATCCCCATAGTAATACTTGCCTTTCATATTCATTTGATTGTGAATCCTAACCTTGCAGACTTATATGGTTTTTTCTCCAGGTATTTTTTCACGTACTGGATATGTGTGTAAACCCAAGGTCCTCTGAGATACTGAGGATAGATTAAAACAGCTTGGGTGGTCATCAGCCTCTTCAACTGCTGGAGGGGTCGTATGGGGAGGGAGCCAGAGAATACAGTGACAGGGCAGCTTCATGGCTTTTCCTCAGGAGATGTACGTATTTATCTTCAGACTGTATTGGTTTTTTTTCATACAATATGAACCAAATTATTACTTGTAGGGCTGTGGGGTGAACCCCACCAAAGCCATTCACAGTAAAATGCACACAAATGAGAACCCTGACGGATGGGGTAATGTGGTATGGATTTGCTTTAAAAGGCTATTCATGAACTTCACACAATATTCATGTGGGCAGAATAAAAATTTGAAATCCAGACACGTCTGTTTACACCAAACCTTTAGATCAACTGTTACAACTTTCAAGGAGGATTCCTATGATGGGGGAAAGAAGAGATGAATATGCTTGTATGACACAACACACTCCTTCATGGGGAACACTCACAGACATGCAGGCAGGCCTTGTCATCAGGTGATGCTGGAACATCCATCGTGTGGGCTGGAGAGTGTTACCTGAGTGCCTTGTCCCTGGTTGCCCCAGTGTCCTGGGTTATTTCCCTTTCAGTGTCCCTGTGCAGAATTCCAGCTCTGGTCAGCAGGTGGCACTTTTTTATACTCCCATGACTACCCAGAAGGAAGTTTATGGGAAGAATGCTTATGGTACAACATGGAGTATACCATACAAACATACACAAATCCATGCATGCATTGGAGTGACAAGCCAGCGTTTGCCAAGTGAGGGAGACTGAAATGTAATGACTTGGAATGATGTTCAGTTGCATGAGCAAAGTAAATTCAAGAATGGCATGCATTGGATATTAACGAGTCTGGGAAAAGTGCCACTGAAATAAGGTAGACATACCAGCATGCTACCTTCTCCTTCGCTCAGATGGAGGGATTCTCTGTGCATTGGTGTAGGCTGAACCCAGACCTGAGGGCTGAAGTGTCCTGGAGTTCCACCCTCTGATTTCTCATCCTATGCAATGTTGTTTGCACTTCCCATTCTGACCCAGGACTGTGTTACAGGTGTTGGAGAGAAAGGGTGAGGGAAGTTGTGGTTTTGAAAATCAGCTGATTGGACTCTGATCAAGCAAATTTATGACCACTTTCCATAATTCTATTATCCAAATTGCTCCTTTTGATTTCAATGCATTTTTTCTGAAACAACTTATGGAGACTATGAAATATGTAAAAATATTATCTTAAGAATATAGCACATAAAAAAAAAAGAATATAGCACATTATAGCACATCATGCTAACATGATGGTTTTTTGTTTCCTACATTTTTTCATACATTCTTAGATACATGCTCATATCATAGAAACTTTTTTCACTCGGCATTATGTTTGAGCAACTTTTCATGTAAATAAGTGGCATAGTTTTCATGAATTATTAAAGAATTGTTTTCTAAAATTTACCTTTAGAAATTTCAAGCAATAAAAACATACGTAATATTGAATATAAATTTTTTCATCAATCTTATTTTTCTCAGTCCAAAATTCTATTGCTGTTTTTGTGTATATTTTCCAATTTTTCTGCAAATATTTTAGGAATACGTATTACAATACATTTGGATACTTTAGTACTTGTGTTGACTTCAAATTTTGTTTCATTAGTATTTTTCATAATAAATACATATATTTGTTTACACATTCTCTTATATGCAATATATAATCTGTAATGTTATTTAAGCATACACAGTTTGGCGATAATCTGCACAAATATTTTTCTTGGAAGAGTATATTATCTTACAGGTATGGAGACTCTACCTCAGAGAACTTACACAATTTGGCTATCAAATCTCAGGTGTCATCTGAGGACACAGTGAAACTTATAAATATCTGGTATCTGCTGTGTAAGTCTCCTTAATTTCTTCTCAGGAGGACTTGTATACATTTCTCACAAAATTCAGTTCACCAGCCAATCAGAAATAACTTCCTAACCTCCAAAACACACACACACACACACACACACACACACACGCGTGCGCGCTACATTCACATGAATTTTGATATTGATTCATATATTCCATAATGAATGCCTATGTACATTCCTGCAATTTTTTCTAATTCTGATATTACTTTCAACTTTAATTATTCACTTGTTATCAAAATTCTTGGGAGAAAATCTAAAATGATGTTTAAAATTAAAAAGAAAGAAATATATAAAACATTAGTAATCTAATAACCCAAGAATGTTTACTGTAAATATTTCAGTGCACATACCCCAGAATTTTAAACCTATTTATGCATATGCTTATATAAAATATCAAAGCCATTTAAAAATACACAGTCCATTTGGATATTTGTCAATATTCACATTTGCCTGCATCTTTTTATGGATAAAACCCTTTTTAACAGTACTAAAATTTGTATTAAAAATCATGTTTATGATCTTGTTACAAAAGAATTGAATTGCATGCCTGATAGAAACAAAGTTAAGGAAAGTACACTAAATAAAAATATTTAGGGGGCTGGGATTGTGGCTCAGTGGTAGAGCGCTTGCCTTGCATGTGTGAGGCACTGGGTTCAATCCTCAGCACCACATAAAAATAAACAAAGATATTTATGTCCATCTACAACTAAATATATATATATATATATATATATATATATATATATATATATATATATATATATATATAAATTTTGCTATTCCCTCACAATGTGCTTTGGTTCTGTAAATATACTTTTTTTTCTCTATTTAATAATTTTTTTTCTTTTCTGAGTACATGATAGTTGGACATAACAATTGGTTCATTTTGATGTAACCATACATGCCCAGAATTTAATTTACCTCATCTTCAGTCCCTGGTACCCACCCTCTCTCTTCCCTCCTTCCTTTCCCTATTGCCCTGTCTCTACCACACATTTACTATTAATTTTAATTTTTGATACACACATACACACATGAAGGTAGAATTTACTGTGGTATATTTATACATGTACATAGTATAATTTATCAAATTAATTTTGCATTTACTCACCTTTTCCTCCTCCCTCCCCCTAAATCTCCTTCTTCTATTCCACTAATCTTTCCTTTATGATATCCAAGCAGCTCCACCCCCCTATTTTCCCTTATTTCGCTCTAGCTTCCATGTATGAGAGAAAACATTTGACCCTTGATTTTCTGACTGTGGCTTATTTCCCTTAGCATGATGATTTCCCATTCCAAATTCACTTACAGGCAAATGCTATAATTTCATTATTCTTTATGGGTAAGTAAAACTCCATTGTGTGCATGTGTGTGTGTGTGTGTGTGTGTGTGTGTGTGTGAATATTTTCTTAATCCATTCACCTATTGATAGGTTTCTGGGCTGGTTTCATATCTTGTCTATTTTGAGGTACACTCTTATAAACATGGATGTGGCTGTATCACCATAACATTCTGATTTTAGAACTTTCCTATATATATTGGGGAGTGGGTTAGCTAGGTCATTTAGTAGGTCCACTCCTAGTATTTTGAGGAATCTATATTGCTTTCCAAAGTGGTTGTACTAATTTTTAGTCCCACCAACAATGTATAAGTGTACCTTCCCCCCCCCCCCCGACCATTGCCAGCATTTTTTTCTGGTAGTGGAGATTGAACTCAGGGGCACTTGACCACTGAGCCACATCTCCAGCCCTATTTTGTGTTTTATGTAGAGACAGGGTCTCACTGAGTTGCTTAGCACCTCGCCGTTGCTGAGGCTGGCCTTGAATTCGTGATTCTCCTGTCTCAGCCTCCCTAAGTGCTGGGATTACAGCATTGCCAGCATTTTTATTATTTATATTTTTGATGATTGCCATTCTTACTGGAGTGGGATGAAATTTAAATGTAGTTTTGATTTGCATTTCCCTGATTGCTAGAAATGTTGAAACATTTTTTCATATACTTGTTGGCTATTTGTATATCTTCTTTTGATAAGTATCTGTTTAGTTATTTCACCCATTTATTAATTGGGTTTTTTGATGTTAAGTTATTTGAGTCCTTTATATATTCTGGACTTTAATCCCCTGTCAGAGTAGTAGGTGGAAAAGATCTTTTCCAATTCTGTAGGTTCTCTTTTCATAGTCTTGTTTCCTTTGCCATGCAGAACCTTTTTAATTTGATTCCATCACACTTATTCTTGGTTTTATTTCTTGAGCTGTAGGGGTCTTACTAATGAAGTCAGTGCCTGTGCGAATATGTTAGAGTGTTGACCTTATGTTTTCTTCTAGCATTTGCAAGGTTTCTGGTCTAATTCCTAAGTCTTTGATCCCTTTGATTTGACTTTTGCGCAGGGTAAGAAATAGGGATCAAATTTCATTTTGCTACATATGGATATCCAGTTTTCCCAGTACTATTTGTTAAAAACACTATCTTTTCTCCAATGTGTTTTTGACATCTTTGTCAAGTATCAGATAACTGTATATATGTGGATTTGTCTCTGTGTCTTCTATTCTCTTCCATTGGTCTTCATGTCTATTTTGGTGTCATGAATGTTTCTGTTACTATGGCTCTGTACCATAATTTGAGGTAAGGCATTGTGAGGTCTCCTACATTGCTGCTCTTGCTCAGGATTCCTTTAACTATTCTTGGTCTCTTATTCTTCCAAATGAATTTCAGAACTGCTTTTCCTAGTTGTGTGAAGAATGTTAATGATATTTTGATGGAGACTGCATTCAATCTAGATATGGCTTTTGGTAATATGGTCATTTTGACAGTATGAATTCTGCCTTTCCAAGAACATGGGAGACTTTCCATCTTCCAAGGTCTTCTTCAATTATTTCCCTCAGTGTTCTGTAGTTTTCATTGTGGAGGCTTTTCCCCTCCTTGGCTAGAATTATTCCCAGGTATATATCTTTTGAGGTAATTGTGAATGGGCTAGTTTTCCTAACTTCCTTTTTAGCAGATACATTATTGAAGTGTAGGAAAGTGAATGATCAAGGTTGTCATTATAGTTGGCTATTTATTGTACACCAGCCAAAGTGGAGAAAATTCTTATTGAAACTTCCTGGTTTGAATTTCATCAAGATTTGGGTCCTTTAGAAGATGTCCATCTCTCTTTAGCTTTGGGTCCCCCTAGAGGTACATGGGACAAAGCCCTGATTCCTATGGAACTCCCACCAGCTAGTTCTCTTTGTCAGTCCAAGACTCTGAGATTGGATGCTCCAAGGGTACTTACTGTGCTGTGTCTGCTGGCTGTTTCTATGTGTGAAAGAACACAGGATGAAGGGCTCAGTGTTGTTGCTCTAACTGTAGTGGGATGTTGCACACCTGCTCCCCTCTACAGGGCCCTCTTCCATGTGGCATTGAAGTCTGGTTGCTTTCTGCAAGTGCTAGATCTATGATTGTGGGCTCTTTGTGAGTGGTTTGTGGTGTGAAATATCCCCTCCTGATCACTGCAGATCACCAGGGCACTGTCCTTGTGAATGGGAAAGAGACTCAGGTACACCTTTTTCCAAGCTCTTACTGTCTGTGGTTGTGAATTGGGGGTACCATTCTTCTCCGCTTACTGGAAAAGATCTTCTGCCTGTATTGGATCTCCCACTGCCTACAACTGCGAATTGCAGGTGTCATTCTCCCTGCACTGCCTGGTACAGAGAAAGTTGTCTTTGAGATCTGACTGCCTACAACTGTGAATCATGGGTGTCCTATCCATATCTGCCTGAGTTCCCGTGGAGGCTTTGTGGAGTACTGGATTAGGCTAGCATTTCCCAAGAGTGCTAGCTCTCAGGTCTGCTCCATCCCACTCTCCTTGCCTGCAGTGAGGAGGAAAGAGTTTCTCTAAATTTGAGCTAGCAGTGATCCCTCTACAAGTTCCTTCTAGATGGAGTATTGGGGCATCTCACTGCAGAGGTATTTCCTCTGCTTTTATTTTTTTGTTATCTGAATGTGAAAAGATTCTGTTGATTTAATATCTTCTAGGAGGCTAGATAGCAGTGAACTCTACAAAATGGCTACTAAGGTGGCGTGAATTTCAGTCCATAATTTGGGTTAAATTGCTTATTCTCCTTCACTGACTTTGCTGTTGTTCTTTCTTTCTTTTTTTCTTTTTTGTACCAGGGATTGAACCCAGGGGTACTTAACCACTGAGCCACATCACCAGCATTTTAAAATATTTTATTAGGGACAGTGTTTCACTCAGTTGCTTAGGACCTTGCTAAGTTGCTGAGGCTGGCTTTGAACTTGTGATCTGTCTTTGAACCTTTGACCTGACTCAGCCTCCTGAGCTGCTGGGATTATAGGTGTGAGCAACCACCAAGCTAACTTTGTTGCTCTTGTCACATTTTTATTCAGTCTGCTATTCTTTTCAGTTGTTGTTAAGAAAGTGAGCCTATGTATTTTTACTCTTCCTCTTTCTCTATTTATTGCCCCAGCCCCCTCACCTAACCCGGGTTTGGGTTCAGGTTTAGGGAACTTTATTTTCTGCTCCAGTAACCAAACTTTAAGTCTCTCTAAATCTCAGAACGTCCAATATTGAGTTTTAGATTATTTACTTTGTCACCCAACTCTGGTAAACTGTTCTTTCACTGCCTCCTTTCTGGACTGTGGAGGGGTCGGGACTCATTGCCTACCTCTGCTTTGCCATAGTCCTCTCCTGTTTCTTATATTATGTTCAAAGTTTCTGATTTTTCTGTGTCTCTATGATTGTTTTGCTGTTCAATATTGAATTTAAGTGAATTCCCTTAGTCACCTTGCTGAGGATCAGTGTTCCAGTTTTCAAATCTTGAGCTAAAGAACTGCAGAGAAGTGTACCTTTCCTATATACTCTGACACCTTCCCTCCATCAATATAATCTTGAAGATATTCTTCTTTTCATATTTTGTATTAAGAAGAATATCTCTTTATTCTTCTAGGGACAGAGAAATAAATATGGATAACAAACAGAAAGAGAAATAAATATATATCAATATTGATCCTCTTTTCCACACCAGTACCAATGCCATACTCATAGAACATTGAACACCAGGCTAACTTTTTTAAAAAAATCAAATTTGCCTTAAGACCATGGGAATAAGATGTAATCAATATCTAATTCTAGAATCAAATCAAATACTACCTGAAAAGTGTGATAGTAATAGGTTTATGACCAAAGGGAAATATTATAACTAGTAACTTTGAAATCTATAACATCATAGTCAATTTTAGATTATAAAGAAATAAATTTGTCAAACTGAGTAGTTTATTTTTAAATTCCCTGTTTAACTTTTATTCTGTGACATTTACTCTTTTTTAAGAACAAAATAATTAAATGAAAATTAATGTTTCTCCAGTTAGCAACCATGGTTTTAGAGGAACTATTTTGGAAGCTGTGCTTTTTTAAGTCCATTCTGAAACAATGGCTTAAATAACTTCTGAAGTAAAAAGAAATACAATCCTCAGCAAGGATGAGGATACTTTTCTTGATATAAATCCTGTCACACCATTATCCAGAGGCAATGATTCATTTTCCACAATGGTACTTCCCTACAATTACTAGTTATTTATTAGAGCTTCTTGTAAGCAGTAGGATTTATAATTTTAAAGCCTCCAATAAAGTATTTCAAAAAGTATCAGGTGAAACTTCCCTTTATCAAAATAAAGACACATTTTATAAAATTGCTCTCATAAAGGAACTACATCCTTGCATATTCTTGCACCTTTCCATCTCCAGACTAGTTTAGCATGAATCTTCAGACAAGCATTTATACAAAAGCTTTTAAGATTTCATGGAGTCTATCATGAATTTGCAGAATAATTGTGTAAAAGTTTGTATTTTTAAATTTTTTCTCTTATGATATTCACTGATTGCTGATATTTCTTCAGAGGGTTCATTACTGGAAGAGGGTTGCTTTTACATGGTATTTAAATGGCAACTATTGTAAGCAAAACTCATGAAATCGTTCTCAGTATTCTAATTAGGAATAAAATTCAGACTTGTTTCTTAATTTCCTAATTATATAATATTATCATAAATATAGATACACACATTCAAATGACAAAATTTTCAGTACTGAAGTTCTGAGTTCCAATATTTCCCTAAACAACCAGCCATAAAACCTATTCATCAGGTGTACAACTTCAAGTACTATCTCCCACATAGAAAAGGAAAGGCAAGAGCTCTTTTGATAAAGAGCTATATGGATTTCATGAATTCTTTTTAAGGATTTAGTTTAATACTAGAGTGAATACTCTCCCTTTTGAAGTCCATTACTCTACAAAACTTAGTAAAGGTTTTAGAGGGCAACCTTCTTTCAAAGATGTTCTTTTAACCCTCTAGGTCCCATTACTCTGCCACAGATGAAGCATTTTACATATCCTGTAACTCTAATAATATCACATGCAGTGTTCTGGGTTAAAAGGTCAAAGGTAACTTCTCATCCTGAAAGTGAGACTTCTTTAATTACCAATGAGCAGATTTGTGAACGATCTATCTTTCTGAATCTGTTGATTTCTTTGTATTGTGCACAAGGATAAAAAGTTTCTTGTCCTACCCAGTCTGAATCAGGAGGACACAGATGATTTAAATAGATCAATTACAAGTAATTAAACAGAAAATGCCATCAAAAGCCTACCAATCAAGAAAGGCACAGGACCATACAGATTCTCAGTATTCCATGAAATAGAAAAGGAGGGAATCCTTCCAAATTCATTCTATGAGGCTAATATCAACCTGATTCCAAAACCAGACAAAGACACATCAAGGAAAAAAAACTTTTGACCAATATCTCTGATGAACAGAGATGCAAAAATTCTCAATAAAATTCTGGCAAATCACATACAAAAACATATTAAAAACATAAAAAAAACTTCAGACCAATATCTCTGATGAACAGAGATGCAAAAATTCTCAATAAAATTCTGGCAAATCACATACAAAAACATATTAAAAAGATAGTGCACAACAATCAAGTTGGGTTCATCCCAGGGATACAAGGTTGGTTCAACATACAGAAATCAATGAATGTAATTCATCATATCAATAGACTTAAAAACAAGGATCATATGATCATCTCCATAGATTCAGAAAAAGCATTTGACAAAATACAACACCTCTTTATGTTCAAAACACTAGAAAAACTAGGAATAGTAGCAAAGTACCTCAAAACTGTAAAAGCTACCATATGCTAAACGCAAGGCCGACATGATTCTAAATGTTGAAAAATTGAAAGCATTCCCTCTAAAAACTGGAACAAGACAAGGAAGCCCTCTTCTGCCACTTCTATTTAACATCATCCTTGAAACTCTAGCCAGAGCAAGTACACAGGAGAAAGAAATTAAAGGGATACAAATAGTAAAAGAAGAACTCAAACTATCACTGTTTGATGAAGGCATGATTCTATATTTAGAGGATCCAAAAAAGTTACACAAGAAAACTTTGAGAAATAAAAAATGAATTCAGCAAAGCAGCAGGATATAAAATCAACACCCATAAATCAAATGTGTTCCTATACATCAGTGATGAAACTACTGAAACAGAAATTAGGAAATCTACCCCATTTACAATAGCTTCAAAAAATAAAATACTTGGGAATCAATCTAAGAGAAGAAGTGAAAGACCTCTACAATGAAAACTACAGAATATTAAAGAAAGAAATTGAAGAAGACTTTAGAAAATGGAAAGACCTCCCATGCTCCTGGTTAGGTAGAATTAATATTGTCAAAATGACCATATTGCCAAAAGTGTTATACAGGGTTAATGCAATTCCAATTAAAATCCCAAAGACATTCTTCATAGAACTAGAAAAAGCCATCATTAAATTAATTTGGAAAAATAAAAGACCTAGAATAGTCAAAGAAATCCTTAGCAAGAAGAGTGAAACAGGAAGCATCACAATACCAGACCTTAAACTATACTACAGAGCCATAGTAACAAAAACAGCATGATATTGGCACCAAAACAGACATGTAGACCAATGGTACAGAATAGAAGACACAGAGACAAATCCACATAAATGCAGTTATCTCATACTGGACAAAGGCACCAAATATATTCAATGGAGAAAAGAGAGCCTATTCAATAAATGGTGCTGGGAAAATTGGAAATCCACATGAAACAAAATGAAACTAAATCCCTATCTCTCACCCTTCATGAAACTCAACTCAAAGTGGATCAAATACTTAGCCACTAGACCAGAGATCCTGCACCTAACAGAAGAAAAAGTAGGCACAAATCTTCGCCATGTAGGCTTAGGATCTAACATCTTAACAAGACTCTAAAAGTGCAAGGAGTAAAATAAAGATTCAACAAATGTGATGGATTCAAACTAAAAAGCTTCTTCTCAGCAAAGGAAACAATCAATAACATAATGAGATAGCCTACAGAATGGGAGAAAATCTTTACCACATGCACCTCAAATAGAGCACTAATCTCCAGGATATATAAAGAACTCAAAAATCTTAGTACCAAAAAAACAAATAACCCAATCAATAAATAGGCTAAGGAACTGAACAGACACTTCACAAAGAAGAAGTACAACCAACAACAAATATATGTAAAAATGTTCATCATCTTTAGCAATTAGAGAAATGCAAATCAGAACTACTCTAAGATTTCATCTCACCCCAATCAGAATGGCAATTACAAAGAATACAAACAACAATAAATGTTGGCGAGGATGTGGGGAAAAAAGTACACTCATACATTGCTGGTTGGAATGCAAATTGGTGCAACCATTATGGAAAGCAGTATGGAGATTCCTCAGAAAACCTGGAATGGAACCACCATTTGACCCAGCTATCCCACTCCTTGATCTATACCCAAAGGACTTAAAATCAGCATATTAGAGTGATGCAGCCACACACACACACACACACACACACACACACACACACGTATAATGGAATAAAGAGGAATGAAATTATGGCATTTGCCAGTAATGGATGGAGCTGGAGAATATAATGCTAAGTGAAATAATCCAATCCCCAAAAACCAAAGGTCAAATAGTTTCTCTGATATTCAGATACTAATTCATAATAAGGGGGGTGCTAGGGAAGAATATAGTTACTTTAGATAGAGGAGAGTGAAGGGAGGGGAGGGGGTATGGAGGTAGGAAGGATTGTAGAATGAAACAGACATTATTACCTTATGTACATATATGACTGCATGACTAATGTGAATCTACAACTTGTACAATCAGAAAAATGAGAAATTATACTCCATTTATATATATCAAAGTTCACACATATATTCCAGTCATGTATAACTAATTAGAATAATTTTTTAAAATTATGTAACATAAAATAAAAAAGCAAAATAAAATAATCCACTAAAAATAAAGTTTCTTGTATTCACAAAATAATTCATTGTGCCATAGTTTATCAACAACATCAATGAAATTGGATATAACCAATGTGCTATGTATGGGACAGACTGAAAAATCTCTAGTTTGTTCAACAATGATATGTTACTTTTTAATTACAAAAACTGATGCAGATCTTAATGCAATAACAGAAAAAAATACAAGTTCAAATATAGGTTTAAAAAAAGTATAGGCTAAAGGTAAATACAGTACAAATGATTCAGTTTATGTAAACAAAATACAAATAGACAACAATGCTACATATGGTTAATTCAACATAAAAACGACAATGTCTTGAACAGTAAACAAAATCTTATCACATGAGACATGAGAGGAACAAGGATAGAAATGAATGGTAAAGGTGGGATTGACTTGCCCTATCACATTATAAAAGATTATGGGGAAAATGAATTTACATGTACATATGCACTTAAGTATTACTTTATAGACACTCTAAACAGATATGAAATAAAATATATAATGTAAGTGAACAAAAACATATCAAACATGAGCTGAGGTTGTGGCTCAGTGGTAGAGTTCTTGCCTTGCATGTGTGAGGCACTGGGTTTGACCCTCAGCACCACATACAAAATACATAAATAAATAAAGGTTTAAAAAAAGTTTCAGATTAAAAAAAAACAAATCAAACAACAAAATGGTACCACACAAAAGAGAATGTGAAGAAAATATCTTTGAAATTGTCTTAGACTGATAATTATCAGTGTAAGGTTATATACCTAACCACATAAGAAATGTGAAACTGGAGTACCAGGACAGTTTGGAGAAGTAGAATGTTCACATGAACAAAATAATGGACAATATCAAGTGGAATATTAAAGATGTGCTAACCTCCAAGGCATAACACAAACACACATCTCAGCACAAACACACCTGGGCCTAACATTGTGAAATTACTAGAAAACAAAGATAAAGGAAGAAATTTAGGAGAGATAAAATGAAAAACAAACAATTAACAATTCTCTACCCCTTTTTTAAAGTCAGAAATATCTTGTTAGCTTTATTTGGAAGCCAAAAGAGGTAAATAGGAAGCAATGAGTTAACAGAGATGCCAGTAGTAGAGGAAGCATCATGTACTCTTGGGTCTGGAAAGCATAGGGAACATTTGGTGATTCTAAAACTTGATGAACTTGGGGAAGGAGATACTCAGATTTGGGACACAGACGTCTGAGGAATTATGGCTGCTTAGCCAGAGTTTCTGTAGATCACTGCAGGTATCCTTAAAATCCAAGACACTATACTTATGGTTATAGTTATCTATTCACTGCTAATGCCAAAGCATTAGGATCTGTGAAGAGACCGCTCTAAAAGCTGAGACCAAGAGCTCAGAGGAGAGAGAAAGTTAAACAGTACAATGTAGCTGGTCTTTGAGCAGACTGAGTATGGAGAATCCTTGGAATTTGGACATGAACCATATTATGGATTATTTGCTTTTACTGAGACCACCTGGCTTTTAAAAAGCCTTTACTTATAAATCCTCTATCAGGGCAAAATTGAGAGGAACAGAAACAGAGGGCAGCAAATTGTTTCTCCTTTTTCAACACTCCTTGTCTCCTAGTGAACACAAATGGCAGAGACTAATAGGGAGAATATTGGTAAAGACAAAATGACATTTGCAGGGTGGTCCCTGAACCAGTATCATGGATTTTGAGCCACAAAATATTCTTAGATATTCTTAGATATTCTTTAGTTAGCACATTATTCTTCCAAAGGCACATATCCTGACAGAGAAGTCATTAGTAAGTCTTTTAGATGCTATGCATTTATTCTGAAACATAATAAACAGAAATAACTATAAAATCAACAATGATCACATCCTAAAATGCAAAAACAAAAATCAGAAGCATTGCTAACGAGCTTGTACCTTATCCTTATGTATAAATTAAGAGTCATTTACAGATTTCAATTAGTGGTGTGATGGCAGGAAATTTGTACTTTACTGAGAATATTTATTAATTCATATGTCAGCTACGCAGGATGAGCACAAAATCATGGGTGCCACCTGCAGACACAGTGAAATCTTTGTACCTTTTTGCAGGGAACAAAAGGGAAGAAAGGAAAATATTTAAAGTGAAGAATTCTCTTAAAGTGTGAGTGCTTCTCTTAATACCACTCTGTGGTATTATGGTTATAGTTATCTATTCACTGCTAATACCAAAGCATTAGGTCTCTGTGAAGAGACCGCTCTAAAAGCTGAGACCAAGAGCTCAGAGGAGAGAGAAAGTTAAACAGTACAATGTAGCTGGTCATTCTGTCAGGGAAACATGTCAAAGACTTGGTAATGGGCACTGGAGATTACTGAGGGTGCTTCCAGTGGAATGCTGAACATTGGCTAATGGACCCTCCAGGAATTATCTCATTCTGTTGAGATATAATCTTTTCATTGGTTTTGACTGATTAAGCTACTATAGCACTCTGTAAGGGACAGATGTAAACATAGAAAACCGATAGCAACAGCAGTGTTTCCTCTCCATAGCCATGCAAATCATTCCTATTCTTTCCAATGTATGTTTTATTCTATTGAAAAAAATACTGGAAATTCAATTTCCAATATGAAAAGTGTTTAATACTCTACTGATTTCCACATTAATTATTGGGACAAATAATAACTTAGACAAGTGTTCATTCAATGATAACAGGAAAATCTCAGCATGACAGAGAAGCCTGTGAGGTTTGGTGCTGACAGGCAGGCAACAAAAACAAAAAGTGATAATGGGACTATATCAAACTAAAAAGCTTCTGTACAGCAAAGGAAGGAACTGAGCAAAGATGAAACCTACAGAAAGAGGGAAATATTTGCAAACTATACATCTGAAAAGGACTAATATCCAGAATATTTAAGGAACACAAACTACTCAAACACACACACACACACACACACACACACACACACACCCCAAATAACCCAGCCTCCTCACTGCCAGAGCCACAGCTCACTGCATGCTGTCCTTGATCCTTATGCGGGGGGCCCAGTGCCTTCCTATACCAGATGCTTCTGTGAAAAAGGCATAAATTCTCCATACACCTTCCATTATTGTCCAGGTTTTTATTCCAATATCACAAATAAACATGAACAGCTTCATTGGGATGACATCAAATGACCTGAAGACATTTACCAATGCATAACATTTGCTATGAAGTTAAAAAGAAGAGTTGGCTTCTACTTGGATGAAAAACAACTGAGAAAGAAATAGTATCAAATATCAATGGGACCATGAATCCTTTCCTTAATATCATTCTGGGGACCCAAAAATGGAAGCAAATCTTTATTTTTAAATGTCTTAGATACAAATAAGGATTCACATGGGTCATCTGGAGATGTTTTTAAATAAGATGATGTAATCATGGGCATACTGATAGAGAAAATTTACAGCTCACAGCAACTTTTTGGCTTCCAATAACTATGATAAATCATGAAAAAATGAGCACATTAACATGGTTATTATAGAGTTAGGGCTGGATAAATTGGCAGATTCTTCGGTTGGAACTCATTTTATCCATACTGTGTTTGGAAGAGAAAGAAAAAGGAATAGTATAAGAATGGAACTTATCACTAATCCATCCATCATTTTCCTGGATAATGTGACAACTGGTTAAGATTAAAGCTGATACAGTCTTTTTGTTCTTGAAAAGAAATTGTAAAAAGGAACAAAGAATCATTTTCTCCATAAAAAAATCTTGGTATTCCTTCTTCAAGTTGTTTGATTGCCTCACCTTATAGGTCTCAGGAAAACTAATGTTCCTTAGGCCTGCTTAGGAGGCTTTGGGGCATTTTATGTCAATTGGTTACCACTGTGAGCCTTGTAACCACCTTTGTGCTTCTTCCTGGATATCATTAATAAAGACTCCTCTGCTATGATACTAAGCAGAGGAAGAAGATCATTAAGACAATGAGAATGAAGAACCTTCCAAGAGAGGTATGCCACTTGTAAAAACAATAGTTGAGTTTTATGACAACTCCTTTAACAGAGAAACAAAAGCTGAGTTAGATTAACTCTCAGGAGGTCACAAAATGAAGAGGAGGATCTTCTATGAGATCACTTATGTCACTTCCTTCTGGCATCAATTCAGACTGGTTGGTTACAGGACATTCATTCAGAAACTTAATAGGGTTCCTTAAAAATTTACTACAAGAGAGGGAAGATGGCAGATTAGAAGACGGGTACTTTCTCCAGTTGCTGCTCCACAGCTCTGTGATTCAAGCATCAGGAGCATTGCTTTTCTGTAAGCTGGATATTATGGTTTAGATATTAAGTGTTCCCCAAAAGCTCATTTGTGAGACAATGCAAAAAAGTTTAGAGGTGAAATAATTGGGCTATAGGAAGTTTAATCTAATCAGTGGATTAATCCCCTGATAGGGAATAACTTGGTGGTATCTGTAAGCAGGTGGGTTGTGGCTAGAGGAGGTGGTCACTGGGGGCATGTCTTGGGGGTTCATATTTTGTCCTTATTGAGCAGAACTCTCTCTGCTTCCCAGTGCCATGTTCCCAGCTGTTTTCCTTCGCCACACCCTTCCACCACGATCTGCCTCACTGTAAGCCACAAGGAATGGAGCCAGCTGTCTATAGACTGAGATCTCTGAAATTGTGAGCCCCCAAATAAACTTTTCCTCCTCTTATTGTTCTTTTCATGGTTTTTGATCACAATGGCAAAAAAAAATAGCTTACTAAAACACTGGGTGATTGAGGGAATTCACTGAAATTCAATATTAGAGAGTACAATAATTATGACACAGAAATTCAAATGCATTGAATATAGAATAAGAAATAATACATTAGAGAAGTAGTAGCTTTGCTGGCAGTGGTAGCAATAGTGCCACTAAATCACTGCAGAAGGAGGTAACACAGGCAGGAAGAGAGAAAAGCACTGCAAATAATTTTAGCATGAGAGAATCTGGAACACAGAGTGAGGCTGATTTAACTGAATCAGAGATAGTGGGGCAAGTTGGTGATTGAAAGTGATCAGAATCTCTCACTGGCAAGTAGAGAGTTGCAGTACACTCACAACTCTGCAAAGTAACAGTGAAACTCACTCCATGCACAAACTAGCTCCCACTTAACCACCAACAATTCTTCAACACGAAGAATAGAGGAGACATAAATCAAAAATCAACAGCACATGCTAGGTAAAAAGGTATCTGAGTCTCTCAGCATGAAAGTTTTTTCCTATTTCAATTTTTATTGGCACATAATATATGTAAATATTTCTCGGTATAATGTGATGTTTTGACTCATGTATACAATAGGTAGTGATCAACCTGGGGTAATTAGCATATCCAATCACTTTAAACTTTTGTCATTTTTATGGCAACTACATTTAAATTCCTCTCTTCTATTTTAAGATAAATTATGCACTATTGTTCATCACACTGAATGGTGAAAAACAAATTATTACAACCACTTTGGAAAGCAGTATGGAGATTCTTCTCAAGTATAGGAATAGATCTTCCATATGACCCAGCCATCCCACTCCTTGGTATTTTTCCAAAAGAACTATAGCAGCATACTATAGCAATACAGCCAAATCAATGTGCTTCTTTCTAAAGCAGAGATTTTGACAAAGAATGCCATTAAGTTCAATTGTGGTAATACTAAAAGAAGTATAGCATCAGCAACATCCACTTCATAAAATGCAAAACAAAAATCAGAACCTTTGCTAAGGAACTTGTACCTTATGTTTATATTAAGAGGAATCATTTACATATTTTAATTAGTGGCATGATGATGGGAAATTAGTTTTTCAAAGATAGGACATTTGTTAATCTCTATATTAGCTACTCAATTTGAGCATGATATCAACCATGAAGTTCCACAAATTCACATTAGAGCTTCCAATCTTACTCATTTGTCTCATTATATGCTGAGTTCAAATTCTCTTTCCCATAATATACACATAATAATTTTTACTCAGTGATATATAATATGAATAATGTGCATCTTTATGATTACAAACAAAAATATTTGTTAAACAGTGATATCAGATCAGAAATAATTGGAGGCATCTCCTTTAAAGAACTCATACGATGATGTGCACACACATCAAGTATCATCTTTAGACTCAGAAGCACGAGGGATGATGGGTGACTCATCATCCCTTCCATAGCAACTTCCAGACTCTTCAATAAAACAGGAAAGCTTATACATCCAAATATTCAATTAAATAATTCATTCTCCCAAAGTACACACACACACACACACACACACACACACACACAGTCTCACAGTGATAGCAGACCTACTAGGCCAAACAATTTTACTGCTAGACCTTCCTTCCAGCCTGTAAATATTCTTGTCATGTTTCTTTCTCCAGAATAAAATGACATATCCCAGTTGTCATAGCAACCAGAATTTAATGAAAAGAGTTCTTGTTGATGTCCACTTTCTAAGGAAATCAGGAAGTACACATATATCCTCAGAAGCAGAATATTGATCTTGAGCTCAGTCCCTTATCCCATGCCCAATTCAATGTATGAACAATTCAATATTAGAGACAATACCCAAAGTTCTTCATAGAATGAACATTTTGGGAAAAGGAGCTTTTTATACAAGGAATTATGAAAGACACAGAGAGAGAGAAAGAGAAAGAGGGAGGTTGGTTAGTTGGTTGAGAAACTTGATTCGCCTGTTAGAAACACTGATGCATATTCTACTCTCTGTTATAAACTACCCTTCAACCTTCCATAACACAAGACACATTCCTGCAAGCTGAAGCCTGTGGATTATTGATCACTAAAAAAAAATGACCAGCAAAGGAGAACAGATATGAGGATAAAGCACCTGGATGCCTGAGGAAGACAAACCAGAAATTCTGGTTTTGCCATGGCCAAAGAAAATTCAGACTACATCTGGATACATGTATATTTGAAGGGTTCTGAGGACAAAATGGTTCCTGAGAAGATAAACAACTCCCACAAAGTACACTGTGCCCTAAGGTAACAATAGATAAATCTGATCATAGATAAATCATCACTGAGGATCTGTTGTAGCCCAGGTAATTTATTCTAAAACCACACTGATAGTAAACAATTAATATGCTTAGAGATGGTTCTCTTTATAGTCACATTAAGATTCTTAAAAAATCAGACAGGTTTGTGAGGACTATGCAAAGTCATCATCACCATACACTGGAAAACACAGATTCTGTCACACACACACTAATTTGGATTTGGGAGAGAAAGCTGCATTATCATGCAGTACTTTCTGCTACAATAACAGACCCTGTCTGTGTGGTCAGTCCTAGCAAAAATCATGCAGGTAACGGCTCGTAGGAGGGGAGAAGTGCAATACTAATTTCTAGTATTTCCCAGGTTTCAAAATTCGCACTATGGTCTACTTTTTTTTTTATCAACCAAGTTGCTATCACTGATCAGTGAGTTGGCAAACTATGTAGTTTTACTGAAAGGGAAATGAGTGGAATGATTTCATGGTCAGTCCCTTTAAATCCAAGAGATTTAGAAAAAGACAGATGCAGATTTGAGTCTCGGCTGTGCAACTCAAAACTGTGCCCTGCAGCTTCTAATAAAACTCTCTGTAACCTACAGTCCATGAGTCAAGAAAAGTGATAATATCATGAAGGAAAATTGAAATTTTTATTTCAGAAAACAGAGATTTTTTTTCATAAAGCATATGATTTCATTGGAATATGAAACAGATGTAACATTTTTATTTTAAATAAATAAATGGATTTAATACAAATGAGCACTAAGAATTTTCACATATTGAGAAACATAAGCTATAAACACAAAAGGGTTTTGCAAGCCATAATATAAACCAACAAACAAAGCAAAAATAATTCCTGTATAATTAAGGAAGGTGATCATAAATTTGCTTGATCAGAGTCCAATCAGCTGATTTTCAAAACCACAACTTCCCTCACCCTTTCTCTCCAACACCTGTAACACAGTCCTGGGTCAGAATGGGAAGTGCAAACAACATTGCATAGGATGAGAAATCAGAGGGTGGAACTCCAGGACACTTCAGCCCTCAGGTCTGGGTTCAGCCTACACCAATGCACAGAGAATCCCTCCATCTGAGCGAAGGAGAAGGTAGCATGCTGGTATGTCTACCTTATTTCAGTGGCACTTTTCCCAGACTCGTTAATATCCAATGCATGCCATTCTTGAATTTACTTTGCTCATGCAACTGAACATCATTCCAAGTCATTACATTTCAGTCTCCCTCACTTGGCAAACGCTGGCTTGTCACTCCAATGCATGCATGGATTTGTGTATGTTTGTATGGTATACTCCATGTTGTACCATAAGCATTCTTCCCATAAACTTCCTTCTGGGTAGTCATGGGAGTATAAAAAAGTGCCACCTGCTGACCAGAGCTGGAATTCTGCACAGGGACACTGAAAGGGAAATAACCCAGGACACTGGGGCAACCAGGGACAAGGCACTCAGGTAACACTCTCCAGCCCACACGATGGATGTTCCAGCATCACCTGATGACAAGGCCTGCCTGCATGTCTGTGAGTGTTCCCCATGAAGGAGTGTGTTGTGTCATACAAGCATATTCATCTCTTCTTTCCCCCATCATAGGAATCCTCCTTGAAAGTTGTAACAGTTGATCTAAAGGTTTGGTGTAAACAGACGTGTCTGGATTTCAAATTTTTATTCTGCCCACATGAATATTGTGTGAAGTTCATGAATAGCCTTTTAAAGCAAATCCATACCACATTACCCCATCCGTCAGGGTTCTCATTTGTGTGCATTTTACTGTGAATGGCTTTGGTGGGGTTCACCCCACAGCCCTACAAGTAATAATTTGGTTCATATTGTATGAAAAAAAACCAATACAGTCTGAAGATAAATACGTACATCTCCTGAGGAAAAGCCATGAAGCTGCCCTGTCACTGTATTCTCTGGCTCCCTCCCCATACGACCCCTCCAGCAGTTGAAGAGGCTGATGACCACCCAAGCTGTTTTAATCTATCCTCAGTATCTCAGAGGACCTTGGGTTTACACACATATCCAGTACGTGAAAAAATACCTGGAGAAAAAACCATATAAGTCTGCAAGGTTAGGATTCACAATCAAATGAATATGAAAGGCAAGTATTACTATGGGGATTTCTCCACAATCTAACTTCACAGTCTACTGAGGATGATGAAGAAGTAAGATTGCCATGTAAGTACTTCACATTTTCTGAGATATTTTTATAACACCGAATTTTGCCACTTTACTTGAAAGGAAAGTCTTGCAAATAAACATCCATGCTTTCACAATATATGAAGTAGGAAGTTAGTTTCCTCAGTGGTGGCTTTGAATATTTATAGAGGGAGAACAAGATTCTAGGCTTGGAGATCCTTTAGATAATGGCAAGTGGCAAAACAGCGTGTTTACTAAACATGTCAATTACTCGGTGAAAGGGTACAAGCAGTTAGGGGGCTGGGGTAGAGTCTGTGGAATGCTGAGCATGGGCCAGTGGGCCTTCTTGGGATTACCTCTTTCTGCCAGGTAAGCCTCTTTCACTGTCCTTGATTGATTAGGTGACTTGACTAGTCTGTGAAGGAGAGAAACTGACTTGTAGGAAACAAACAATAATGCCACTCTATTCTCGGCAATGCACACATATTTAGCCCTATAGCAAGCAGTGCCAGTAGCTCACATCTTAATGGAAAGGCAGTAAGACATTTGTATATTACTAGTTATTGAGTAAAAGAAGTAGCAAGAGTCGACCTCCTGGTCTTTTGATGTTAGGTGGAAGATTAGTCTGTCATCACTAATCCTGATGTTAACAGCAGTTTGTTTTGGTGACAGCCTTTCTTAGGTTGAAGGAAAAGCCTCTCCCCTGGCCCCAGGTTGTCAAGTGCTTTTATTAAAGGGAAAGGAGGCAGACTCACAAGCATTTTACAGAAAAGTATGAGGTTTTAAACCAACACTGCTTAATTTGTGTGAAATTCCCATGCTTTTGGAATACCATTGTACACTTATCCCTTGGAAGAAAATGGCATAAGAACCCATAGAAAAAGCATCCCCAATGCCATTCCCAAAGATGATGAAATGAGACTCATGTGAAAACTAGGAAAACCAGGATCACTGCTTGGAGTGAGCAATGACTTTCAAGTTCACTGTTCAGTCCACTGTATCGTTTTAAAAGAGGTGCATCTGGTTGTTTTTCCAATGCATTTAAAGTGACTTCCGGACAGCAGAAGGAGAGAGAAAAACGCATTGGTCTGAGTGGAAGCAAACTATGGGAGGAGGGCTAACTCTGGTCTGGGATTCAGATTTTGAGGAGAGAAAGACCACTGGCACACCATTGATAGATGAACTTTCTGAGACGGTTCGATGCCCAGTGTCCCTGAAGTTAAATAGAAAACCCCCTCTGGTCCTTCCTGCCCCTAAAGCAACAGCAAGGCACTGCTGGATGAAGGGCCTTTGTTGGGTGTCAATGCTAGCACGAAGAAGCCACATGGGAATTACACCTGCTCCTTTCTCTCCTAGGTTTCCTTCTCCCTGTGGCATTGCCAGTGATCGGAATGAAGAGGCAATAGTGGGTAGAGGAGGAGCACTGATCTGAGGGGCCAGGCCACAAAATCAGTGCATCTAAGGAATGTGCAGCTGACATATTCAGATACCTCTTATCTACCACCTGGTACTTCTCTCAGCAGATATCGTGCATGGACACCAGCAAGAAGGACTAAAGTAACTACACATTTCTTTCAAAGCATGGTTGGCGGGGACAAAGAGTTCCTACTAACTCCATCAAAATCGATATCTATTGGCAGGCAGGCACCCACACTTACCTAAAAGAGTCTTCCTATGGAACTTGGGCCTTATGCCACAAGTACAGGACAGCCACACAGAGATTTAAATTAGTGGTTAGAAAAGACACAGCTTTGCCTTTAGACAGCTTGTTCCCAAATTCAGCCTCGGCTATGGCTGTGGTCAGCAAAATGATGATGTATTGGAGCCCAGAAGGATAGCATGAGCCATCTCCAAAACTTAAATATCTAATCTTTTCTATCAGGGGCCAACAAACGATGGCCTGAGAGTAATATCTGTCCTGCCACGTCTTTGTATCTTCCTAATCAATCTTACTGGAACACAACAGCCCTCATTTTTTATCTTGATTTCTGTGGCTGCCTCCCTGAGAAAAGGGCAGAGCTGAGAATTTGGAACAAAGACCTATGAATACCAAAACAGGAATATCTAATATCTGGCACCTCACTGAAAAATTTGGCCAACATCGATTGTGTCTGTTTCTAACATACCTTCATTATTATTACCCTGTGGGTTTTCTTTTTTGTTTTTTTTTTATGATTTGTGCCACATGTCTTGAAAAACTACAGCATGCTTACTTAGAAAAGGTCAGAGACCTCTGCTTTATAAAACCAGACATCAAAAGGTCCACCTAGCATAGTCGCCCTCACAGAATCAATGAAGGAAAAACACTGACTGGTGACTCAGCCTCTTCAGGCTCCTCTCAGCAAGAGCTGCCAGCATCTCCCACACAACAGGAAGGACCAAACACCCTCTCCCTCTAAGAAATACACAGAGACCCAGACAGACTCACGCAAACACACTGTCAT
The DNA here is from genome assembly GCA_028644305.1 of Xerus rutilus. Taxonomy (NCBI): domain Eukaryota; kingdom Metazoa; phylum Chordata; class Mammalia; order Rodentia; family Sciuridae; genus Xerus; species Xerus rutilus. The sequence goes on from CM053417.1 coordinate 40,245,930, forward strand.
GATAGACTTTGCACGGGCTTGTAATTGATTCACAGTTTTAGCCTTTCCTGTCTGTAATTACATCTGATCCAACTCCTAGAACTCAATCGCATAGAAACTAGTCATAAAAAATCAAAATGTCATATTTCCTGCATCGGAATAGCACTGCCTAACAATGGGAGATACACACACACACAGACACACACAGAGGCACACACATATAGATGTACACCCTCTCTCTCTCTCTCTCTCTCTCTCTCTCTCTCTCTCAGAGTTCGATTCATCACTGAGGTGTCAACTCTGTGAGCTACACCAGTTACAAGGGTAATGGGTGAACAAATGTTTAACAGACATACTTAGCTACCTTTATATTACTCGTACTTCGCGGAACAAACTGTTTAAGCAATAGATGATGGAGGAAGTTTACAGTTGATAAAGGGGTCTGATTTCTTTCCATAGTCACACTGAGGATTTAGTTGGGGCTGACATATTGCCTGTTTGGCTCTGATGGGACACCAAAGTCTGTGAGCACCCAAGCCACCTCTGACACTCAGCTGCCACAACTGAACCACAGACTCAGGGATGAGGAAGGAAGTCTAAGAAATATTTCTGAGGTGCCCTTTCCTGAGTGCTTCAGGACTGTGTTCAGTGTCAAGAGGGGTTGTGATATTTGCCACCTTTGGCCAACACGAACCCACACACTGTCTGACCAGCTCATCAGGAGAAACCCTGAGAGCCATTCCAGACGCATGGAATGCCCAGTCATTCCTCAGCGCTGCTTTTTTATCTCAATTTGGGCACAAGTCATTACTTCACTGTCAGTAATAGAGAAAGCGCCTTGGCTCTTGAGTCACAAGAGGCCTGACTTTTCCATGACACATTATATTTGTCATCAGCACATCAGCATTGAACCAGATCAAAAAGGCTCACCTCTGACTCACACTGCCATAACTGAGTGAATGAAGTAGCACAGAAAATGCTAGAACCCAAAATTGTGATGACTTCATTCACAACACAGAGTAAGGCAATGTATGGGAATGGATTTTTTTCCCCTCTGAACAACGCATAAGATCTGATCTGACATGCTCTTGTTACAGAGTCCTCTGGGCTGTGAGGCGGCTAAGTTGGTTGGTGTGGGTGGAATGTCCATGAACTCTCAGGATGCTCTGGAGCAATGTCACTGTTGTAGAAGCTGGAGACATCAAAACCTCCAACTACAGAGCAAAGCAAGCCACAGAATGAGTTCTGCCTATGCCATCATGCACAGGTCAATATTTGGAAACACATACATGTAGTAAAAGGAGCAGGAAAGATGTCTGACAAGGGAGGGACTCCCACAGAGTTCCTTGTGTTTGCTAGTCACTGGCAAATCAATCTGGACCTCTGACATTTGGAACCTGTCCCCTCTCCCCACAGGCAATGCTGCAATCTGCTCACTTCCAATGGATCACCCTACATGGCCACATGGCTCTTACAGACTATGCTATATGGACAGTGGTAGAAAGAAGCTTCCCGAGTGTGACCAGGAGCGTTCACATTTATCAGTATGGACCAGTATACTCAGTTCAGAGGGATGGAACTTGTCTCAGAGTTAAGAAGCTGTTCTTCTCAGATTTCAGGAGCAAAGAGAAGATCCCCTTTGGGGTTCATCTCAGGGGCTCCTACTCAAGAAGCCACCATGTTCTTTGTGGAATATGCAGGTGTAAGGCTGGGCTGGAACAGCATCATGCCCATATACAAAGTAAAATTTTCAGCTCTTTCTCTGTGAGGCGAGCAACAAGACCCGTACCATGGCCCCCATTCTATCTGTCATCATTTCTCCTAGTTGTGAAACACTGGTATAGCTCCATGGGTAACTTTTCTAACCTGAGAGTCCTTCTGAAAGTTTGAGTGTGGCTCAGCTTCTTCAGTGGTAATTCTCTGTTTCTTAGTCTCCTTTTCTGACAAAGAGTCAAAACGTCATCTTCTCTTCAATCCTAGGGCTGTCAGGAGGACACAAAAGTGCACTGTGTTTTAGTTTGATTATGAAGGATAAATAGCAGCATCAAAAATTGAAGGCAATTTAGAAAACTTGGAATGGAACCACCGTTGGACCCAGCTATCCAACCCCTTCGTCTATACCCAAAGGACTTAAAATCAGCATACTCTATTGATGCAGCCACATCAGTGTACATAGCAGCTCAATGCACAATAGCTAAACTGTGGAACCAACCCAGATGCCCTTCAATAGATGAATGGATAAAGAAACTGTGGTATATATACACAATGGAATGTTGCTCAGCATAAAAGAAAATAAAATTACGGCATTTGCAGGTAAATGCATGAAGTTGGAGACATGCTAAGCAAAGTAAGACAATCCCAAAAAACTAAAGACCAGATGTTCTCTCTGGTAAGTGGATGCTGATCCAGGAGGGAGGGAGACCACTGGAAGAATGGAGAAACTTTGATTGGGCCAAGGGGAGGGAAGGATGGAGGGTGAGAGTGGGAGGGGGCATGGAGGCAGGAAAGATGGTGGAATGAGATGAACATCATTACCCTGGGTACGTGTCTGACTGCGCATATGGTGTGACTCTAATTGTGTACAACCAGAGAAATGAAAAGTTGTATACAATGAATCAAAATGCATTCTGCTGTCATGTATAATTAGTTAGAATGAAGTAAATAAATTCAAGACAATACCAAGTAATAGGGAGCCACACTTGGTCCCTGAGAACATCAGATTTCCGAGTAAGCTTTATGACCTATTTTTCGGCATTTAAATTGCCAGTAGACAGATATTTTTTCTAACCTCTGCCACCAGCTTCATGAGGAAGA
>CM053417.1:40249222-40278994 GCA_028644305.1 Xerus rutilus
CATTTGTTGAGGCAAATAGAAAAAAATTGTTACAATCATAATTTTTCTAACTTTGCACAAAATTATAAGCAGATTACATTCTTCATATTAAACATCTTTATATGCACTTTCAATGAACAGTATATATATATATATATATTTTTTTATATATATTTTTATCAACCATCTTTACTATACCCATTCCCCTTTCCTGCCCCCCTCCTCCCCCATGTCGCGTCTAGTGTTTCTCTATTTCTCTTATGTTTCCCATTCCCACCTCCCTTATTCATCAGCATCCATTAATCAGAGAGACCATTCGGCATTGGTTTTTTGGGATTGGCTTACTTCACTTAGCATAATGCTTTCCAGTTCCATCCATTTGCCTGCAAATGCCATAATTTTATTCTCTCTTATTGCTGAATAATATTCCATTGTGTATGAGGCTGGTTTTGAACTCACGATCCTCCTGGGTTGCTAGGATTACAAATTATGACTCCAACACATGAATCATAATCTTATTTTTTAAAATGTAGAAAATATAGATAATTTTAAATGCCAGAACATACAAATTATTGTGAAACAGATCCTGGATTTCCCAATGAACTACAGGCCCTAGTTCTGTATATACTCTTAATTGAGTACACAAAAAAGTACCATATTTGGGAAAACACAAGAAAGGATGAATATGTCTGAAATCTAATGAGTATTTTTTCTTAATTTTATTTTTTTAGACAAGAGATCGTTTAGTACCTTTTGTTTATAAATTTTCTTCATACATTTTGGCATTACTCCTTATTCATAAGATAATGATATTATTTTCTTAATCAGGTATAATATTTCGAAGTATATGCCTATACATATGTTCATCTCATATACCAAACATCATCACTTTTTAAGAGAAAATTATTATTTTCTCTCTCTCTCCTATGAAAATGTAGAGGTATAGATAAATGGCATATAGAAACCAAACTATTTTTCTACACAGCATAATGGCAGAGAAAACAGCCATGGCAGTTGTTAGATAGCCAACCACAGAAAGATAACCAACAACAGCAATATTCTACTCCCAATTGAATATAAACGTGTATGTGTATGTGTGTGTGTGTGTGTGTGTGTGTGTACAAGTGTGTGAGAGTGTGTTTTGCAAAAGGGAAGGTATACTATTTTTATTTATTTATTTATTTTGGCACCATTGATTTAATACAGGGTTGCTTAACCCCTGAGTCACATCCTCAGCCTTTAAAAAAAATTTTTTTTTGAGACAGAGTCTAACTAAGTTGCTTCGGGCCTCATTGATTTGCTGAGGCTGGCTTTGAACTTTCGATCTTTTTGCCTCAGCCTCCTGAGCTGGTAGGATTCCAGGAGTGCACTACCACACCGGCAGTTATACTATTTTAAGCTCGTTTTGTTCTGACCTTATGCATGCTCACTAGAAATGCTAAAAAAGAGACAATGGGATTATATACTTCCAATATTTTGTTATTCTCATAGATTTATTTCTATGACTAAAAGTATTTTTTTAAATTCATAGCACATTTTCACATGACTTTATTGTTTATATCTATAGGTATCTTAGTATGAATCATGTTGATTTTGTATTGTTTGCATACCCTTGATTTATACATTTCAGTGTTTTTTCTGATAAAAATGTATGCTTAATATAAAATAGTAGGAAAATATCTTAAAAGAAAAATTTCCAAATGTATTGTTTTATCACTCAGGGGGCCTCTTTTAAATATATCCTTTACTACCAAGTTTGCATATACTTACAGACATTTCATTTTATTTTCTATAACCATAGCTACCTCACTTTATTCTCTATTCCCTCTCTCTTTCTCATATTATCTTTTACCTTTAGTTCATGATGTGAAACAATACCTAAACTACATTAAAGTAGCTCCAAAATCTCAGAGGTCTTTGACATTATACAAGTATCAAAATAGCATCATTTACTCTCATCCAAATCTTCTAAAATTTACCATAATTCTTAAGTACAAACTTTAATGAATACAAAGAGCAAATATTACTCTTGCCAGTCCATGCCTCATAAATTCAATTTTATAAGGATGATAAAAAAGTTGTCAAAATTAGGAGGTTTTCATTCCCATGATTTTAACAGAAATAATATTCCATCTTCTACCATTGCTGTAAGGTTGAAACATAACCACTAATCAAGAAGTAGTTTTCAATAGAAGAGAGACCAGTAGATTAAAGAAAGGGGTCAGTGGGAAGGAGGAGGTGGCCTTGGGGTAAAATTTGCCAGATTATATTATGTGCATACATGAATATGTAAAAATGAATCCCACTATTAAGAATAATTACAATGCACCAATAAAAATTTTTAAAAGAATTACTTTTATGTTATCCAAATGATAGCCATGCTCTATAGAATTATTAATTTGGGAGCTGTATTATGACAACCCCTTACCTAGGTGGTTAATATATTCCTCAAGGAAAAGTAATCTGACATATGGATTTCCAAATAAGCACACATTTTTAAAGTGATCCCCATGAACAGCAATACCTATGGACTAAAATTTGAATTTTTGTCATTTTTATGCCACATCTACATCAATGTAATTATAAGCTATTAACTTAAAGCTTCTTGTACTATGTGCCCTTTGGAAATTTAAAGGATCCTGAATAGTGTATGTCTTAAAAGCATTGAGTAAAAACACTTTTTGTAATAAATGGGCAGCTCATAATGATCATATGTAATTAAAGGATGGCAGAAGATATTACCACAAAATATGCCACTATGGCAAATGAGAGTTATTTTTTGAGCTGAATGCACTTGGAAAACATCAGAGGCAAAGGCATTTGAAACTCTTCTTTCTGAAAACAGAAAATTAAAACTCCCATGTGAAAGGTACCCTCCCTGTGCCAGAAAAAAAGGAGCATTCTTCAATAGGGAGTCACAGATAAGAGAATTCTGTACAAACAGACCCTGCTAAAATAATTCTTATCTTTCTTTAGCCTCCCCACATAACTTAGTTAGTTTTCTCTGACTGCTTCTCTCAACCTAGTATAAAAAGCATTTAGGTTTTGCTGCTTTTTGGTTCTTCATTTTCTTATCAGGATTCCCATTTTCACATAAAACATATTTTTATGCTTTTACCACTTTCATCTGTTTTGTGTAAATTTAATTATCAGTATCAGCTGATAAAGACAAAATTTTGCTTTTTCATACATACAACAAATGTTTTGGCTCTCTTGGAACCTTCAGGACACAATCAATTTTAGAATTACCTTCTATAATTAAAAGGAACTTTTGATAACTGATTATTTTGGCATTTATACTGTATAGTATAATTTAGAGGGAATTTAGGTCTTCATGAAAATTCCATTGTTTTCATAACAACAACTATTTTGTCAGTATAATTTTTTAATATATAATGTTAAAATGAAAAACATTATGAACATTTATGAAATAATAATTTTAACTTAGAACTCTTTTTTTCCAAATTTAATTCTTTGTCCACCAAAAGAATCCAATTGCAAGTACCAAAAGCTAACTAGGCTCTCCCTGCACAGATGTTGGGCTATTTTAGAACACAGAAACAAGGGAATTAAATAAGTAACCAGTGACTCAGCTACTTACATCTCCCTTTGGGAATAGTTGACAGTATCTCTCAAGTTACAGAGGAGATCCGAACCAGCTTTTCCAATAAAATATTTCACTGCTTCAAACATAGAAATAAACACACACAAAAAGCAGTCATAAGTATGATAGACCCCTGATAGGCTTGTTATAGATGCTTGTAAATATCCTTGCAATCTATTTCTACCTCTGGCCATTAGGTAGCATAACCCAGTCGTCATAGAAACCAGAATATCAGCATAACAATAAGTTTTACATTAGCTTTCCACAGAAACTGGGAAGTACAAATTCATTCTCAGAATCAATGCAATGAATGAATAAATGAATATCATCTTACAATAGATTATACCATTAATTTCCACAAATAATCATCAGAGTAAAATAAAAGGATTTTTGATACAATGAATTAAAGTGAAAGAAGAGGTTGGTTAATCATCATGGGTTTCCTGTCAGACACATCAAATTCAGCCTCTGTCTCTGTTTAGGTCCACCACAGAATCTGAAATAATAGGCACTTGTGCTGAAAGGGATATCAAAATCAATACATTTCAAAACCCATCCCAAAGCTTGTGCAAACACTCAGTAGCTCCAGACAGTGTGGTTCACGAGGTTAACAATTTTTATCTGTTGCACCTTAAATTCACCCTGAGTCAGAGCTTTGCATCATAGCTCTGTGATTCACCTGTGACTCATCATGTTAAAACCAAATGAATGCACGAGACAGAACAAAAAAAACCTGTTAGAATTTGGGCATCAAAACAATGCAAATGAGGACACGGATCCTGAGTAATATCTGAAAATGAGACTTTTTCCTCTGCAAAGATATTTGTTGATAATGGACCTACTTTATTACAACAGTCCCCAGAACTGTAATAGGACCATATCCAAGGATGCTTGAAAATTTTGAAATGACAAGAGGAGAATATTTAGTGAATATCAGTCTTCCAGATAGAGAATTAGGGAAACCAGCTACTGCAGAGCTGCTAAGGACACCGGTGGACAAATATTTATGAAGGTAAAGGAAGAAGTTGATAGGCCAGGGAACTGAGAACTTGAGGAAAGATACCATTATCTTGTCCATTGGGTCCTTTGGGCTTTCTTTTTTTAATCTCATATAATCATCCCTGGGTATCAAACAGACCTGTAACCAGGAAGCTCCAACAGATATAGAAGAAAAACAAAAGGAAACAAGAAAAACCTGTTATTTCTAGACAAAGGAACTAAAAACACAATGCCTGCAAAGATGTAGTGGGGAGATCTACCCTTCCCAACAACCAAAGCAGTAGTAGCCACCATTGCAGCATAGTTAGCAAGTTTGAGCTAGGAATGCATCCCATGGTTCATGTATGGAGCAGTGACAAGTCAGTCCATTGCTGCATCATCAGCCAGGGCTTGTTTTTTCATGAACCCACCCAATGGCACTGGACACAGGTGGCACCTGCATGCATCAATGAGAGACTAGCAGAACCATAACAAATCAAACCAAGATAGCACTGACCCAACCTCTGAACACTAAATTTAAAGATCACAAAATCAGCTAGTGTCTACAGGTTAGATCTAATAGGGTAATGGTTTGTTGAAATGGAATATTAATGTATGATCAAGAACCTCCTAACATAATGTTCAAAATGTCTAGGATTTTATCAAAAATCACTCATAATACCAAGAACCATGGAAAACAACTTGAATCATATGCTAAGTGAACAAGCCAGGCATAGAAAGTCAAAGATGATTTGAATTTTATGTGAAATCTAAAAAAAATTAAACTTATAGAAGCAAAGATTAGAATGGTGGTTAGCAGGAGATTGGGGATGGGGAAATAAATGTTGAGACATTTGTTGAAAGATACAAAACTATATAAGGGGAACAAATTCTGGGATTTAATCATGGTATGAGTGTTAATGGATGTGTGAATTTGATTGTGGTAATCATTACAGAATGCATATCAAATCACCATAGTTTATACTTTGAATATATATAACCTTTATTTGTCAATTAAATATTTGTTAAAGAATAGATAAATCACTCTATAGTGCACTGGTACAGGCAGAAGATATATACGAGGTTGTCACTTTAGGGAATATGTCATTCCCTAGGCAATAGTGAAATCTATAGACTACTATGGATAATCCACTTACAGCTAGGTGTTTTACGTACATGCTATGTTAGGATTTACCTTTAAATATTTAGGTACATAGCTGGGCATGGTGGCTCAAGCCTATAATCCCAGCACTTAGGGAGGCTGAGACAGGAGAATCGTGAGTTCAAAGACAGCCTCAGCAACGGCGAGGCGCTAAGCAACTCAGTGAGACCCTGTCTCTACATAAAACACAAAATAGGGCTGGGGATGTGGCTCAGTAGTTGAGTGCCCCTGAGTTCAATCTCCAGTACCAAAAAAAAAATTTAGGTGCATGATGATGACCACAGCTTATTAGCAGAATAGAGAAGCATACATCCATTTTCTATAATACATAGTTAGAGAGACAGAGCTACTCTAGAGAGAGACAGCTCTATTTCTTATCAACAAGCATAGAAGCCACTACTCTGTGGTTGGTTGAGGGACTCAAAAACAAGAACAACACATCTAAAACCTCCTGAGATCCATAGGGTATATGCCAGGCAAGTCCAGAAATATGCCTTTATACAAACTGAGTAAATGTTTTCAACATTTTTTGCATTGAAGAAAAAATGGAAGAGGAAACCAAGATACATATTTTAAACTTTAAGAGTTAGTCACAAAAGATAAATATTGATAGAAGTGCTGAATTTAGTGAATAAAATTATAGGACACCCTGTTAAATTTGACTCTCAAATACACAACAAATATTGCACAAGATATGCTTAAAATAAAATATTGTTGTATATTTGAAATTCAGTTTTAATTGAGTGTAATCTGAATCTTATATTGGAGTCATTCACAGCTGTATTTCTAATCACGGAGCTATCCAGAAAAGATGTGTGTGGGTTTGAGTCACAGCTCTGCCACTTGGTAGCTCTGTTGATTTAAGTATGACCTTTCTGTTCCCTAGTCTCTTCTTTGTTGTTTCATTTACACAGGTTTTTTGTTTTGTTTTATTTTGTTTTTTTTGAGCACCCCAGAGAATCCTCTCAATTTAACACTTTAACAGTTCTTTTCATAAAATTCAAAATTAGTCCTTGGATCAACAGACCAATGCTCTTTTTATTATTTTCTTTCTTCCCTTCCTTTTCTTATAATCTGAGAGACTGGAGACATCATAAAGCTCCTGATGCTTGAATGACTCAAGCATAGAGTTTGGAGCTTAGAAGCCAATGGTACTTCTTTCTGGAGGAGGGGCCTATGTAATGGGCAAATTCGAGGTATGAACTAAGTGTGTAATTCATTTAGAATCTATTGATGTCTCTATATTGTGCTCATGATTATTGTCACAGGATTATTTACTGCATTATTTTTATGACAAAACAAAATGAACACTGCTGTTAAAATGTGCCATGTTAGGGAATAGAAGTATTGGAATGGAATATTATGAATCTAGTGAACAAATGTGGTGGATATAATTATATTAATATAAAAGGAAAAAATCAGATAAAAAATCAAGTTATACACCAAGGAGAAAATGATATTTATGTAAAAATATCATACAGATGGAGACAATACTCTGTATTCTCTAGGACATAAGACATATCCATATCCATAGAAAAATGATGTTCAATAGATATGTGAAACTAATAAAATGGATTTGATCTGAAATGAGTAAAAGGAAAAAAAGATATCCAGATGATAATATTCAACTATAGTGTTACAGTCATAATGTAAAATTTAACTAGGAGAACATATTTCTATTTGACTTATTCACCTAATTAATACCTTCTGTAAAACCATGAAGAGATACATAAAGTATATATTTTGAGACTATATTTTAGAATTTGATCAGTGGGCCAATATTAATACAATATTAAAGAGAATTAAAGGAGAATAGCTTTGAAAAGCACATAAGGATTAGTTTATATTAATCAAAGAAACTATTCACCAAGAAACCATATATATATATAAGAATAATAGGTTAAATAAAAAGATTGCTTTAAAATATTAATTAAATATGTAAATGAATATAATTGCATAGAGATAGTTACAAATTCGACACTAAATGAAATTGATTGAAATGTAAAACGTAGAAATTGAGAACTGTCAAATATAAAATTTGGCAGAGTGAAAGACAAAAAAGTGAATGAGAGAAAAAAAAAATTGTACTAACAATGATGGAGCAACAAAAATCCCATGAAAATGTAGAAAATGTCAGAAGACATTTATAGGACACAGTGTAAAGGATAGGTGAGAGAGATTCAAGAAGAAGTAGTACTCTTCAAAAAATCAAGCAGAAAGTTCAAGAGGTGACCATGAAAAAGCACAGACCAAGAAGACACCTGACAGCCACCAAAGGAAAAACTAAGACATGTAATATTAGTCAGGGTCCCTTCAGAAACACAAGTGTATCTGTCAGAGTGATGCTGTAAAGGGAACCCAAAACACACAAGGTTAGTAAAAGTGGAGATTTAGTAGAGGGGGTTGGTTAAATAGGTTTGGAAAGTCCAAAAAGACCTAAATGAAACACTAAAGTCATAGACAAAGAAAGGGCAAGATGGAACTCTCATTCCTGGAACCAGCAAATCAAAGGAAACCTGGGCATTCTGAGAACCCATAGGAGGGGACGATAGCCCCTCAGAATTAAGAGTCAGACCTCTGAGGAAAGGAGACTGCCCTGCTAGTGGTGGCTCCTATAGGGGCTCAGAGAAAGAAAAGCGTAAATCATACAATCCTATTTCTCAGGAAGGGGAGCTTCCTGTGTGTATGTATCTCAGAGGAGAACCCCACCCCACATACCAATTTAAACTCAGATTTCTAAGGAAAGAATGATCCTAGTAGGCTTCTTTTCCAGGGCTTTCTGAATAGGCATAAATGAGTGCCTGAGTTTTGGGGAGCATAAACAGGCAAAATGGATTTTCCTGAAGACCACTCTGCTGGAATGAGACTATGAAAAAATAGAAAGCAAAATGATGGAATATGATGGACATCATAGCCCCAGCTTTATGTATGACTGCATGTCTGTTGTGATTCTACATCACATACAACCAGAGAAATGAAAAGTTGTGCTCCATCTGTGTACAATTAATTGCACTCTGCTATCATGTAAACCTAAATAGAACAAACAAACAAATAAATAAAATAGAAAGTAGAAGAAGTTGTCTCTTTCTTACTTTCCTTTCCCTTTCTTTCCTCCCTCCCTCCCTCTCTCACTGTCCTCTCATTTATATTTCCTTCTCATTCTGTTATATATACATACACATAGTTATTAACTGCTGATAGACTTTGCTTACGAGGAACAGTGATTTGATCTATTATAAATGAATGCTAACTAATGTTACTCTATCCCCAAATTCTCAGAGTTGTTGAATTTAAACAAGTATCAGAATAAGTCAATTTAACTTTAATTCAAATCTACAAAAACTAGCCAGAATTGTTACTTGCAGGTAAATATTATAGCTGTAAATCTGTGTCCTATATATATTTTCAATCCTCTTCAGCTAAAGACCACCAGGTGCAGAGAGTTACATAAACAAGTTGAATTTATTATTTTGTTGCAGGGAAGAAGAACACTAATTATAGGAAATGCAGTAGTTTCAATAAAGGAGTATTAGAGAGGGCTTAGAGGATTTGAACTTTGGTTCAGTGTTTATTTGGTTCAGTGATTATTTATGTATGATAGAAGAACATGGCTTATTAGTGCCAGGTAAACTTCCTAAAGCCAGAGGTGCTATCCTTTTTATTTCATCAGTGTTTCAAAGCATCAAGAAATAAGTGAGTATTTTAAAGTTTCTTGTTTAAAAATATTTTATTGAGTGTATTATCCCTAAAATAATTGTTTTCAGTCATTCCATTCATTACTATGCAATAGGATGTATAAGTTTCAGAGATATGTTCTGGTAAAATAAGGGCACATTTTCAAAAATGATCCTCACCAACACCAATACTTAGGAAGAAATTCATTTTTTATCACTTTTACCCAAAAGCCTCCAACCAATGTAGAAGGCACTGCCTTGGGGCTTTCTACATGGTGGTATGTTTGGAAATTTAAAGCCAAATGCATGCACTGTTTATTAAAAATAAAGAGTCAGAAAACTTCATTATAATATGTGAGGCACTCATAATAATTTTGTGTTAAAATATTTTGGCCACTCAGCTACCTTGCTGGCTCTGGATGAATTTTAGAATTGGTTTGTATAATCAATGGGAATTTTTGATATTTGATTGCTTTGACGTTTAAAGCAATAGATTTAAATGTAAAGCAATTTAGAGATAATTTAGCTCTTCTCCAAAGTTCTTTTGGTTTTGTTCTCTGAAAGCTGAAACTAATAAGGATTTTGGTATTAAGATCCATTCTAGAGAAATAGAATTTTAAGGATGAGCTTTCTAAATTCAGAAGTTTCTGGAATTGGATCTCTAATCTTATTAGATTTAAATATACTAATGGCTCTATTTCCAGTAATAGAGTACCAGTAGTCCATGGCATGACCTGACAATAGAGAAATACAAAATATTTTCATTGAAAATCCCCAATCAACCACATGTAAGGAACAAGGATCTGGGTGTATGTGCATATGTTTTTGAATATTTTTTGGAAATTTAATGTTGCTGGAGAAAATAATGAAAGAAAAATTTGAGTTCTGAATTTTGAATTCCCAGGTCAAATGCAATATAAAGACATGGACAGGAAAGCTTCTATGTTTGACCTTATCTCCTATACCTGCAGGGCTAGTTTGCTGAAATTTAAATGCAAAATCTTTTCCTGTGATTGCTGAATTATAATGAAAGCTAAGTTCCCAGACTCTCAGGGTGTCTATTGTTAAAAAGCAAGCTAAGTTGAAATGGGGATGTGTGTAAAGATGCTGATAAAACTGGGGGCATTGAATCCCTAAATTCTAATGAGTCTTCCTTGCCAGTAGTGGAGGTCTGTCTACTTCCAGTGGTGGTGGCTTTTATATCCCTATCCAAGAGGATTGACCTGCACCACCTAGAGAAATTGTAATGTCTTCTGAGGCAGTTGTCATGCAAGATAATACTGATTCTCTTCATGATTCATCTTGAACACCCCTTTTTTCTTCTGGATCCATAAGTAGACACAAGACCCAGCAGACCTCTAAATGGGAGATTCAAAGTGTGACCTAAGCACTGCACTCCAAAATAACTACTTTCATTTTATAATTTATATGTATAGAAATCTGAGGAACATGCATGAGAATAGATATTGAGGGTGTAGGATAATGGTGGAAGGAATATAAGATTGTATCAGGCTGAATTTATTGACACAGGCTTGATAACTAGAGATTCTGCATTTAATGTTACAGCTTTGGGTTTTAGGAAGGGCTCTAACACTTTGATTTGGTTGGATGAAACATGGGCATCAGAAGGTCTGAAATACAACTGAAAAAAATTCAGGGGCCTTTGACTCAGTGAAATTTCTAATGGTATGGGAAATATCAAGCTGTCCTTTCTAAAGTAAAGGATAATTATTGCATTTGACACCCTCCTACAATATAAAAGGAGTCCTAATACCTACTGAGTCCCACTGAATTTTAGAGGCAACATATTACCTGTTTGGATGTGTTACTCTGGTCCACTTACTAAGTGACCTGAAATGCTACTAGTTTTGAATGTGGCCCAGAATAAGAGAAGTCTATGAAGGAGGTCCAGGTTTCTCTGCAAGATGCTGTGATCCTGGGGCCTTATGATCCAGCAGATAATAATTATTCAAGTGTCAGTGGAAGATAAGGATGCTGTTTGGAGCCTTTGGCAGTCCCCTGTATATGAATTACACCATAGGCCTTCAGAATTTTGGAGTAAAGCCCTGCCATCCTTCACAGATAATTACTCTTTTTTTGAGAAATAGCTCTTGACCTGATCATGGGCCATAGCAAAGACTGAATGCTTAAATGTGGGCTATTCAATTACCATGCAGGCTGAGCTGTCCTTCATAAACTGTGCTGTCTGACCCACAAAGCAAATAAAGCTGGTCCACATAGAGCAGTACTTCCTCATGAAATGGTGTGCATGCATATTTGTGTATGTGTTTGTGCATGTATGTTTGTACGTGTGTGTGTGTGTGTGTGTGTGTACAATTGTGCCTGAACACAAGGCCATAAATATACTTGTAAGTTATATGAAGAAGTGGCCAAAATGCCCATGATCACTGCATCACTACTCTGGCTACACTGCCTTCTTTCTCCCAATCCACACATTTGGCCTCATGTGAAGTTCCCTATAATCAGTTGGCAGAAGAAGAGAAGACTTGGGCCTAATTTGTAGATGGTTCTTCATAATATGCAGGCACTACCCAAAGGTGAATAGCTACAGAACTATATCCCCTTTCTGGGACATCACTTAAAGGCGGTGGGAAAGGGAAATCTTCCAGGTGGACAGAATTTTGAGTAGTTTGAACAACTTTGTTGTTCACTTTACTTGGAAAGAAAAATGGTCAGAAATGTAATTATATACCAGTTCATGGAATGTGGCCAATGGTTTGGTTGGATGGTCAGATACTTAGAATGAACACAATTGGAAAATTGATGACAAGAATATTTAGGGAACAGGTATGTGTATAGAACTCCCTGGATAGAAAACATAAATACAAAATACAAAACAAAACAACAATAAAAAAATCCATGAAGATATTTGTGTCCCATATGAATGCCCACCAAAGCTGGCCTCAGCAGAGGAGAAATTTTAATAATCATCTCAACATCATGACCTAATATGAGAATAATAGTCAGCCTTTATTCCCAGTCAAACCTGTCATTGCCCAAAAGGCTCATGAATCAAATAGCCATAGTACCAAGGAGGGAGGTTATGCTTGGGTTCAGGAACATGGACTTCCATTCTCCAAGGTTGACTTGGCTACAGCCACTGCTAAGTGCCTAATTTGTTGATATAAATGACCAACACTGTGTCCTTGATATGGCTCCATTCCCTGAAGTGATCAGCCAGCTACCTGGTGGTAAGTTTATTACAGACTGCTTCTATTATGACAGGGACATTATTTTGTTCTTATTGAAATGGACACTTAATCTAGATATGTAATTTTCCTTCCTTGCAAGAAATGCTTCTGCCAAAATTATCATCCATGGACTTTTAGAATTTCTTATCCACCATTGTGGCATTCCTCACATTACTTCCTATCAAGCAACTGTCTTCATAGCAAAAGAAGAAGAGTAATGAGCATATGTTCCATGATCTGGAAGCCTCTGAATTGACAGAATAGTGGAATGGCCTTTTGAAGATTCAGTTGCAGTGTGAGCTAGGTAGCAATATTGTGCAGGGATATAGAATGTCTCTATAGAAGGCAGTGTATGGTCTGAATCAGTATCCAATATATGATGCTCTTTGTCCCACAACCAGGATTCAAATGTCCAGGAAGCAAAGGGTGGAAATGTAAGTTGACATCATTCACTGTTAGCACTAATGACTCACTAGCAAATTTTTTGCTTCTTGTTCCTGTGTTTTTATGCTCTAATGGACTAAATAACTTAGCTTCAAGTTGAAGAATGCTTCTACCAGGAGATACAACAATGATTCTACTGAAATGAAAGTTAGGATTGAAGCCCCAAACCATAATAAAAGACAAAGGTCATTATATAATGATAAAGTGGTCAAATTATCAAGATGATATAATAATTATAAGCATACATGCACCTGACATCACAGCATCTAAATGTATAAAGTAAACACTGACAGACCTAAAGGGGAAAAAAAGACATCAATACAATAATAGCAGGGCCTTCAATACCTCACTTTCAATAAAGAATAGATCATTCTGACAGAAAATCAATAAGAAAACATTGTACTTGATCTGAAATTTTGAAAAAAAAAATGGTCCTGACAGAGATATAGAACATTCCATTCAACAACAGCTAAAAACACATTCTTCTCAAGCATACACAGAATGATCTCCAATATCAATCATATATTGGTCAAAAAATAAATCTCAACAAATTTAAGAAGAATGAAGTCATATCAACCATCTTTTCTTATCACAGTGCTATTAAATTGGAAATCAATAATGGAGAAAAATAGAAAATTCACAAATGTGTGGAAATTAAACAACACAATTTTGAACAACTAATGGGTCAAAGAAAAGAGAAAATTAGAACATATCTTGGCACATATTAAAGAAGAAATATGACATACTTATGAGATATATCAAAAACAGTTTTAAGAAAGAAGTCTATAATGACAAATGCCTACATGAACAAAAGAAGAGAAAGAACCAAACAATCTAAACTTATATTTCAAGGAAACAAACTTAAAAGGAAAAAATCATCCCAAATTTAGTAGAAGGAAAGAAAAAACTAATATTGTAGTATAAATAAACAAAATAGATACTATAAAAATAAAAAAGATGAATCTAAGAGTTGGTTTTGTGAAAAGACAAAATTGGCAAAATTTAGCTACATGAATTAAGAAAAAAGGAATGTTGCAGTTAACTTTTTGTTGCTGTGACCAAAATATCTTATAAGAACAAATTAGAGGAGGAAAAGTTTATTTGGGGCTCACGGTTTCAGAGGTCACAGTCCATAGATTGTAGACTGCATTATTGCATTGCTCTGGGCCCAAGGTGAGGCAGCACATCATGGAGGGAAGTTGCTCCCCTCATGGCAACAAGGAAACACACACACACACACACACACACACACACACACACACACGAAACAGAGAGAGAAATACTGTAGGGAGAGCAACCCTCTCAAGGCATGCCTCAGTGGCTCTCCCATTTCAGCCACACCCCACCTGTCTACAGTTACCACCCAGTCCACTCAAACCAGGATGGACTGATTGTGTTACAGGTCTCACAGTTAAATCATTTCACCTCTGAATATTCCTACAGAAACACAGAAGCTTTGGACAAGACAAGAAAGAAGACTCAAATATATAGAATTAGAAATGAAAGACTTATTACAACCGACACCACAGAAACATAAGATCATAAGACTACTATGAACAATGATATGCTAACAAATTGAATAACCTAAAACAGGTAAATTTCCAGAAACATACAACCTGCCAAGACTACATCATGAAAAAATAGAGAAAAGAAACAGACTAATAGTGAATAAGGACATTGAGTCAATAATCAAAAATCTCTCACAAAAAAATACAGGTCATAAACTAGTAAAATCTACCAAATATTTAAGGAAGGATTGATACCAATACTCTTCAAACACTCAAAAAAATGGAATAGGAAGAAATATTTCCAAACTTATTTTTTCAAGGTTAGAGTTATCCTGATATCAAAACCAGAAAAGGACACTGGAAAGGACACTGGAAGAAAAGCAAATTTTAGACCAATGTTCCTTATTAACATAGGCAGAAAAATACTCAGTAAAATACTAGCAAATGGATTTGGGGATATAGCTTAGTGGTAAAGTATTTTCCTAGTGTGTGCAAGGCCCTGGGTTCCATCCCTAGTCCTGAAAAAAAAGTACTAGCAAATGAAATTCAATAATACACTAAAGCATTATACACTATGATTATGTAAGATCTATCCTTAGGATATTAAGGAAGATCAACATATGTAAATCAATAAGTGATATACAACAATGATAAAATGAAAGTAAAAATATATGTGCAGAAAAGCATTTGACAAAGGTCAATATACTTTCATGATAAAAAGTTTTCAACAAATTGTATAAAGAAGAAATATAACCAAACACATAAAAGCCATTTATGAAATTTGCTAATATGCTAATTTCTTCAATGTTGAAAAAATTGAATGCTTTTCTTCTAAAATCAGGAACAGGATAAGGGTGCCCACTGTTGCCACTTCTATTCAACATAGCACTGGAAGAGCAATTAGGCAAGGAAAAGAAATAAAAATATATAATTAAAATAAAAATAAAAAAATAAATATTTAAATTAGAAAGAAAGAACTAAAATTGTTTCGGTTCATTCTGACATGATTGTATATTTATAAAACCCTAATGACTCCACAAAATAAACCTATTAAACCTAATAAACAAATTGAGTGAAATTTAAGGATTCAAAATCAACATACAAAATTGAGTTGCATTTCGGTGCACTAATTAGAAATTAAAGACCCATTACAACTGATACCACAGAAGCATAAGATCATAAGACTACTATGAGCAATTATATGCTAACAAATTGAATAACCTAAAACATAAAGGTTAATTGCCAGAAACATACAACCTGCCAAGACTACATCATGAAAAAATAAAATGTTCAAGAAATAAACTAAGAAAACATTCCCATTTATAAAAGTGAAAAAGCAACAAGATATTAGGAGTAAATTCCACTAAGGAAGTGAAAGCTTGTACACTAAAAGCTATAAAACATTGATGAAAGAAATTAAGAAGATGCAAATAAATGGAAATATATCCCATGTTCATTGCAAGAATCAATATTGTCAAAATGTCCATACTATCCAAAGTGATCTACAAATTTAATATAAATTCTATCAAAATTACAATGGCACTTTTCAAAGATACAGAAAAAAAGATACACAGAATTTATATGAAAGCACAAAAGAAACAGAATAGGTAAAGAAATCTTTTAAAAAAATTTTTATATTTTTAAAAAATTTGAGACAGAATCTCACTAAATTGTTGAGCCTAGCCTTGAGCCTAGCCTTGAACTTGCCATCCTCTTGCTTCACCCTCCCAAGTCACTGGGATTACAGGCATGCATCCCCATTTCCAGCTAATTAAAGCAATCTTGAGCAAGAAGTACAAAGCTGGAGGCATCATACTTTCTGATGTCACATAAGATTGCAAAGCTACAATAGTTAAAACAGTATGGTACAGCAATAAAAAAAATGGACAAAATGGACACATAGACCAATAGAAAAAGTTAGATCTAGAAATAAACTCATGCATATCTGGTCAAATAATCATTTGTGTGTGTGTGTGTGTGTGTGTGTGTGTGTGAGAGAGAGAGAGAGAGAGAGAGAGAGAGAGAGGCTGGAGATGGAACACAAGGGTTTTCTACTACTGTGCTATATTCCCAGCCCTTTTATTTATTTTGAGCAATGGTCTTGCTTAGTTGCCTAGGCTGGTCTCAAACTTGTGATCCTCCTGTCTCAGCCTCTCAAGTCGCTGTGATTACAAGGTGTAATCTACTAAATCTACTAAATATTTAAGGAAGGATTGACAAATGCCGTTTGAACAATAATCTTTTACAATGGAATCAGGAACACACTATGGGGAAATGATAATCTCATTGATAAATGGTGCTAGGGAAATCTGTATATCTACATGTTAGAAAAATTTATTTATATGTGTACACACACACACACACACACACATACCCACATGATCTTTATTTTACACCAGACACAAAAATCAACTCAAAATGGATTAAATACTTGAACATAAGACCTGAAATATAAAATCCTAGGAGAAAGCCATCATGACATTGATCTTAGTAATGAGTTTTAAAAATCCCCCCCTCAGTGCTAGGTATCAAATCCAGGTCTCATGCATGCTAGGTAAGCATTCTACTGCTGAGCCACCCCTAGCTTACAATGATATTTGTTAATATGACACTAAAAGCATAGGCAATGAATGCAAAAATAACAAGTGGGACCACATCAGACTTCTGCACAGCAAAGGAAAAAATAGATAAAATACTTGTAAACAACATATCTATTAAGAGGTTAATACCCAAAATATATAAGGAACTAATATAATACAGTTTTTTTTGGTACCAGGGATTGAACCCAGGGGTGCTTAACAACTGAGCCACATCTCCAGCCCTTTTTAATATTTTATTTAGAGATAGAGTATTGCTGAGTTACTTAGCACCTTGCTAAATTGCTGAGGCTGGCTTTGAACTCATAATCCTCCTGCCTCATCCTCCTGAGCTGTTGAGATTACAGGCATGTGCCACTGTGCCCATCTTATAATTCAGTTTTAATTGTAAAACAATCCACCCCCAAATTCACTCCCCCATAAAATACACCCAGCCCCACAAAAAAATGAGCAGAGAATCTGAACAGACATTTTCCCAAGGAATACATAGAAATGGCTGACAGGTATATGAAAAGGTGCACAGCATCATTAATCATCGGAGAAATGCAAATTGAAAACATTACGAGATATTACCTCATACCTATTAGGATGGCTAGTATCAAAACACCAAAAGATAAGAACTGTTGGTGAGACTATGGAGAAAAGGGAATACTTGCATATTGTGGTGCTAATGTAAATAGATTTTCTTTTTTTTGTAAATAAATTTGTAAATAAATTAATTTTTTTCATATTTAATTTATTTATTTGTTCTATTTAGGCTTACATGATAACAGAGTGCAATTTGATTCACTGTACACAGATAGATTTTCTTGATTGTGAATGGGCCTCCTGCAATCTACTGAAGGCCTATGTAGAACAAAATGTTGAGTAAGAAATAATTCTGTCTGTTGTGATTTAGATGTGAGGTGCTCAAAAAGCTCACGTGTGAGGTGATGCAAGAAGGTTTAGAGTACAAGTCATTGGGTTATGAGAGCCTTAACACAGTCAGTGAATTAACCACCTGATAGGATTAATTGAGTGGTAATTGAAGGCAGGTGAGGTGTGGCTGGAGGAGGTAGTTCATTGGGGTTGTGTTTTGGAGGTATATATTTGTATTTGGCAGGTGGAGCTTGCTCTCTCTTTGCTTCCTGATCATCACGTGAGCTGCTTCCCTTTGCCACAGTCTTCTGCCATAGTGTTCAGCCTGACCTCAAGCCTCAAGGAATGAAGCCTGGTGTCTGTGAGTTGAGACCTCTGAAACCATTAGGCCACAAATAATTTTTTCCTCCTCTACAACTGTTCTTGTCAGGTCTTTCAATCACAGCAGTGAAAAAGCTTACTAAAACACTGTCTGCCTGCCTGATTGTCTTCAAGCTGGGTCACTGGTCCTACCTTCAGACTTGGACCTAGGTTGGAATTTCTACCATTATTAACTATGCATGTTGTTAATTGGAATGCTCTATAAATACCAAATTAAGTCAGATACATGAAAGCGTTGTCTAGATCTTCTTCAAGCTTACGTAAATGTTTTATTATTCAATAAATGATTTTATTCTATCAGTTATTGAATGAGTAGTATTAAAATTTCCAATATAATTACTCATTTTGTTTCTCCATTAGTTTCTATCACGTTTTTAGCTTAATGCACATTAAAGCTCAGTTTGGAGGCACATATCCATTTGGGACTTTTCTTTCTTCTTGATCCATTGGCCAGGCATGGTGGTGCACACCTGTAATCTCAGCTAATTGGGCAGCTGAGACAGGAGGATCACAAGTTCTTCCAGTCAATTAATCCTTTTATCATTGTTAAAGCCCAGTTTTATCACTGTTTAATGTTCCTTGTTTTGAAATTTATATTTTATTATTAGTATATGCACTTCAGAATTCTTTTGATTATTGTTCTCATGGTATATATTTTTCAGTTATTTTACTCTATTAAATGGCTTTATGTAGGTATAATTGACATACAATATACTGCATGTATTTAAATTATACAACATATTTCTTGAATATATCCATGCAATAATCACCACACTCAAGATAATGGGCTTTTCAATCATTCCCAGAAATTTCCTCATTCTCCTTTGTAATCCCTTCTTATTCTCACAACCTGAAACCCTTGTCTTGTTCCCTAGGATCCATAGGCTTTGAATTTCCTTTGATTTTATTAATTTAATCATACATTATGACATTACGTACTTTTTCTGTTTGCTTCCTTCAGTCACAATAATGTTGATTCCTCTATGTAGTAACATGTCAATAATTTATATTTATAAATGAAACATTGATAGATGGTATAAGTAGATGGACAGATGGATATAGCTATATCATAATTTGAAGTTTGTCCATTTAGTTCTTAATGGACATTTGAGTTGTATACATTTGTAGTATTTAGCTGATTCAATAAAATTGCTAAGCGTATTTGTGTACAAGTCTTTCTATGGACCTGTTTTATTTTCTCTTTAGTAAATATCCAGAAGTATAATGGTATTTCAAATGGTAGGTGTATGTTCAACTTTTTAAGAAACTGCCAAGCTCTTTTTGAAGTGTCTATAGCATTTTACATTGTCATCAGCAGTGTATAAAAGTTTAAGTTCCTCCATGTCTTCACTAGTAGGCATGGCCAATCTTATTTCATTTTAACCATTCTGATGTGTGGGGTGCTAACTCATAGTGGTTTTAATTTATAATTTTCTTAATAATTAGTGATGTCAGACAACTCTTGATGTGACAAATTACCATCTATATGTACTATTTAACAAATGTCAGCTTAAAAATATTTTCCTGTAATTTTTGTTGTGTTATTATCAACTTTTTAGCTTTTATTTTATGTTAGGTTATTTATTTTCTTATTGAGCTCCAACATTTGAAAAATATATTCTTTTTTTTTTTTGGTACCAGGGATTGAACTCAGGGGTACTTGACTACTGAGCCACATCCCCAGTCCTATTTTGTGTTTTATTAGAGACAGGGTCTCACTGAGTTGCTTAGCACCGCGCCGTTGCTGAGGCTGGCTTTGGACTTAAGATTCTCCTGTCTCAGCCTCCCTAAGTGCTGGGATTACAGGCGTGTGCCACTGCGCCCAGCTTGAAAAATATATTCTTGATGCATGACTTTTATCAGGGTATGAATCTTAGCTTGTCTATTCTCTTACAGTGTCTTTTGAGGAGGATAGATTTAATTTTGATAATGTCTAGTTTATCTTATTGTTCTGTTATAAATCATACTTTTGGTGTCACATCTAAAAAACTTGGTTACAAATATGTTCTCTAATGTTTTCTTCTACATGTTGTATATTTTAGGTTTAATATTTAATTTGTTGGTGCATTTTAACAAAAATTTAAATATGGTATCATGTATGAATTAAATAATAAAATAATAGGGAGACATATGTATTTTCTCAGAATGGTAGTCATTTTCAACCTTTGAGACAGAACTAGATGGCTTTCCCTGGAGCTTTCATTTCCTGTGCCACAATGTTCACATTTGTTTTTCAGAATACGTTTTATTCAAGTCAGAGGATGCCAAAAGAAGTAAATGTTAAAACTTCTGCCAGTTCAGTGTTACTTTAAATTTGGATGCTCTTTCCCAATTTGCCTGCTACTGTTTACATCTAAGAGTCTTTACATAGCTACTCCTTGCATTCTGTTCAAATTTTATGCTTGTTTTCAGTGGGAGAGATCAGTGAAATGTGCGTATTTTATATTATTTGGAACCAGACTAACATTCCCACTCCCATATGTATTTTACTACTATTTTTACCTTACAAATACACAGATAACCCAGAAACTAATGCTATTTTTTCCTAAGAGACACAAATATCAATTTTGGACATACTCAGAAATTAATAACCATGGCTAGCATTAGATGACATAAGCACTGGCAAGATGTACAAAATATTCTTCATTCAATGAACAACACCTGTGCATATTAATCTCCCAATAATGCGGTGGAAGAATTCTGCTTCTCACTATTGTGCTACATAAAACTCTCTTTTTCTTTAAAAAAAGAAGCAATGTTTTACTCTGCTAAATAATTTAATCACATATTTCTCAGCTTGACTTTTAGTTCAGATAAGCAAAGTATTTTCTCATTGTGTAGAGTTCTGTGCCAATAACTTATCCCAAACTCCCCATTTTATTTTTATTTTTATTTTGGGGGGTACTGGAGATTGAACTCAGGGGCACTCAACCACTGAGCCACATCCCCAGCCCTATTTTGTGTTTTATGTAGAGACAGGGTCTCACTGAGTTGCTTAGCACCTCGCCATTGCTGAGGCTGGCTTTGAACTCTTGATCCTCCTGTCTCAGCCTCCTGAGATTACAGGCACGTGCCATCATGCCCACCTCAAACTCCTCATTTTAAAGGAAGATTTTTAAACATCTTATTTAGTATCAGTATCATATCTCTTTGTATCCTAAAGTGTCAAATAAAAAGGAAAATTTTATTTTGATATACAGGATTATTTATATAAAACAATACATAAATAATCACCATATATATCTGCAAGACACGAATTAAAAATATATAAGTAAATTGTAGAAAATAACTTTTTAAAATGGCTTTATTGAGATACAATTCACAGATAATATAATTTATCTATTTAATGAATATACATACACACATGCATATATATATATATCCAATGGTTTGGATATATATATCCAAATATATATATATATATCCAATGGTTTTTATTTTGTTCAGAGTTGTGCTGTGATTATAACAATTTTAGAACATTTTACCACTCCAAATGAGACTCAAAAATTATTAGTTGTCATTCCCCATTTCTCTCCCACTGTCTGTCCATGTCCCTTCCACCAGTCCATGGTAATAACCTATTTTCTGTCTCCATTCTTACTATTTAATTATAATCACATAGCCATTGACCATCATCTCCTCTTTCCCTCTCCTCTAAGCACCCAAACTTCTGGGAACTATCATTCAACTCTAGTTCTATGAGATTAACCTTTCTAGATTCTACATATGAGTGACATCTTGTAGTTTGTCTTTTTGTGCTTGTCCTCTTTCAACAAACATAATATTCTTTAGGTTCATTTATGCTGTCACGAGTGACAAGATTTTATTTATTGTTATGGCTGAATGTTATTCCATTATGTGTTTATGTATATGTGTATGCATACACATTTTCTTTATCATTCATCCATTGGCAAATACTTAGGTTAATTCAATTGTTCTTGAGATATGCTTTGGGATTAGAAATATCTCAAACTTCAGCCCTTGTTCCATATTACTCACCAAAGAACAGAAGTGTCAACAGCCTTTCAAGGTAAATCATGCATAAAGAGCAACATACCCTTGGTGTCTGGTACAGTAATTTTAAAATTTCAAACTTTGAAGTATTTCCCAAAGTTTCAGAAATGGACAGCCCCAAAATTTATTTCCCACATTTTTTGTGATTATTGTTTACATTTATGTTAAACCTTCCTGGAAAATGCATGAAATTTAACTACATTTTTTTCTTTATAAGATAAACACAATAGATGTGTTAAATATTTCTTTTTGTTTCCTAGATCAGAACCAACTGAAAAATGAGTATTGGGTAGCAGAGAGATTGGCAAATAAACATTAGCTTAATCCCTGATAATATGTAACCAAACTGCTTTCCAAATACTTTCTCCAGAAGTAGACAGATTTATTTATCTAGTCTGACACAACTAGAAAATCACAGCCTTCACCATATTCCAGCACCACAGGACAGGTTTATTTTAACTTATAGAATACAGAAATCAAGATTAGATCCCCATCTTAGATATTAAGATCCAAAGATAAAAGAAGGGGCCGGGATTGGGCTGGTTGGTAGAGTGCTTGCCCATCATGTGTGAGGCCCTGGGTTCAATCCCTAGAAATGAAGGAGGAAGAGAATAGATTGATCCAAGTTCACTTAATTTCTTTCCCTAAGCTCACCAAGGTCATCAGTCACCCAGCCCAAGGAAGGGAAGGCCAGGGAGAGAGATCAAGAGTGTCACTCTGAAATCAGATTTTCCTTCCACAAAGAAACAAGCATCCAGGGAAATGAATTATCTTCAATCCATCCCTATTTCAGTGTTCCATTAGATCTTTGTTCTCTTAACACACATTGCTTCACCATAAATTAAATGTATGGAAAACCAAGTGTGTAGCTGTATCATTCTGTCATCAGATCTTATTAAAGGTACTTTTCTTCCCATCCAGTATATTTAAACATTTTTAATTGCCAATTGAGCCCTGTTTCTGGCACAAGAGTCATAAACTGACTGTGGACTTTATCTAGCCACCTGGTCTCATAAGCAAGATTCCCCACATCTGTGGCAGCCAAGTATTAATTTACAAACATAGCCTTGCTTTCTCTATAGTCCCAGCCCTCTGCTGTAAGTTCACTTTTAAAGTAAGTTTATCTCTTTTATTTCTCATCCTATAATATCAATCTATGTTGCTTAATATAGTACATCACAGGTTCTAAGAATATCACATTTAGATATACCAGTAGTAAAATGGTAACAATATAGAGATGCTTCAAATTTAAAAGCAAAACCTCCTTTGCCTTTATTAATTTCAAATAAATAAATAAATAACCTTGTGTCAAACTAAATTAAAACTCCCAAAATGTGAAGTCCTGCACAATGATTTTTTTCTTTTTGATTGTGGCCAAAGGTGTTCCTGATGCCTGGATAGTACTGAGCTTATTTCAGCAGCTACATTCTGGGATGTAGATTTAGTATAGTACTTTCAAAGCCTCAGAAATCATAGGAGTTGAATGTCAACATTTTTATAAGCCTCACTGTTTTTTACATACAGAGAAAGAGCCATATTTAATAGATTTGATTTCCATGGTACTCTTTTATTTAGTTCATTCAATAAATACTGAACACTGTATATGTCAGGCACTGTTCAAGGCACTAGAGATAGAGCAGAAATAAGAGAAGCAAAAATATTATGGTGTTCTAAGTTGATATTCTAGGAAGTTTTCACTAGTATAAATAAAAGATAAAAACAACTTCAAGGGGCTGGGGCTATAGCTCAGGGGTAGAGCACTTGCCTAGCATGCGTGAGGCACTGGGTTTGATCCTCAGCACCACATATAAATAATAAATGAATAAAATAAAGATCCATCAACAACTAAAAAAAATTTGAAAAAAGCAACTTCAAATTTTAAGACACTTATTC
The DNA here is from genome assembly GCA_028644305.1 of Xerus rutilus. Classification (NCBI taxonomy): domain Eukaryota; kingdom Metazoa; phylum Chordata; class Mammalia; order Rodentia; family Sciuridae; genus Xerus; species Xerus rutilus. Next base: position 40,273,527 of record CM053417.1, read on the forward strand.
TATGTCCAATTATGTTCCTAGAACACAGTATATGGTGTTACCAATGTTTATAGCAATGTTTGAATGATATTTGATGAAAAGAAGGTACATGGACAAAATCTTGGCTTACTATTGTCAATCATTTAATGAAACAACTGAAAGGGAAAAAATCTCATTTCAAGAGGTCAATTAGGGAACCATACTATCTAAATGTATGGATTAGTGGGGTCTCCCATTCATGAATCCAGTTTTTTTTTTCTTTTCCTTACCTAAATGGTGTGGGTAGAATTTTCAGTAAAGTGTTATATAGAATTGATGGAAGCAAGCATTACTGTCTGGTTACTGATATTAGGAGGAAAGAGTCCAAGCTTTCACTAGTATGTATGATATTAGCTATGAGTTTTCCTTAGATGCCTTTTCTATGGGTGAGGAAGTTCTTTTCTATTCCTGGATCATTTTTTCAACAATATGAATTTATTATCTTACAGTTCCATTGTTCAGAAGTCTGATAAGTGTCTCACTGAACTAAATCAAGGCATTGGTAGGATTTTGTTCTTTTCTGTAGATGCTAGATGAAATTAATTTCATTGCCTTCTCCAGATTCCCTGTACTTTTTAGCTTTCTCTTCCTACATTTTCAAACCAGCAATGATGGTCAGTCTTTCTTATATTGAATCACTCTGACTCAGTTTTATGCCTTCTTTTTCATTTTTCTCCCTTAGTTTCCTTAAGGTACAGTTAACAAATAGAAATTGTATATATTTACAGTGTATGATATGCTGTTTTGACACATGTATATTTTGTGAAACAATTAAATCAAGGTAGTTCATATATCCATCACCTCAGACGTTTTTTTGTGGTAAGAACATTTAAGATAGTTTCTTAGAAATTTCCAAGTATAATCGCTTGGATACAATAGATCTCCAGAACTTATTCATTCTACATAAATGAAACTTTGAAATCTTTGATCAACATCTTCCCTTTGCATGTCCTAGCCCCTGGTTACCTCCATTCTATTGTTTACTTCTTTGAGTCAACTATTTTAAGTTCTCCATACAAGTGAGATCATGCAATATTTCTCTTGGTGTGCCTAGTTTATTCCACTTAGCAAAATGTCCTCCAGGCTCATCTATATTGTCACACATGATAGGATTTTGTTCTCTATGGCTGAATAGTATTCCATTGTGTACATATAACAAATTTTCTTTACCCATTCATCCATCAATGCACTTTTACATTGCTTCCATTTCTTGGTATTATAAATAATGCTTCAGTGAACCTAGGAGTGCAGATATCTCTTTGAAAATAATTTGATGTTCTTTGGGTACATACTCTGAAATAAGATTGCTGAGTCATATGGTAGTTCTATTTTTAATTTTTGAGGAAACTCCATATTGTCTTTCATAATGGTTTACACTAATTTACATTCCCACCAACAGTGTATAAGTGCTCTCTTTTCTTCATATCTTCACCAGCATTTGTTATCTTCTGTGTTTTTTGGTAATTGTGATACTAATTAGTATCAGTTGATATATCCTTATGGCTTTAATTTGCATCTCCTTGATCTTTAGTGATGTTGAGACTTCTTTTCATATACACATTGGCCATTTGTATGTCTTCTTTTGAGGCATATCTGTTCAGGTTGTCTGCCCATTTTTAAAATTTTTTTTTTTAGTTGTTGATGGATCTTTATTTTATTCATTTATTATTTGTATGTGGTGCTGAGGATCGAACCCAGTGCCTCACGCATGCTAGGCAAGCGCTCTACCACTGAGCTACAGCCCCAGCCCTGTCTGCCCATTTTTAAATAGAGTTATTTGTTTACTTGCTATTGAGTTCTATATAAATTTTGAATATTAACCCTTATCAGATGTATGGTTTAAAAATATTTTCTCCCATTCCATGAGTTGTCCATTGACTCTACTGATTGTTTCCTTTTCTGTGCATTGACCACTTCTTCTTTTTCTAGTTGTACAATTCCCTTATGTATATTGCTTGTTTAGTGATTATTGATTCCCTTAGTTTATGCTTATCTTGGAAGATCTTTATTTCTTCTTTGATTCTGAAGGATAAATTGACTGAGATAGTAATTTAGGTTGTCAGTTGATTTCTTTTTTTTTTTTTTTTTGGTACTGGGGATTGAACTCAGCGGCACTCGACCACTGAGCCACATCCCCAGCCCTATTTTGTGTTTTATGTAGAGACAGGGTCTCACTGAGTTGCTTAGTGCCTCGCCGTTGCTGAGGCTGGCTTTGAACTCGCGATTCTCCTGTCTCAGCCTCCCTAAGTGCTGGGATTACAAGCGTGAGCCACCGCGCCCGGCTGTCAGTTGATTTCTTTCAGGACTTGAATTACATCATTCTATTCTTTCTTGGCTGTTAACATTTCTGATGAGAAATCTGATGTCATTTTGATGGGTTTACCTTTCAATGTGATTTGGCACTTCTCTCTTGTAGATTTTAATAATTTTTCTTTGTTCTGTACTTTTGATAGTTTAATAAGTCATGGAGAGTTTATTTTAGGGTAATGTCTATTGGGGGTTCTCAAGCCTCCTGTTCCTGGATGTCAATGTCTTTTCCAAAACTTATGAAGCTTTCTGCTATTATTTTGCTGAATAGGTTTTCTATGCTTTCAACCTGTAGCTCTTCTATCTTGTTTATTCTGATTATCATAGGTGTGGTCTTTTAATGGTGACTCAGAGATCTTATAGGTTTTGTTTATACTTTCCTATTTATTTATTTATTGGCATGGCAGACTGAACCCAAGAGAGTTTTACCACTGAGCTATATCCACTATATCCCTAGCTCTTCTTTTTTAATTTTGAGTTAGAGTCTCACTAAGTTGCTGAGGGTTTCGCTAAATTAAAGAGGCTTGCCTCAAACTGGAGATCTTCCTGTCTCAGAATCCCAACTTGCTGAGATTACTGTGTTTTTCTTTAGTCCTGTCTGAATGTGATAATTCCTTAACTGTCCCTTCAACCCAGATATTCTTTCTTTCACTTGCTCTAGACTGTTGGTTAGGTTTTTGACTGTGGTGTTAATATGAATTATTAAACTTCTCATTTCCAATATTTTTTTAGTTTTTTTCAAAATCTCTATCTCCTTATCTAATTGCTCATTCATATCCTTTTTATTCCTTAGTTTATTCAGCTATTTATTTGTATCCTCTTGGAATTCATTGAGCTTTTAAAAATCATTATTTTAAACTATTTTTCCAGCATTTCATACACATTACTATCTTTGGAATCAGTTGCTAAAGAGGTTAGGAGGTGTCACATTGCCTTGTTTTTTCATATTTCTTGTGTTTCTACGTTGATATTTGTATGTCTATTGGAATGAATATCTCTTCCACTTTTATATGTATTGTACTGAAGCCTGAGAGACCTTCTTTCTCTGTAGGTCTTGCAAGAGTCAGGTACCTCTGGTAGTTAAGGTGAATCTGTGGTATAGCGAGCATAATATATGTAGTGAACCCTCTCTGGTTATTCCTTCAGTCTTTTCACCAATTTGTGGTTTGATAGGGTATGGGAGCAATGTATTTTGAGGTTCCTCAGAGCTGCAAAGTCCAAAATAGTGGTGTTATTTCTCTCTGCATGTGCCATATGGGGGTGAATGTCCAGGAGCAGAATTTTAGGCCCTTTCTAGCTATAATCTATTTGGGGCCAGGTCTATGGTTGGTGGATTTTATCTCCCCTACTCTTCAAGTTGCAGTATCCGTCAAGGTTTGAGCATGTATAGGTCATGTTCAGAGAGATTCTTTGAGCTGTGCTGGGAGTATAGCTCAGTGACAGAGTGTCCATCTAATGTGTTCAAGGTGTCAGGCTCAATCCTCAGCATTGCATATAAATATTAAAACAAAAAACAAAACAAAAAGCAGATACATAAATAAAGTAAAAATCAAATAAAGCAACATCAACCACAGCACCACAAACAACAGAAAAGAATGGGGCAAAAGTAATACAGAATAAACTAAAAAGTTAAAAAACGAAAAAAATATTAAAAGGAAAATAGAAGAAGGAAAATTTAAAAATCATAAAGAGAAATGAAAAAATAGAACAAGGCAGGAGAAATGTGAAAAGTAGAATAAAAAGGAAAAGCAAAGAAAAGAAAAGATTAAATATTAAAAGATTAAATATTAAATAACTTTCTTATGCTCATATATGAATATACAACCAGAGTAACTCCACATCATGTGCAATCACAAGAATGGGATCAAAATTGTAATGGGTTGCACCCCATGTATGTATCTATGTCTAAACATACACTAATGTCATGTATATTTAAAAACAACAAGTAAATAAATGAGTGTTAACATAAAAAGCAACAAAAGATAAAATTTTCCTTTCTACCAACATGCTTGATTGAGTAGCAAAAGTGTTTGCAACTGATTCTGATCAAAGCTTTTTTTTTTCATTGTTTTCTTAGGCTGTGCACCTCTTGGAGAGAGCAAATTCTGGGGATTATTTGCCCCCTTCTTTCCTTTGTGTTGCTAACCAAGTGACTAAAGGGAGAAGTTTGTAGTTGAAACCAGTTGGAATGTATCTCAACTCCCTTGCACAACAGAATGAACTAGGGCAGAATTCAGGGCTCCCTAGGTAGTTTTACTCTGGATTTATTTTGGTTGTATAGTCTGAGAGCAGGCTATATTCCAACATTGTAGCATGTCACCAAAGTAGCAGGGAATGTGGAACTTGGCTAGCACTAGCTGCCTCCTGTGCCCTTTGTGCTGTGCATTCCAAGGGCAGAGCTGATGTAGTGTGCTGCATTGTGTCAAGTACTCTGGTGCTTTTTGTACTGCACGTGCTGAGGACTGGAAGATGCTATGGAGTCACAATTATCTGTGCTGAGGGAATGGCAATAGCTCCCTGCTATCCAACACCCATGACTTCAGTGTTCTGAGACATAGCTCTTGCTTCTTACCCTAGACTCCTGCAACTATCTTCCAAAATCACAAGTTTTACACAGAAAGTGTCCTCTATCCCCTTACGTGTCACAGTCTGGTTTCCCAACACATAGAGTTTTCAGTAGGTTTGTGTCAGAAACTCTCTTCCAGAGCTAAACTGATGGCTAAACCAATGTGGCAACATTGCCACAGGGGCATGGAAACAGAAAAATGCGGGGGACTTTGTCTCACAGAGCTGTAAACAGGACCTTCTCAAGATGGTTCTGTGTTACAGTACCTTGAGAATACTCTGGAAAGTACAGAGAATTTCTCCAAAGAGCATTTGCTATGCAGGCCTATTTTCTAGAATTTGCTGCTTCCTGTGCTAGTATTGCTCAATGAACTCTCCCTCTTTCACCTCTCTCCCCATCTTCTGTAGTGCTGGGGTACTTTGTCTCACCCTCTGTTACACTATCCAGAGTCTCTGTGTTTCTCCAAGTCTCTGTCTGTCCAGTGTTGAATTTCAGAATTCTCTAAGAGTTACCCCCTTGATACATAGCTACTTTCCAGTTGTTTTGATTCTCTCTTGTGAAGAAGGGGGCAAGTTTT
>CM053417.1:40279094-40321594 GCA_028644305.1 Xerus rutilus
TTTTTTTTGGTACTGGGGATTGAACTCAGGGGTACTCGACCACTGAGCCACATCCCCAGCCCTATTTTGTGTTTTATGTAGAGACAGGGTCTCACTGAGTTGCTTAGCGCCTCGCCATTGCTGAGGCTGGCTTTGAACTCGCGATTCTCCTGTCTCAGCCTCCCAAAGTGCTGGGATTACAAGCGTGAGCCACCACGCCTGGCTAAGTTTTTCTTTTGAATTTTTGTACCAAAGATTGAACCTAGGGTCACTTATTAACCACTGAGCCACATCCTCATCCCTTTTTATATTTTATTTAGAGACAGGGTCTCGCTGAGTTGCTTAGGACCTCTCTAAGTTTCTGAGGTTGGCTTTTAACTTGTGGTCCTCCTGCCTCAGCCTCCAGGGATGTTGTAATTATAGGCATGTACCACCATGCCTGACTAGGGGGCAAGTTATTGGTGCCATTAATCCACCATCCTGAATTGGTACTATGCCTTTTATCATTATTTTTAGTATACCCTTTCATATATATATATATATATATATATATACATACACACACGTATATGTTTATACATATATAATGAATAGAATAGATAGAATATATATATAGGATATTTATATATATAAATAGAATATATATATGTGTGTATATGTGTGTGTGTGTGTATATATATATATATATATATATATATATATATATATATATATATATTTAGAGAGAGAGAGAGAGAGAGTTAACTACAGAATAACTTTAGAAAAGTCATTCAGGAGGTATTCTGGAAGAAGTTGTTATCATGGGAGATTGACAACACCATGTGTAATGTGTATTACTTTCCCTGAAAACCTTCCAGTGGGACAAGATGTGGAGATGGAAAACAGTGATATTGATGATTCTGACTATTCATAAGGCTAATGCTAATGTGTTTTTGTGCCTTAATTTTTATCAAAGTTTAGAATGGAAAATAATTAAAAACAAAAATAGAAAAAGCTTATAGAATAAGAATATGATAAAAGAATATATTTTCATACAACTGTATGTTTGTAATTTAAGGTAAGTTTTATGTTATTAGAAGAATCAAGAAGTTAAAGAATTAAAATTTATAAAGTAAAAAGGTTATAATAAGCTGAGGTTAAGTTATTGAAGAAAGAAAAACATTTTTATGAACTTAATGTGCGTCCTAACTATGTGGTGTTTATAAAGTTTACAGTAGTGTATAGTAATGACCAAGGCCTTCACATTCACTCACTCATTACTCAACTGACTCACCCAGAATAACTTCCAGTCCTGCAAGCTCCATTCATAGTTGGCGTTGTATAGAGATATATCTTTTTAAAAAGCTTTTTATATTTTTACTGTGCCTTTTATATGTTTAGATACACAAACACTTGCCATTGGGTCATAATTGTATAAAAGATTCAGCATAATATGTTGTATAGCTTCATGGCCTAGAAGCAATAGGCTATACATGTATCCTAGGTATGTAGTAGGCTATACTATCTAGATTGGAATAAGTATACTCTAAAATGTTCACACAATAATGAAATTGCCTGATGATGTATTTCTCAGAAGGTATACCCATTGCTAAATAAAGTATGATTGTATATATCACATTTTGGTTTTCTATTCATTCTTCCATGGGCATCCTGTTTGCTGTTGCCAATTTTCATTCAATTCTAGAGTTCCAGAAAAGTTAATTCTGACTCTTTTTGCCAGCATGTTTATTGCTTTAGTGGATTGTCATATCCTTGGAATTCCTAACTCCACAATTACAGTAATTCCACTCAAATAAATATATTTTAACTTATATATTTAATGGTGAAATCAACATTTTAAGTGTGTATAATATACTATAATTTTTTGCAATGTATTATAATTTTTATTTGCAATTATGTTGGCTGAATGTATGTCTTCCTCTTAAAACATTAACTTACTAAGTGAAAGAAAAATGGGTAGTAATCCATCTGTTACAGTTTGAATATGGGGTATACCCCAAAAGTCCTGTTAATGCAGGAATTGTCAGAGGTAAATGATTAGATTATGAGAGCTGGTACCTAATCAGTTAATCCTAGTTTGAATAGATTGGGTAGTAACTGTAGCCAGGTTGGGTGTGGCTGAAGAAGTTGGGTCCCTGAGGACAGGCTCTGGAATGGTGTATCTTCCATGTGGTCCTTCCTTTCTTCCCCTTTTTCTCTCTGCTTCCTGACCCCACCATGACCTGAGCAGCTTTCCTCTGCTGGACCCTTCCCACATGATGTGCTGCTTCATCTTGGGCCCAGAGCAATGGAGTTGTCCATCTTTGGACTGAGACCCCAGAAGCAGCGAGCCTCAAATAAAATTTTCCTACTTTAAGTTGTTCTTGTTGAGTATTTTGGCCACATAATGCAAAAGCTAACTAAACCTCCATCTGATAGAAAATACAATATAATTTTGAACATGGGAGCTTCTAAAAAATTAGGGGGGAAATCAGGACATAGATCTCATTTTCCCATAAAGCCAGGATGATATAACATCAACTGCCATAGTCATTATTATGAAAAATATAATTCTATCACAAACGAGCTGCAGTTGAACCACCCAAGAGCTAAAAATTCAGTAAAGTCCAAGATAAGCACTGAGCATTTATTTTCACATTACTTGATACTAGCTTTTGAAACAGTTGTTCTCACAAAAGTCTTGTTTCAATTTATGATAAGCAATTTTTGGCTTCATATTTGAACTTTGAACAGTGTATATTTAACTATATTTGGATTATCATCTTATTTAGCCAAATATAGGTTTTTTTCTATGACCCATTTCCAAATTCCAAGATTTTTGTACATTTACTCCTTCTAGCAGCTTGGAATGACCACTTACCAGTCAGCATTTGTATTATTGGGACCAACTGGAATGATTCTATGAAGCCAGATGTTAAAGCTTGCTTGCTTTAAGACAAATTACTATATATTTGAGATAAAAGACTCAGAAAAAAGTGCTTGCTTTTTCTACAGTTTATAACAAACTAGATGAATTCTGTATTCTTCAGCTTTGTGTCACTGTAATGAAATAACTTGAGACAGACTACTTACAAAATAGAGAGGTATATTTTGACTCATTGTTCTGGAGGTTCAAGTCCAAGGTTGGAGAGTCTCATTGGTTTGGGCATTTGGTAAGGGCAGCATCATGTTGTGAGCATGTGTCAGAATGTGTATTCACATCTCAAGCCAGGGAGCAGAGAGAGAGGACAGACCAGGGTCCCACAATCCATTTTGAGGATATACCCTCAATGACCTAAGGACCTCCCACAAGTCCTTACCTCTTAAAACCCACATAAAACTCCTAATAATCCTGCCACCCTAGGGACCAAGCCTCTACATATGGAACTTTGGGGGAACACTCATACTAGCCATAGAAAGCAGTAAGTATAGACTTCATATGTCTAGAGTAGCCAACTCCTGAATTCAATGATTCCAGCTGCTTTCTATATGGTGGCAAATGGCTATATTATGAAGATCCAATGTTAGTTATGAGGATGACAAGAAGCCTGGATATTTTAAGAAACCATGCAAGCACTGATGAATGGATACTCTAAAAACTGTACAGAAATTCAGGGATTATATAGAGTGAACAGTCTTGTTCAAGACTGACAATTATTTATTGCATGCTTTTATTCACATATAGACTGCATATAGCTAATGAATTATCTTTATTTTTTAAGTACAGAAAGTTTTCTTGCAGAAGCAAATGAGGTTGGTGATAATATTCAAGAAAGCACTGAAAGCATCTCTGTCATTGGTTTGACATTTCAGACCTTTTTCCAAAAGTAAATACCCATAATAGGGGAAATTCAGGAATTAGCTTAAGAAAATCCATGATTTAATCAATGAAGCAAAAAATTTAATTGATATTTCTGAAAAACACATTGATTTTTAGAATTATTGTTGCTTAATATATGATACTAGGGCCTTTTCATGCAAAAATGTGAATCCTGTTTAAATATTAAATGCACATAAGAGAAACATCATAAAACAAAATGGTATTTATTTACCTATAATTTTATTTGAAGTGTTGGTCCATTTCATGTAAGATACTAAATTGGTGTGTGTGATGATATTTATAGAATTTTATCATCCTTTATTGTCCAAAGGATTAGTAGTATCCCATCTTTTATTCCTGATATTGATAACTTGTTTCCTGTCTCTTTCTTGTTTATCCTGGCTAATGTTTTAACAAACCTTTTGATCTTTTTTTTTTTTTTTTTTGGTACCAAGGATTGAACTCAAGAGTACTCGACCACTGAGCCACATCCCAGCCCTATTTTGTGTTTTCTATGTAGAGACAGGGTCTCACTGAGTTGCTTAGCACCTTATCATTGCTGCGGCTGGCTTTGAAATCATGATTCTCTAGTCTCAGCCTCCCAAAATGCTGGGATAACAGGCATGCAACACCGCGCCCGGCTACCTTTTGATCTTTTCAAAGAACCAGCTCTAGCTTTGATTTTTTCTGTTGTTTTCCTGTTTTCAGCTTTGCTGATTTCTGCTCTAATATTTTCTTTCATCTGCTTGTTTTTAGATTTAATATACTTATTTCTCATTCCCTAATGTGAAAACTTAGGTTATTGATCTTAGCAGGAGAAATCTGTGTATTACATCTTATCTATAACTGGAAAACTTATGAGCTTTTAATAGTTTTCATATGTGAGTGATTAAAATATTTATTATTCTTATGTACTACATATTTATACTTTATAAAATATATGCATAGTTATTGCTGGTCTTCTTAGCCTGAGCATCTAATAAAGAAAGCTTGATACAGGGATTTCCATGTGAGTAGCTTATTTGGCAAGTGGATTTGGTGAGTTAAGTGGGAGTAAAGTGAGTAATGAACAAGGAAGAAAAGTCAAAAGTTGAACACTACTATAAATAAGTGCTACTTGATTCTATGGGATTGAAATTGGTATTCACCTTTACTGGAATCAGTAACTGCCACCTCCAAGAGAATGGGGGTGTAATGTATTCAATGTGGAACCAAGTGATTAGATGGTATACTTGAAAGAGGGTGCAGAATTGAGGGCACAAAATCAGATGTTGCTCTTGGGAAGTTATACATTCAGTGTTGTCAATAACTTGATCACTCTTGGCAAGAGAGAACCAATGCTGTTCAGCTCATACTTAGGTTCCATCTCTGCCACCATGACAATTCATGGATCCATGTACTAAAACTAAGATAATTAAAGAGAGAAGTTTTTCAACACCCATAACATGAGTCATTATAATCACTAGTTTTTTGAGTGCCTTCTCTATACAGTCATTCTCTTGACAATTAATACGAAGTACAGATATGTGTGTGACTTGCTTCCATTTCCATAGTTCCATTCATATCTTCTTCTTCTTTTTTTCTTTTTGGTACTGGGGATTGAACTCAGGGGTACTCGACCACTGAGCTACATCCCCAGCCCTATTTTGTGTTTTATGTAGAGACAGGGTCTCACTGAGTTGCTTAGCACCTCTCCATTGCTGAGGCTGGCTTTGAACTCGTGATTCTCCTGTCTCAGCCTCCCTAAGTGCTGGGATTACAGGCTTGAGCCACCACACCCAGCTCATTCACATCTTCTTATCCAGATTGTCATCTATTCAGTTTCTAATCCTCCTTCCAAGGCTTTGAAAATACCAGCCAAATTACTCTCCATAGTCCAGGATACCACCTTATCAGATTCCCTCTATTCAAAGTGCATACTGCTCACAACTGAGCCAATTGGGAGTTTTCCCATCAACATTATTCCTTGGGGCTACTTCAACTGATGCTGAAATGTGGCAGCAGTCTATTTACATCTATCATTAACATTTAATGATGACATATGTGCATCAGGTTTAATATTTACCTCTTCCATTAGTTGGTCATATGTCACCTCCTACTCCATGAGCCCACAGAACTGAATGGAGGGACATTATTGTACTAATAGTATCACAGACATTTGTGCAACCTACTGATTTACTTGTGCTATATCAGGCTGGATACCAATGGTATCATTCCCAATGTGGAGTGGGCTGTTGTTTAGCCTGTTGGATCTTAACATTTGGTGAATCTTTTAATGTACAGCTTATGATTGGCAGGTCCTACATATAGTCACTTGCTGTCTATTGGGTTAGACTGTTATTTATTAAGCCTTAATAGTATACAAGGAGTTATTTTTTAAATGGCACATAGTTTATAGGATACAGTTTTTCATCAGAACCTCAGAATTCTGTGTTGCAATACATTCTAATGCGCCATAGATAGTGCTGGAAAGGATCTGAGCACTATTAGATATTTTGAGTCATATGGCTTTAGTAGCAGGACAACTTGTACTGTGTACCTTCAATTTGGTATGGGACCATAATTTTCCACTGCAGCTAACATCAGATTTGGCTTACCAGGTCACATCTTGTTTTTGTACATAAGAAGTAATATACCAGTCACCTGTCCATATACCTAGCCCAGGAATACTACTATCTACCAGTCATTGCTACAGATTTTAGTCAATCATAATTACCTGATTCTAATCTGACCTTGCTTCCCATTAGGGTAAAGATACTTACCTTGCCTGTGGGATTTTGTGCTGCTGCTTGGGCCCTACCATTTTAGAATCTCATCATCCCCATTGCAATATAGTTTACTTCCAACCATGGTTTGCCAAGGAGAGCCAACACTGAGATACTAAACAATGTTAGTGTTTCTCATCAACATCATTACAGTGTCTTTTCTTCCCTCCTAGGGAAAATAGTTCAGAGATAGGTTCTGTCTTCTCACACAATAAATCATTTCTTATACCCCTACTCCCTTGGCCTTCTCACCAAATTCCTCAGTACTGTGGAAAAAAAGTTCCAGTAGGCTGTTTTTGTCCAAGCTTAAAAGATGCTACACCATAGCATATTAGGCTAACTCTAGGTCTTTGAACCAAGTTATAGGTATGTGTTCCTATGTTACAAGTTCTCCTCTATACTCACTTAGGTTCTGCTCTCCTTCCATGCTAGTTTGACATCCTCAAAATGCATACCACCATATATTATCCTAATTCGTTATAGTACATATTAGCCCATTCCTACTAGTTCCTTCTGAATATAAAGTTATTCTCCACCTGATTAGAGACTGCAATTTACCCGCTGTGCTGTGATACCTTATCTTTGTTATGAGCAGGAGCCAATGAAAAAATGTCAGCACTGGTTGTTGAGTAACATAAGCAACATCTATTGAGGTAACTGTATCTAATGAGTTTATTGCTTTTTTTTCCAGAAAGAGTGAGACTGTCCTCTAATAGCATGGGTTTAGGGGGCTGAAAATGCCAGTCTGAGGGTTCAGGGGGTTGTAAGTATTCAAGATTCTTACATTAATTTATATTCCAGGTCTCAAGAGTTTTACTACTCTTTAGGATAAATAGATGATAGATACATAGACAAATGGATAGATACACCTACAAATATTATGGATACTGTCTCCATGTAGCCCTACAGACTTTACAAATAGATTCTGGGCCTCATATTCAGCAGTCTGCTTTATAACTGAAAATGAGAGTCTTTTGAATCCAATGGGTTAGAGTGGATGATGGGTCAGTCTTTCCTATCAGAGATAGAAACCTATGCTAGAGATCTAGCTTAGGACAATCTTAGAGCCTTTCTTAACAACTACTCAGGCTGGAAATAATCAGTCCACATTGAGTTGGAAGCCAAGCCCATCTTCTTCCATATCCCAAATGGCATTCAATGACCTACTCAAACAGAACAGATGTGTCTGAGGCACACCTCCCTCACTTGAACATATGCCACAAGATAAATGACATATCAAGAGAGATTAGATGCCCATTCTTCACCTCAAATCAAACAGACACCCAGGAACTCACAATAGGGCAAAACCAGGGCTTTGGTTTTTAAATATAGGCAGTCAGTTAATAAAATATTTCTCATTGTGATGATGTAGTATATTGTAGTCATTTTAAAAATTACATGAATATTTTCAGGAATAACATCTCCCATGTGCCCTGTAATCTAACCTCAGGGCACAGTTTTAAACCATATTATCACTTGCTCTCTTCACAAGCCATAAATGAGGTAGTAAATACTAAATGAGTTAGTAAAATATTAGAACAAGGACATAGAGATAGCCCAATGAAAATACTGAAGTGGGTAATACATTGGAATCATAGGGACACAGTATTATAACATGAATAAGAGATGTTTTCCTAGGTTATAAAGTCTACATATTGTGTGGTGATGGTATGTTTTCAAATATTTTTCAGGGCCATAAGGAAGCTATTTGGATTAGTTCAGGCTGGATCCACAGGTTTTGTGGGATCTATAGCACATAAAATTGGGAAGCCTTTCTTCTAAAACAACACAAAATCAACCATGAGAATGGATATTTATTCAGAATCATAACTTATAACAAACATTACAATGATGGCACCTACAAAAAGCAAAAATTCAAAAAAAAGAACATCATTTATGTAGCTGTATAATCTGGAATATGGAGTGAACATCCAAAGTGGAGGATATAATGGTTTTATTACAAATCAAAATACCAAATTTTTAAGAATTTTACATATACATGTTGCTATGTGAACACATAACAAGAGCCCAAGAATAACAGCTGTCTCACTCTAAGATGTAAAATTGTAGACAGGTTTATGTTAAGTCTTCAGCATTTCTTATCATAACAATTCTTTAAAAACAATAAACTAGTATTTCTAAGATGTAGTCTCACAAAAATCTTGTTTTGAGTTAGAATATATTCATCGGCTTCATCCTATCGATTGTCTATATTTAACCATATTTGGGTAATTGCCATATTTAGCCAATGGAGGCTTTTTCTGTGATCCATTTTCAAATTCCCAGGTTTTGGTCCATCTACTCCTTCTGATAGTTTGGAATGATTTGCTAGTTGACATATTAGTACTGGAATCAATGGGAATTTCTGTACAAATAAGCCGGATGCTAAAGTTTGCTTGATTTGAGACAAATGACTACATATTTTGAAATAAGACTCAGAATGTAGTGCTTGCTTTTTCTACAGTTTGCATCAAACTACACGGGCTCTTAAGCAGTGAGTCTGGACTTCAGAGGAACCAGACTGTGAATACAATGACTGTAGGTGCGTTTTACATGTAGTCAGACAGCTATATTAAGAAGACCACTCTTGGTTAATTATGAAGACAGCCAGAAGCCTGTCTGTTTTAAGAAAGTATTCAGCCATTTTATGGACAGACACTCTACAACACTGAATTTCATGGAAGTATAGAATTTGTTATCCTGTTCAAGGCTGCTGAAGTTATTTTCTGCATGCTGAGATGTTATTCACACAAATATAGACTGCATGCAGATAATCCATTTACTTTATTTTTTAACTTTAGACTGTTGTTTTGCAAAAGCAACTGTGGTTAGTTATAATATGCAGCAAAGCTTGTCTATCATCTATCTTTGGTTCTATGTCTCAGAGATACTTTTTTCCAAAAATAAATAGGCGTGGCAGGAAAAATAATTCAACTATTTTAAGAGAAAACCTAGTATTTTATAAAAGTTAAGCAAAAAAATATAATCATGTTTCTTTTAGGCTTCTTTTCTAACTATCTTGCTTAATATCTAACACCAGTGCAATTTTAATATTGAAATGATTGTGCATACTGTATTTTACTATATAGCATAGACGCAAAAATGTCACAAAAACAAATAGTACTTTCTTTTAAAAATCACTTAGGAATTATGCATTCTAAAAATGTATTTGAAAGTAAAATTTCTGAAGTATGTTGATGAAATTGACTCTGAAGAAGCATAAGAAAAGAAAATAAACATGAAGTGGTATCTGCAGTTCCTAGAGATCTTAAAAAAAAAAGCAAACATGTTAGCCAAAGTCTTTCGTTTTCAGAAAATATTTACATTGTAGACAGAACTGTTAAGAGATTTTCTTTTAAAACTAACATCTATGAAAGCTCCTTGTTATGGTTTTGATTCTTGGGCTATTTAATGAGCTTCATTTGTTAATGGCTTCCGTCTCTTTTCAAATATGATTTTCGCATCAAATAGTTCTCTTTCCCTATAGCCGAGAGAAGGCCCTTTTAGATACTTTGCTTCAGCTGCTTCATAATCTAATCCATCAACAGCAGAAATTGAAAAAATAATTGCTTCTGGTAGAAGAACTTCCAGGATGAATTTAATTTTGTCATGTTTTATTCGAGTCAGCATTGTTTCATCTATTTGTTTGTAGATTTCCTGTAAATATTTCACTACCTCATCCAACTGATCATCATCTTCAAAGTATGTTTCAATACAGGGTGTGAACCGATTTGCATTCAAAAATGATTTCAGCCATCTGGATGCTTTGGTGCCTTTTAAAATGGCCAAAAGATGGTTTTCTGTTCCCTTTGCATTCACAATAAAGTCCACCAGGTTCTTGTTGGCTCGGTCCCGAGCAGCCTTCATCCGGTCAGGGAGAATTTTCTGGAAGGCCATTTTCTTGGTCTGGGAAGTGACAACCATTTGTTCCACAGTATCATCACTCTGCAGCTTTGGAAAGAGATTCCTGAAGGTATCCTGTTTGATTGCTTTCCTGATTGGATAACTAATATCAGCAGCATAGTACTCAAGGAAAGAGCCTGTAAAGGATCCACAACCTATTCTAACTCTGTAGTCACAAATCAGCGAAATGCACCAGTCGATACTTTCACTATACTCCTCCCTGGCTTTATCCACTAGTGCTTGTTTCTCTTTACAATCAAACTTTTTTAATCTTCTGAATGGTACTCTTATGCCTTTCTTCTCAGGATTTATGTTTGCTTCAACAAAAAGCACACTGGCTTTCTTCTCTTTACGCCTGATGCTTTTTACCACTGCTGGCCAAAATGGGTATTTTTGATATTTAAACCAGACTATCATTCCTGTTTCAAATGAACGTGGCTCATACTGAAAAATGAAGCGTGGGAGTTCTTCATCTTCCTCGTTGTCATCTAGTGCAGAAGCACTAACAGGATTTAGATGCTGTGACTTGTCAGAAGCTTGAATTTCTTCCTCAAGTTCCTCAAAATCCAATCTCTGAAAACTTCTTTCATTATTCGCAAGAAGTGAATAATCCAGGACAGGGTTGGAGGCACTAAGTGAAGCCTGGCATTCCTCTGAACAGCTCGCAGGGGATGTTGCAGCACCCACCTCTGATTCCACAGAAGGTTGATCCTGGGTGGCCTCTATGCATGGATTTGGATTTGAAGGACCTTCTCCAGGATCCTCAATATTCTCTGAGAGGGTAGAGCATTCAGAGGAAACAGCAGGGGGCTCTGAGCAGATGTCTTTTTCCTCTTCTTTTAAAGCTTTGGGCATAATGACAGTATCTGATGATACAGATGGAACAAACTTTTCATCTTTAATATATGCATCCTCTTCTTTGACTGTGGAACTTACAGATAAAATTGCTGAGATGTCAATCTTTTTCTTCTCTTTTTCATCATCATCTTCTGAAATTGAAGGGAAAGTCTGGCACCAGATGGGATTCTGTAACTTTGTTTCCATTTCACCAGGAATAGTATCAATAGTTGTGTGCACCTGTGATTTATCATCAGGCAGGGAATCACCACTCTCTGAAGGCATTAACAGGGATGTTGAGTCCTTATTTTCCTCAAGAGACTTCAGTAAGTCCTCTTCATGCCTCCGACACTTTTTACGAGGGGGTGAATCAGACAGCTTTTGTGGTTCATTGTCAGAAATCACAGTGGTCTCTTCAGGTGAAATGCTTGCTTGACTCAAATTTTTTCTCTCATTCAGGATATCTAGTGCCACTTTTAGTGATCTTCCATAGGCTGTTTCTTCTTGCGGTGGGGCACTGTCTTCTGACTGTACCACCAGAGAGGAGGCAATGGCTTCAATTTGAGATTCATCAAGTATCTTTGTTTCTGTGATGTCCACTACAATCTTCTCATCTAGTGAGAGTATCTGAACTTCTAGGGAAATTGTCTTTTTTCTCTTACTGTCTGATGAAGTTTCAGATCTGGACAAAACCTTTGCTGGCCATAACTGGTCTTTCCAATTGCATAGGACATATTCAACTTCCATTATGATTTAGACTTGTGTGCCAAGGAGTTATTATCAGAGGTTGAGGTGGCTTTCTGTCCTTGTCACTGCCAACACAGGTCCTACCAAAACAAAACTCTTAAAAAAGTCTCTTTTGTCTTAGGACTACAAAGAGTTTATAGCTTGTGTTGTCTTCTCCACTACAATTACCCCAGGATGCTTGAAAACGTTGAGCAGAACAATACCAGAAGATACTGAAATAGGGGGGGAAAAGTATCAACAAATAAAATTATTTTGTCAAAATAGAATATGAGCAATCAATTGCAAACCAAGAAGAAATAAACTAGAGAGAAGAATGCTCAATGAAGGATCAGACAGAGAAAAATGCAAGATAATTTAAGGGGAGATAGGAACTGGAAAATCATTTTACAATATGTCAAATTCAAAAACTTGCACATTTGTTAAAGAATCATGCGTATACACGTTGGCAGAGGGAGAAGGCTTGTGATGATGTTTCAGGCAATCTATATTATTAGACACTTTGATATTTTTATGCCTGTAATATTAAACCTATGGCAGTGGGTCTCCAGATTTAATATGCATCACAATCATCTGGAAGATTCAGATTTCTAGGTACCATCCTGAAAGTCTTAATCAGAAGGTCTGGGTTGAGTTCAAAAATTTGTATTTCTAATAAGTTCTCAAATACTTTCAATGCTACATGTCCAAGAGGAACTTGTTGAGAACTAGTATGCTAGTCAAACACATAGCATTATAATTTCTAAGTTTTAAGTGCTTTTCTGTTCTACCAAAGCATCCAGACAAAGATAACAAGTTCTGTACCTCCTTCATCCACACAACAATATAATAACCTTCTAAAAAGCTTAAGTAGAAGGCAGAGACTCAGAATGGCTGTTATGGACACTTACTGTACATAGTAATTTCAAGGATTTGAAAGCCAGACCATTTTCTGGAAACTTGGGTAGACACCTGAATAGCCTCTTGCATAACTTTTTCATAGTGGTTTAATACATTCAATTCTCAAAATGAGACATTGAGCCATTTTCACTTCTTACATTAATTACAAATGTTATGGCTAGAGAACAGGGAGCAAGTTGAATTATACCCCAGATACTCAACTAAATGTGATTTTAATATGAAATATGTTTTTGAATTTAAAGTATACAGCTACAAAACAGGAATCAAAATATTCTTCATGGGGCTGGGGTTATGGCTCAGTGGTAGAGTGCTGGCTTACCATGTGTTAGGCACTGGTTTGGATCCTCAGCACCACATAAATAAATAAATATATTAAAAATATATTCTTCATGATCTCAATAAAAGTTTAATGTGAAATGTTTCATGAAATGGGAATAGTCTTACCCTGTCACGATATTTGTGGTGGGTCTTGTCCTGTGATCCAGCTGTCTTAATTCTCACTCCAACTGCTTATCCAGTACAACCTTCACCCTGCTGGGCACTTCTGTCGTTGTACTGCCTTTCTGGGGCTCACCTGGAATCACATGCAGATTGCTCAGGTCTCATGAACCCCTGATATTAACCTAGGGTATCCAAAAGGAAGACAGAATCAAGGCAATAAAATGGAAAATGTATAAGGAAATTTCCCTTCCAAACACTAGCAAGTATGGCATTCTGAAATACAGAGACAAAGTGAAATCTTATCCTTGATGTACATTTTATGTTTTTATAATATGAAATGTTCTTTGGTGTGCATTTATATTTTGTTCATGATTAAATCATGTCTCTCCCAAGTGTAAGATGGGAATAAGAGAAGGAAGGAACAATTACCTTGTGTCTACAAGTCAGAGTATAGGTTTTCTATTTTAATCCTCATCAGTTCTCATGTAGATTTTTTCCTTTTTGATACATAAAATTTTCAATGAAATCACAGTTACACTGTATATGCTATCTATTAATACAAAATAGTTTCATTGCTTTTTTGCTTACTTCATAAAAATGGTTGCCTGGAGGAAATTTAGGCTGTTTGGCAAGCGACATCTTGTGACCAGAACCAGAACTGCAGCCTGCCCACAATGTATAGGCAGGACCTCAATCACTAACACGTCTTTCTTATGGGAGGAGGATGGTAACTACTCTAGATAGCCAGGAGCCTGCCTGTGCTTCTAGAATTCTCCATTCTTAATTTAAGGGTTCAACTGTATAGGATTATAACAGGAATATGTGTCTTCAACCACAATGTTTCTGAATATAAAAACACCCAGAAACACTTAAAATTGAAAAGATGCAAGAACACACACATCAAAGAAATTACAATGCTATACAAACAACCACTATTACTATTCTGTGTGTATCATTCTAGAATTATTTTACATATATAGATAAATATATTATCATTTCAAACTAGTTTTAGACCTCACTCAAGAGCATGGCTTGAACATCATTCTACACAAATATTTTCCACATGATGTTTTATAAATTATTTTAAGTGAGGTTTTCTCAAGTCTACAATATTTTAGCTCCATATTTCCCTTAAGATGTGAAAAATAAACAAGTATATGTTATTAATTTTTAAAATAGAGAATAAAGCCATTTCTATCTCTCCAACTATACAAATAATCCTATTAGTAATTTGGCAGATATGCAACTCTTGATTTGGTTACATAGATTACAGTAATATATATACATTAAATTAGCATATGCATTTATTCTTAAGGGAGATCATATGATATATGCTATTCTAGAATTTAATTTTTCATCTTATACTATTAGGCATTTTCACATCACATGTACAGATTCATGTTTGTATTCACCAGATACATGATATTCCATTATGTGGATATACCATCCCATATGATATTAGTCTGTCTCACTCTTAAACTTAGGTGATACAAGAAAGTGGTTCTTGCTGACCGTAATTGTATGTGGCCTGAAATAATGAACTGCAAGGACGATACACACAGGAATATAGTCAACACAGCAACCAGGCTATCCATTTGATCAGTTCCAGGAAAATTTCCACTATTAGCAAAAGGCAGGGGATTATGGGAGCATGTCCGTGTGTGTGTTTGTGAATGTTTATGTGTCTGAAACAAAATGGATATGATGTTCTACCTTAAGTTTTCTTTCATGATTATAAAAACAATCATGAAGAAATCCTTTCTTGAAATATGAAAATAGGTTATAAATTAGTATTTAACTAGTAACCTGATGACCCAGAAATGCTGAATGTTAAAGAGATTATTTTCTCCCAGATTGCTTTCTAATCACCCATATATACATGCATAGATTATGTGCAAGTATCTTCACTCAACCTTCCATGCTCATCATGTACATGTGACAGTCTTCTTATGTATCAGTAAATTTACAGAAGTATTTCCATCCGTGCTTGTCAAAATATTTGTCAGTTAAAATTTTGTGTAAATCAGTAAGTTTTTAAAACTTCAAACAGTAACATAATGTCTATCAATATACACATGGAAAACTAAGTCAATAAATTAGGATGAACGGCCACGCTGCACTGACTGAAGCCTTAATTTAGAGGCTGTAATCTGATCACCCCTTCTCCCACTGTGGACTTATAAAGCATTGGGAGATACAAAAATTCCAGAGGACTAATTCCTTCAAAATGCCTGTAATTCTCTCAAAACCACACTCCATTCATACCACTCTAAGACAATCATCCCTATTTTTCACATTCATACTCTAGGACCCTCGGAAGTCACTGGAAAATAACTAAATTTAAGACAGCCATTACCTTGAAGCTTCTTGTCAGCTGCAGGCTGGAGAAATGCAGCTCCTCCCCCAAGACTGGCCAGGCACAGCTCACTGCCAAGCGGCTCAGGGAAGGCTCCACCCACTGGCTGAGATGAAGAGCAGAAGGCCCCTCCCTGAATTAGAGGACAGAAACGCCGAGAGAAACTGCTGAAATGTTGAAGTATGGAAATGTTCTTTTTGAAGAACTTTAAAGTGAAATGGCAACAAGTGTCTGTTTAAATTCCATGCAAATGCTTCAGTGGGTGATCTCTCCAAGAGGCAGCAAATCAGTTTATCATATGATAAAAACCCACTTAATTTTTTTTTTACATTTTTTTCTTGCCTTCTCCAGCATCTTACTGCTACAGGTGAATTTAAAACCCACCTTTGTCAGACTGCACTAAACAAGACTGCTAAGTTTATTGATAGGGATTGCGTTAAAACCATTCATTATTTAAGGGAGATTTGACTTCTTAAAAATTCTTTTTTTTCATCCTGTTTCCATGACATGTTATGTCTCTCCTTTTATTCAGTTCTCCCCTTGAACCCTTTAGGGAGGTTTCAGCAAACACATGATCATTTAAAAAAAATTTTAGTTGTAAACAGACACCTTTATTTTATTTATTATTTATGCAGTGCTGAGGATTGAACCCAGTGTTTCACAATGCTAGGCAAGCACTCCACCATTGAGCTAAGCCCCCAGCCCACATATTCATTTTCAACAAGAGACTGAACATCATTGGTTTGGCAGGAAAATACTCATTTCATATTTCCTCATCAATAATTGGCAATTCCTCCTCCTCCTACTTTGTTGTTTTTCATTTGAGCATTTCAATGTGAACTGAATTTTGTTTAAATTTACATGTCTTCACCTGTTTCTATATCTGAAATATATTTTTTTATTTTTTTTAGTTGTAGATGGACACAATACCTTTATTTTATTTATTTGTTTTTATTTGGTGCTGAGGATCGAACCCAGTGCCTCACGCATGCTAGGCAAGCGCTGTTACTACTGAGCTACAACCCAGGCCTCTGAAATATATTTTATATATTCTGTTCATCAAGATTCTCCTGCATTAGGTGGCTGGGGCTCAGTGGTAAGACCGCTTGCCTAGCATGTGTGAGGCACTGGGTTCGATCCTCAGCACCACATAAATATAAAAACCAATAAAATAAAGGTATAAAAAATACAATAACATTAAAAAAAATTTTAAAAAAGGATTCTCCTGCATTAAGCCAGGCGTAGTGGCACACGCTTGTAATCTCAGCACTTTGGGAGACTGAGACAGGAGAATCATGAGTTCAAAGCCAGCCTCATCAATGGCAAGGGGCTAAACAACTCAGTGAGACTCTGGCTCTACATAAAACACAAAATAGGGCTGGAGATGTGGCTCAGTGATTGGGTACCCCTGAGTTCAATCCCCAGTGCCAAAAAAAATTTCTTGCATTAAATTTAGATTTCTGATTTAAATTAGAAATTCAAATTTTAAATAACATTATTGATAACTTAGGGAATGAAGTATTTTATTTGACCTGTGTTTCATATAATAGTATTACTCATATTTATATAATTGTATTTTAAAATATACATTTACATAAACATTAATGTTAAAACAATAAATAGAAATGGATTAATGAAGGTGACCTCTTGGCTGCTGTTTTTTTGGCTCTAACAATTAGAGTAGGTAATATTTGCACTATAAACAACCCTCAAACCTCAGAGGTTCAATCACCAAAAGTGTGTTTGATGATGTCAATTTTCAATGTATGTAATCAAGTGGCCAGAGAGGACTGTTCCAAGTAGTCACTAAGGGACCCAATTATCTTCCACCCTTATGGCTCTACCATCTTCTTGGGCCTTGAAGTCCTTCTGTGCATTCTTTGCAACTAGCTAGCAGTCAAAAAAGAGGATGGAGAGTCTTGCGGATGGTTTGAAGGGACAGGTCTGGCAAACATCACTGCTGGCCACAGTCCACTAGCCTGATCTCAGGTATGGAGCAGCAACTGCCTTAAAGGCTGGGGAATACACTCTACCTGTCTTCCCAGGAAGAAAATGTAACAGTTTGGTTTTCTCTCTTATTTGTTATCTGCTTAATGCTTTTCTACAACCATGTGTCATTATTTATAATGAACTGGACATAAACTGCTAGTTGCCCATTTATTATCCACTTTTTGCATTCTTCCTCATGAGCAGGACCCCAGTTATATTCTAGGTGGCAGTATGAGCTCCTAAAATATTACTTTTCCCAGACTTCCTCACTGTAAGCCATGGCCATGCGATGGAATTTCCTGTTGACAAATACAAACAAAAATTGCTGTGAAGATTAGATTCTAGAGAGGGTGCCATCAGAAGGAGATAATTTTTATATTATATTTATATTTTAAATTTTTATTTGATTTTTTACTTTCTCCCTTTAATTGCTTTCTAGAAATTGCTCATGATAGATAGTTAGGACAACCATTCTGAATGAAGAAGTGACTTAGAAAAAGGATGCAACTCACTAAGGATAGATGATCTTGAGCTCCTGAATAATGGGACTACCTCATTTCAATGTCGACATAGTGGAACAATGAACTTCTATATTACTTCAGTCACTGTGTTTTCCAGTCTGTTTTTAATAGAATGAAGTACTTGATCTTATAATCATCACAAACAAAAAAGTTATTATTGTAGAATTAATCCTTTTTAAGTATTTCTATATAATTTAAAGAAGATTTTGGGGCCAATGTGAATATGAGTTTATTTATTTTTAATTATAATTTATTTTTGTTATTTTTAGGGTATTTCTTATTTCTTATTTATTATTTCTTATTCTAATTAAGATCCCAGTCTTGTGGGTGCACATGCTGTAGAGATTCACTGGGTTTATTTACATGAAGAGATTTAATTGATTTATACTTCATGATATATTTTTCTGTTTTCTCATTTCACATATTTGGAAAAATCCAAACACACACAAAGTATGGTCATTAAATTTAAAAGATTACTTTCGTGTGTTTGCTATTTTCATTTTCAATACTGCACGTAAATCAGAAAGGTGATTTTCCAAAAAAAGTAAAAGATCAATTTCATGTTTAATCTTTTATATTTAACTGTTTTGTAGAATGAGTTGGAGAAGAATTATAACCAACAATAATAAATGCTGGGGCTGGGGCTATAGCTCAGTGGTAGAGCGCTTGCCTAGCATGCGTGAGGCACTGGGTTCGATCCTCAGCACCACATATAAATAATAAATGAATAAAATAAAGATCCATCAACAACTAAAAAAATATTTAAAAAATTAATAAATGCTAATATCCTACTAATATAATAATAAAGATACACAACATTGAGAAATAAAACCTGATACCTATAAAAGATTTTTATATTCTGGGTTCTGTTCTTAGCACTTGATATATGATTTCATTTAATAATCAGATGATTATTTCATGGAAGACAGTCTCATAAGTGATTCATTCTGTACAACAATTCATTCTGCACAGTAATATTAAAAACATTAATATTTTCTTACCATACGCCAGGCACTTTGCAATGTACTCTATATACTTCACCCAGCTTGATTCTCACAATATCTTGTTAGGTCAGTACTATGGTTTGAATGTGTTTCCCCAAACTTCATGTACTAGAAAAAATCCCCAATGCAAGAGTTGAGATATGGAGCCTTTAAGAGGTAATTAAGTCATGAGGGTTATCACCTAATGAATATATTTATTACATTACTATAGGAGATTAGTGATTGTGGTGGGTGTGAGTTGCTGATAAAAGCTTGAGTTTGGCTCCCTTCTCCTTTCCTGTGTGCTCCCTCACCAAGTGATACTATCTGCCATGCAATGGCACAGCAAGGCCATTACCAGATGCACTTCTTCAGTCGTGGACTTTCCAGCCTCCAGAACTGTTAGCTGAACAAATGTCTATTGTTTATAAATTATACAGCCTCAACTATTACATTTTAGCAGCCCAAAATTGAATAAAATATTATGAGTATCCTCATTTTGGAGATGAGGCACTGGAGAGATTAATGAATTTTTACAAGGATGCCCAGAGAGTATTTGGCACATAGCAAATACTTTGACATCCCAGTTGCTTTGACCCCAAGGTCCATGCTCTTAATCACTAAAATACATTGTATCTTCCTAATTGTAAATGAAAAATACTCTGTAAATATGTGTGAGATAAATGGGTGAAGGAACTCATGTATTTAAAATAGTTATATGCCAGGAGTCACTGGAACGTAGAGAATGTTGTCACTGATTCTGCATCTAACCTGTCTCTCTCCTCCCTTTCTCTCATTCTCTCCTATTTCTCTATACATTCAGCTATTACAGAGTTTAACATAACCTAACCATCAATGGAATGAGTGGCATTACATCATCTTTGTGAAATTTTATTGATTAGAAGCAAGGCACAGGTTCTATCTACACTCAAGCAGAGGAGATTACAGAAGGGGGTGGGTCACCTAAGTTTTGTCTGCCACAATGATGTATGACTGCATTTATATGACATTTCAAAAATGATAAAAGTAGCCAGGCACGGTGGTGCATGCCTGTAATTCCAGCAGCTCAGGAGACTGAGGCAAGAGGATTGAGTTCAAAGCCAACCTCAGCAAAAGTGAGGCGCTAAGCAACTCAGTGAGATCCTGTCTCTAAATAAAAAATACATATGAGGGCTGGGGATGTGGCTCAGTGGTTGAGTGCCCCTGAGCTCAATCCCAGGTACCAAAAAACAAAACAAAACAGAAAAGATCAAAGTATAGCAACAGCAAAATATTAGTGTTTCTGGGTGTATAGGTAGGGGAGGGTGTAGCTATCAAAGGACAGCACAAAGAAGTTTGGAGGGTGATGAAACTTTTGTCTTCTGATTATGATATGTTTATATAAATGTAGACGTGTTAAATTCAGAAAATTTCATGCAAAAAGTTTGAGTATAGTGTATAATACTTTCAAGTATGATTTTAATGTATTATAAGTCAAAGAATAAAAATTAGAAATATGTAGTAAACCATTATATAAAACCCTTTATATATACACTTTAGGAATCATCTGTTTTTTCCTAAAGCATACTTAGTAGAAACAAAAATAACAGCCATGTATACACTATTGAAAATCACCAGTCCCACTTTCATTTGGTATATAAAAAGGCATAAGAAAATCTCATCCATTAATGATAAATCTCTAGATAACTTATAAAATCATAACTTTCCTTCAGCTTACCAGAGAACTTAATTAAACTGAATACCAAAGAGTAACCAGCCCTTTTAAAGAGAAACAGGATATCTTTCATCTTTGGCAGAGCATGGAGACAAAAGGTGCCCACCATACAAGCAGGTAAAAGCAAACCACTTGAAATTTTTGTGAATTCTTGGAGATAAATCATGGGCTAGTTTTTCAGTTTGGAATATCTGAAGTCTCCAATTCTTATTCATTCACTGCCAGATTCTTTTTATGTTCTTTAACCACAAACTCAAAAATTATGAGTAGGGAAGAGAAGAAGAGACCTAAAGACTCTGCTGGTGGATATGAGGGTGATCTTGTTGTCATATCTATCACTCCACTGATCACCAGGGTTCATATGGCTGATGTGGTTGGGTAGGCAAGTCCCATCCTCCCTCACTGAACCATGTACATCCCTCCTGAACCTGCACCTTTGATGGAAGAGGACAACCTTCCCTGATAGAGGAAGACCATTGTTTGGTCAAGTGCATATGAGCAGCTGTGCTCCCTGTGGTAGAAACGTCAAACATTCTCTCAAGCGTCCACTCATTCAGGTTTGCAAGATACAAGATGCTGTTGTGGAGAGACAGATATATAGCCGCAATCACTTAAAGTCAAACCCTTCTAGAGAGAGCAAAAGTTTTAAGCCAGTTGGGGAGAAGCAGCAAATCTCTTTCTGGACACAGGCAAAAATACAGTGCTTCTGAGGTTGGAGTGGAAACAAAATTCATCTTTCTGCAGGGGGGAGGGGATAACAGGAAACTTTCCCATCCCCAGGACAAAGGCAGACATCCATTGCTGCTGGGGGAGAAGCAGAAGCAAAATCCTTCTACCCTGGGGGAGCAGCAGGAAATCCTCTTGGGCCCAGGATCTTACAAGCGTAAAAAGCAGTGGTCAACTATTGCTGAGGCAGAGGCAAGAAAACATATTTTACAAAAGATACAAATCAGAGGTTAGCTGCCCTGAAGAGAAGACAGATGCCAAGATAGTCCCAATTCTCAAGGTCCAGGTGCACAGGCCTCTATAAAGTTGGGGCTAGACAGGACAAGAGACAACACTTCCTACCTCACCATGAGCCTAGCACCTAATACTCTCAGCAGCCTATTGCTGAGAAATGGGCAAGAGGATGAAGATAGACCCTTCTCTGGTCGTATGGGTGTAAAGGAACTGCTGAAAATTTAGGGTGGAAAATCATGGAGAAAAAACCTCTGGCACTCCAGGCTCTACTTTAAAAACTAATAAGTTACATAAATCAGATGATAAAAGAAAGAAAAGGAAGGAACAATCTCCAGAATACTTTATAACACGAACATTAAGATGATACAAAAATGAGAAAAATAACCTTATGACAAGTATAGAAAACTACAGACCAGTATCTTTCATAAACATAGAGAAATTATTAACACAGTGCTATTAATTAAAGCCAATGAAATAGAAAAAGGACAATATAACTAAATGGAGTTTATCCTGGGAATGTAAGTATAGTTTAGCATAAACAAATCTACTGATATAACTCACAATTATCAACATACTAAAAAAAGAGGAAAAAGCAAATCAATTGATGAAGAAAAAGCATCTAATAACATTTGGCAAGTGTTTATGATAAATACACTGAGCAAACTATGAAATACAAGGATCTTCCTCAACATGATATAAATAAAGCATCTATAAAAAAACTCTACAATTAACATCATACTTAATGGAGAAACATGGAATGCTTTTTCTAAAATCAGGAATATGGCAAGAATGTCTACTTTTACCACTTTTCTTCAACATTATATTGGAGATCCTAGGCAATAAAAAAGGTCTGAAATATAAAAAAGACTGGAAAGGAATAAGTAAAACTATTTGTAGACGACATGATGATCTATGTAGAAAATCCTAATGAATCTATCAAAAAAGAAAAAAAAGATAAAAGCTACTAGACCTAATAAGTTTAATAATATCACCAAATATAAGGTCAGTGTAAAATAATGGATTTTATTTCTCTCAAGAAAATCTGACAAGTTCAAGTTTTTAAAAATGTGCCAATTATAATTTCATCAAAACAGAAATGCTAAGGAATAAAAAAATCTGACAAATATGTGCCAGATGTCTATGTATAAAACTTTAATACACTAATGAAAGAAATTAAAGATCTAAATAAATGGAGAAATATATTATGTTCACTGGCTGAAATACTCATAAATTTTAAGATGTTTTCCTATCCTCTAAATACTCACTGCAATCTCAATCAAAATCCCAGCAAACTTTTTGTAGAAATTGAAAAGATAAATAAAATATATATAGAAAACAGAGGAGCCAGGCAAATTCTAGAAGGAAATGCAAAAGGTGGAAGATTCACACACACTAAGACTACAGTATTAAAGACAGTGTTGTTTTTAGCATAAGATTGACATACAGAGCAATAGAACACAAAAAGACCAGCAAATATGGTCAATTGACATTTGAAAAAGCTAGTTAAATGGAGAAATGGTGGTCTTTTCCATAACTAGTGGAAGAAAAACTGGACATCATAAACACAAATATTCATCTTGACCCATTAACTTAGACCACATACAGAAATTAACTCAAAATGGAATACTGAACCAAATGAAAGCCCAAAATCTATAAAATTTGCAAAAGAGAACAAGGTAGAAAGTCTTTTGAGACCTTGGATGAAGCAAAGGTTTATTGAGATACAAAAACCATGAACCATTAAAAAAACAGAATTGAAAACTTCTTTTCAAAAAATAAAATGAAAAGAAAATCACAGAGTGGAAGAAAATATGTGCAAAATACATATCTGATAAAGCACTGTATCCAGGATATATAAAGAACTCTTAAAATTCAGTTAAAAATGGAAAATTAAACATGGATGATATAAATAGATACTTCATCAAAGAAGATTAAGTGGATATTCAAATTGTAGAATATCCATACTTCTCAGCTACATTAAGGAATAGGCTACTGAAACATGCAACAGTGTGGGTGAAGAGCTAACACACATACACACACACATACAAAGTGAAGAAAGCCAGATGCAAAAGCCTACATAATTTGTGATTCCATATATATGACATCCTAGAAAATGAAAAACGATAGGGACAAAAATCAGATCAGTGGTTGTCAGGGAATTGGGGTAGAGAGAAGGTACTGACTACAATGGGGCAGGAAGGAACTTTTTTGAGTTAAGGAAATATTCTCTCAATTTTATTAGTAGTTATATGACTGTCAAAGCTCATCAAACTGTATACTGAATAATCCAATGAATTTAACTCTATGTAAATTATACCTCAATAAACCTGAATCTTAAAAAGGCATCCAGTTGGAATATGACCTATATAAAAGACTTAAGTTGGGCTCAGTGGTGCACACCTGTAATCCCAGCACTTTGGGAGGATGAGACAGGAGAATCCTGAGTTCAAAGCCAGTCTCAGTAACAGCGAGGTGCTAAGCGACTCACTGAGACCCTGTCTCTACATAAAAAACACAAAATAGGGCTGAGGATGTGGCTCAGTGGTCGAGTACCCCTGAGTTCAATCCCTGGTGACAAAAAAAAAAAAAAAGATCTGTATTTTACTGTGAAAGTAGTGGGTATACATACAGATATTTTGATTTGTACTTTGGATCAATGACTGCCAAAGAAGGCTGTGGGTACCACAAGGTATGTGTAAAATATTCCCTAGAATACAGAAAGAATATATTACAAATTCAAATTACTTCAATCTCTTTAATTTTTTATTAACTTCTACTTTTGAATTTGCTTTAAAGTGAAGAGGAGGCATCTAAGACACCCGATTTTTGACATGGTTATATAACTCTTCTTGTAAGTTCATACTGTCACTATTTTTTTCATGAAGGGTTGGCTAGCATATGACAGTTTTCAGGAAACCTGATGATATCAACATACTCTAGCTTATGAAATTTATCCTCAATGGCAAAGCTTTTAACTATACTGAAGTTCTCACATGCCACTCAACTATATGAATGGAAGCAAAGGAAAGAGAAACATAAGAAGGAAGGAAACAGAATTCTACAATCTGGTGATAGAAATTTGGCTAAAATGGTCCCCAATGGGAAAAAAAAACAGAAGCTGAATGAAACACAAGAGAAAAACTGGTTATAGAATAAATGTTGGTATTTAGTGTGTTAATTATAGTGAGAACATTCACAAATATCATGCAAGAGCCACAGGCATTGGTAAAGCAAGAAATCTTAGACATTTAACAGATACGCAAAATATTCAATGACACTTAAGGCAGAGGCATACACAAATAACAAAGGAAATTGGCTATAAACACAATTCAATCATATTAATGTCCACTGACTGAATTTCAGTCTACCTGAAGAGGAAGAACATCAGGAAAAATAAAAGCTTACAAAGGATGAGTACTCCAGTGCAGGAAAAGGCAAGCCAGAGAATCAATCATTACTAGTGTCAAAAGGACTCCGTAATCTCTGACCAAATATATGATATAGAAGGTATAAAAGAAAAAATAAAACAAAGAAAAACAACCAACCAGTGACCTAGAGATCTCCAGGGAGAAACGTTGCCATGTTTGGAGCTTTGTATTCCATAGGCAATGGTAAAAAATTACGAGTGCCAATGGATAAAACTACTAGGAGTTAATACTCAGTATGATGGAATGGGAAACATTTTTTAAAGGAATAAAATGAAAGAAAGGTTTATGAGGGCCTTAAAACTCCATCATGACAGAGCATATACAAAGCTCTATTATAATCTGGGTATCCAAATACAGTGTTCTTCCTGGCACTAACAAGCAATGAGAAAGACCTTTCTCAGATCTGCCTTGAGAATTTTAAAGAAAAAATGAGTACTATCATCAAATCTTGCCAATCTCTGAGATACCTGCAGGAAAACATCCAAGCAGGATCAAAATTACTCCCATCACCACTCTGATTAATGGAGTCCATCAGTTCCTTTAATGGGGAGATAAGAGATACTATTACAGATCAGGTTTTAGTCTAACCTTTAGAGTTTGTCAGGCAATTATTATGGCAAGATTGCTGTATGTGTCAGGTTCTCAAACAGGTATATAGACATGGATTCAAGACCCAGCTCTAACTTTATTTATGAACTAAAAGGATAATAATCCTACCAGTTATCAAAATATATTGTAAGGTTAATATACTTTTTAAAAGCTTAGTGACAACCTAAGTGCGTGGCAAGAGGTAGATATGGTTTGTGAAAAGGGGAAAAAGAAAAAAAAAGTTCAAAATGAACACAGAATACCTGAATATGGACGTAATTCACTGGCACATCTGGATATAGACCAGAAATGAATCGGTGAGCTTTAGTCATATAGAAAAAGTCTTTATATCACTGGTCTGTTTGATTGCCCAGTGTAACCAGAAAAGCATTGCTTTTAGAGACCTCTATTGCTGTAGGGCTACTTAATAGTTTCTTCCTTCTGTGGCTTATTCATATGCTTCTGCAAATTTATAAAGCTTGAATAAATAATTTTGGATAGCTGACACTGAAGAATACTCATTTAAAGAAAAAAAAGAAAAAGCGAAGGAATATCTTCTGTCAGAGGAGAAGGAAAGTGGGCAATGAAAATGGAGAAGGCTGCATGCATAAAGAATGAATAAATACTTGGCATCAGACCAAGAAATATATTGTGGTTTTAGAAAATATTTAAACATTCAAAATAAGAGAAGCAGTTGTATTATGTTCCAGTAATTGGCCCTAAGTATACTTATTACCTAAAGGGAATAAATGTGTATGTTTTGGTTCAATGGGAAGTGGTCAAGGAGAGTTGGAAAGTACATCAGAGACACCATTCCTGTTACTGAGTATTTTGGTATTATGAGGCTTCTCAAAGTTTATTCTAGGGGAATCCTATTTTAACTTCTCTAAATTGCCAGTGCTGTTCTACCTTCTCAAGACAGCCAAACACAGATACTCAGGTCTGTGTCTCCCAGACTGGCCCAAGTAACATTTTGAGAGATTTTGGATTGCTGTCATAGCTACCTATTGTCAGGATTGTCATCAAGGACTTGTTGAGAGTCAGGTAGTTGGCTGGGATATGCAGGTCTCAAGTAAGTAGCCATCATTATGACTACTTGTTTAATTTCTTTATAGGGGTTTAGCATACCCATGTTCTTCAACTTGCACTGGGGCCACATCACAGTAAACCCATCATAAGTTGAAAATATCATAGTGGAAAATATATTTCATGTATTCTGTAGACATGATGTAATATGAAAACACAAAACAATATACAGAACACTGTCAACACAGTCTTCTATAAAACACTTATTGTTTTCCTTCAGGACCCCCATGGCTGATTGGGAGCTGTGGATCAGTACAGCTGCCCAGCATCAAGAAAGTTGTACTTAACATTGCAAACCTGGGAAAATATCCAAATTCAAAATTCAAAGTATGGATTCTACTGAATATCAATGGTTGAAGTTGAAGCATTGCAAGTTGAGGACCAACACTAGAATGTGTAGTTTTTAATTTAAAATGTTATGGTACCAAACCAGAAACAAAATACATTTTATTCCATATTCTCAACATGCTTTTAATTTAAAACGTTTTATAAAATGGGGAATAGTCTTACTGTCACAGGGATTGTGGTGGGTCTGGCACTGTGATCCAGCTGTCTTGATTCTCAACTCCAACTGTTTGTCCAGCACAGTCTTCACCCTGCTGGGCACTTCTGTGGTTGTACTGTCTTTCTGGGGCTCAACTGGTATCACATGCAGATTCCCAGGTCTTATGCAACTCTGATTATGAACCTCAACTGTCCAACAGGAAGACTGGGAATCAAGGCAATAAAATGGAAAAGATATAAGGAAATTTCCCTACCAAAACACTAGCAGGTATGTCATTCTAAAACACAGGGACAATGTGAAATCCTATCCCTGATGTAGATGTTATGTCTATTTTTCCCTCATGTTCTTATAATATGAAATGCTCTTGGTGACACAGTTATGCTATGCTGAAATCATCTCCCTTTGGAAAATTATGAGGTGAAGACAGAAGAGAAAGGAAATAACATCTGCCTTATGTCTTCTGTGGCCAGACTTTATGAAGCATCATTTTTTTGGTACTGTTTTCTGTTTGAATCCTTGGGTTGGGGCTTTATCTCTTAGACACACAGAAGTTTTTCACTGGAATTTTAATCACACTCTACGTGTTCATAGTCCACTAATACAAAATATGTTTCATTGCTCTGTTGGCTCACTTTCAGAGAAATAGTTGTCTGGAGAAAATTTAGGCTAGCTGGTAAGCGCCATCTTGTGACCAAAACCAGAACTGTCACTACCACATCCTTGTGTGAGACGGGTGGGAATTACATCCTGCCAGCCAGCAGCTTTCTCAGGCTTCTAGAATATACCATGCTCAAATTTAGAGCTTTGTTATGCATTACACAAAAATAGAATCCAAATATCTTCACCTCCAATGGTCTTGTTTAAAAAAAGGAACGTTGCAAGCTTACCGAAAATTGAAAATATGAGGACATAAAAACAAAGTATACTTTGAGGGGCTGGTGTTGTGGCTCAGTGGTAGAGCACTTGCCTAGCATGTGTGAGGCACTGGGTTCGATTCTCAGCATCACATATAAATAAATAAAATAAAAGATACATTGACAACTAACAAAGTATTTTTTTAAAAAAAGAAAGCATACTTTGAGAAAGATTGTACTATTGTTTCTTATATATCTTTCCCTATATTTCTTTACATATATACGTTAATGCATATCATTTCAAGCCAGTTTTTTACCCTGCTTAATTAAGCTCATGACTTGAACATTTTTCTGTATAAGTATTTCAATATGATTGTTCAATAAATCAGTTCAAATGCAATTTTCCCCCAACTGTGAAACATTTTATCTCAATCTTTTTTTCTGGTTATTGTTGGAAAATGACTAAATATATATTAAAGATCATTTTAAAACAGAGATAGTAAAGCTTGTCCCGTCTCCTCAACTACACAAATAATTCCATAAGTAGGTTGCTTGTGCGTGCATGCTCACATGAGCACTCTTTGTGTGTGTGTGTGTATCTATATATAGTACGAAGGACTGAACCCAGGGACACTAAACCACTCACCCCCAGCCCTTTTTTAAATTCTGAAACTAGATCTTGCTAAGTTGCTGAGGGCCTAATTTGCTGAGGCTGGCTTTGAACTTGCCATCTTCCTGCCTCAGCCTCCTGAGCTGCACCTTACATATATTTTTTTTTTCTGATTTGCTTATACATACTTTAACTTAGTCTTTTCTCCTTAAATGACATACAATGCTGCTTAACATTCTGAAATTCAATTTGTTTCACCTAATACTACTTCACAGACATATTTTCTTTTTTTGAGGGGGGGCACCAGGGATTGAACTCAGGAGCACTTGACCACCAACCCACATCCCCAGCGCTATTTTGTATTTAATTTAGGGACATTTAGAGACAGGGTCTCACTAAGTTGCTTAGCACCTCACTTTTGCTGAGACTGGCTTTGACATCGCAACCCTCCTGCCTCTGCCTCCTGAGCTGCTGGGATTATAGGTGTGGGCCACCACGCCCCAGCCACAGACATCTTTTCAAATCTCTATGAGTTCATACTTTCAATTTGTTAGCTATATAACATTCCATTCAATGGAAGTATGCCACATAATAACTTTTAAAACTGCTAATAGAAAATAAACCAAATTCTCTTTCAATCTCATTTTTAAACTTAGATGATATAGAAAAAATGATTCTAGCTGACCACAGCTATACCTGTGGCCTGAAAGGATGACTTGCAGCGAGGACACGGGCAGGACTTGAAACAGCAACCAGGATACCTGTTTGACCGGATCCAGGAAAAATTCCACTAATGGCAAAAGAAAATGGGGGTCAGAAAGAAAACATGTTTGTGTACCTATGAATATTTATGTGTCTGACACAAAATGGGTATTTATTTCAGCAAAATTTTGCTCTTCTAATTATAAAAATGATCATGGAAAAAAGCAATTCTAAAAATGCTGAAACCAATTAAAATACATTTTAAAAAATTGAGCAATCTGAACACTCAGAGATGCTGACTGTTAACACCACAGCCTAGTTCCCCCAATAAAAATGAAGATTTTTACAAATGTTATCACTCAAAAGCATATCTGAGTCCCTGCAATGTACATGCACACTTATATTTGTGTTTGTATTTGTCATTCATTTTAAATGTTTACATTTTGTATCAGTTATTTTTGGTAGAATATTAATGTTTAAAATATATAATAAAATGTATAACAAAGATAGAAACATGGAATGCTATGTAAAAAATTAACATGAATGGTATGCCTCACTGAAGTCTTAATTTTAGAAGCTGTAATCTGATCACTTATTCCCACACTGTGGACTTTAAAAATATCGGGAGAAACAAAAATTCCAGAGGATTAATTCTGTGCTAGTAACAGCAATTTGACCAAAACCATGTTTCATTCCGATCCTCTCACAGGCAACAATCTGTAAATTTCTTCACCTTAACACCAAGGCCCGAAGAAATTCCCAGCAAATAACTAGCTTAAAGACAGCCATTACCTTGAAGCTTCTTGTCAGCTGCAGCCTCCTGAAATGCAGCCCCTCCCCCAAGACTGGCCAGGCACAGCTCACTTCCCAGCTGCTTGGAGAAGGCTCCACCCTCTCCTGTGATGGGGAAAGCAGGGGGCCTTTCCCTCAATTAGAGGGAAGAGAATCGCCAAGTTAAACTGAAATTCACTTAAAGGAAAAAATGTTCATGTTTAAGGCACTTGAAAGCAGAATGGCAACACGTGTCTGTAATTTACATTCAAACCACTAGGGTGGGTGATTTCCTAAAAAAAAAAAAAAAAAAAGTAGAGAAGTCTTTATCATATAATAAAGACACTGCCAAGAATATGTTTTATATATCTTCTGACTATATGGCACCTAATTTCTACAAATGTTTTTAAGACTCAGCTGGTCAGTCTCCATTTAAAAGACCCACTGGGTCCTTATTAGTGATTGCAGGAAATTAATACATTATTTTGTGGAGAATTAATTCTCTACAAATTCTTTTGGTCCTAGGCCATGCTATTTCTCTTTTTTGTTCAGGTCTTCCTATTCATTCTTCAGAAAGTTTCACAGATTTTTCAATTATAATCAATTCTAGATTAAAAAAATTCAACCAGAAGTCCTTAATGAGGCATATATCTGAACATACTGAAATTTTAAAAAAAGCTAGGGTAAAACACTATAAAACAATGTTGAAAACAGAACAGCTTGCTAAGACTGTTTTCAATGCAAAAATATCACTATTCTAAAGCAGTTCTTACATATTACTAAGAAATAAATAGCAAAGAACAAATAGAGAATCTACAATATTCTGAGGGAATAATTTTATTTACTTTCTTGTGAGCGAGATAATCCAATGCAACCACAGGTATCTCTGTCTTGTGTAGTTGCATGCCTGCAAGCTGTTTGGTTAGATGTGCTTAAATTACAGGTTCTGTTATAAAGCCCAATTGATTTTTACAATAGTCAGTGCCCTGCAACTTAACTTTTCCCTTGTACTAAAGCTGACATTTTGACTTCCATCTACAATTCCATTTACTTTATATCAATTTGTTCAATAGAGGAAAGGAGGTGCTGTTAACTAGGGCTTCTCAAAATTCAAAATAAAAACTAAAACTGAGCAACATATAAGATATTCACTTTCCCCAATAATCAAAGAGATGCAAATGTAAATATAACCAAGATGTCATTTTTCTACCTAGTATGACTGAAAAGAAGCTAAGAAATGACACAGTGAAAAGTTAGCAAGAAAATGGACACTTTCACACTCATGCCCAAGACAATGAATCTGGGAAGAAAGCAAGATAAAATCAGAGCCAAAGTCTCTCTGACCCCCAAACCTGAGGATGTTCACTCTCTCCACAAGTACTCACCGCCTCCTGGGCCTGGAATCCTGTCTCTTCTGTAGAATCAAAGATGATGTTATTTACTTTCAGATTGTGAGGAAATTGGTGAATATAACCCAGAGTGAGGTGCCTTAATTGCATGTTCACATGGTGAACTATAACCATCTTCAGTAACTTACCATACTTAATTCATGAACTCTTTCCATCTCTTACATTCTCACAAAAACTTAAAAATATTTTGGTGTGCTATGCCTCTGCACCGAGTGTATCTGCATGATAGCATTCACTTGGCCTGAGAACAATTATGACATGTCTTTTTTCTGTTGCTTGGTCTTGGCAGTAACTTCTTTTTCAGATATGCCTATTTCTGGACAGGCAGTGAAAAATAATTTTTCATGCAGTAAAGTGCCCATTTCATTTCATCCTTATTAACAATTGGCAATTCTTGGTTCCTGTACTTTGTTTCTAACTGCCAATTCAATATGGGAAACTGTATTTCTATCATATTTTGCTGAGCTGATTCACAAAACCCTCAAGGGATTAAGACAGAAATTTAGATTTTTATTTCCTTAACTTTGAGGTTACTTCCTAGAAGTGCTAACATTTACACACTGATGATGGATAATGATTCTGAGGTTTAGGTCTCTTAAGAAAATGTTATGCTAAATTTCAGAACATAAATTCTAAAATTTTCAAACCCCATCCATGATCACAGTAAACAGGTAAACACATCTGCCACATTCTAACCATTGAGTTTAAAGAAACAGTTGTATGCATGACATAGCTCTTTCTGTAATAAACAGAGAAATAAAAAACTATCTGCATTGGGGACTCTAAAGAAAAAAAAAAAGCCATCATTTTTCCAGAGTTCTGTAACAGAAGGGTCAACATTATTCTGTAACCACTCTAAAAAGAACATCAAGGGTTCTTCAGTGAAATATGGATTTCTGTTGGCAGGATACAATGTCTAGCCTTTACAAGTTTGTCATGGAGTCATTATGACAGGGTTATGTTTTTGACATTTTTAAATAGTCAGGCAAGAAGTCAGACAGTTGTGGGTTTGAAACCTTCATTAGGTCTGTAGAAAGAAAACTCCCAAATCCTTGACAACAATTTAGGTTGTCATCTCCACCTTCTAGTACAAAGATGCACAGGTACAAAAATTCATAGGTAATGTGCATCTCTAATATTAACCCAGGTTATGAAAATATCAAATATTAAACTACATTTAATGTTATGGTAGTAAAAAGATGTATATACCTGATTTTCTAGAAAGCAGTATTTTTGAAGACATCTTACTTTAAGAGCCCTTATAGAGTAGTAAATGGTTCTTACTTGCTGTAGCCTTTTTATTATCCCCCTGAAACTTCACAAAGAGGCTTGAATGAAGTGTTTTCAGTGAATGATAACTGGATTAGATTAAAACATGGCAAAAAAGAGATGAGATAAAAAGTTTACTTGGATATACAGAAAGCTGACCAACAATAGGGAATGGAGATAAGATACAAGTCAGAAGAATAAATTGTATTGACAAAAGAGATTGAGACATAGCTCATATTTTGGGGGCCAGAAACAAAAACATATAAGTACTATACAACACAAACCCATACCCTATGTTTATTTTTTCTCTTGTTTAAGAAGAAAAGAATGTGTATAGAGGGTCTTTGGCAATTAGGGATGTTATTTGTTTTCCTGGGTAATCAGATAGTTTTGGATATCTCTGAGTTATCATAAGGAATGCTGGATTTTAATGTTTTGCAAGCTGCTACTGCTTCCTGTTTGTCCCAGGCAAACAGACAGTGGTATTCAACACCAACAACTTCAGTAAAAGCATGACCTTAGGAGTCAGAGGTTTGTGATGGTTGCTGGGAAATAATTAAATGTGTTAAACCATTGCAAATGTTATTCTAGAGAGTACACAGATGTCTATCTACAGAAGGTCATAAGACTTAAAGAAGTCTTACGAAATCTCTGTGACTACCCTATCTAGTTTTTGGTGATGACAATCTAGCATAGTTGTGAAGGTTCGGAGAGCCAGCCATGGACTGGAACCTCAAGTAGACAACTGAATAGCCTCTTGCATGATTTCTTCATAGTGGTTTAATACATTCTTAAAATGAGAAGTTATACCTTTTAATTATAAACACTGTGGCTGCAGAATGGGGAACCAAATAAATTGTACCTCAAATTCTCAACCAAGCATAATTTAAATATGAAATAAGATTTTAAGATGCTATGACTGGGCTGGGGTTGTGGCTCAGTGGTAGAGCGCTTGCCTTGCATGCGTGGGGCACTGGGTTCAATCCTCAGCACCACAAAAATAAACAAAATAAAGGTATTGTGTCCATCTATAAATAAAATTTTAAAAAAAGATGCTATGACTGTGGGCTGCAATTATAGCTTAGTGGTAGAGCAATATGTGCAAGGCCCTGTGTTTGATTCCCAGCACCACACTCACAAAAATAAGATATTACAGCTACAAATCAGGAAGCAAAATGAATTATCCTTCATGATCTCAAAATGTTTTCATTGTGCAATTTGTGAAATGGGAAGAGACTTACCCTCTGTCACATGGATCGTAGTTGATTTGGTCCTGTGATCCAGCTGCCTGATCCTCACTCTAACTGCTTGCCCAGCAGAGCTTTTACCCTGCTGGGCACTTCTGTTGCTGCGCTGCTTTTCTGGGGCTTAACTGGATTCACATGCAGATTGTCCAAGTTGTATACACCTCTGATATTAACCTAGACTGTCCAAAAGAAAGGGAATCAAACCAATAAAATGTAAAAAAGTGTAAGGAAATTTCCTTACCAAAACTCTAACAGGTAGTCATTCTGAAACACGGAATCCCTGATGTAGATGTCATGTTTATTTTATTTTGTGCTCTTCTAATGTGTGAAATTATCTCTGTTACACATTTATTATTAGATTCATGCTGAAATAATCTTTCTCAGGAAAATTAGGAGGTGGAGACATGACAGAAGGGAAGTAAAAACTGCTTTGTGTCTACTATGAGCAAAATTCTGTGTAGCTACTTTTAATACTTCATCTGTGAATCCTCACATCAGTCCTCGTGGAGGTTTTCTGTGGTATACACATATAACTTTCGACAGATTTTTCATCACACTCTACATGCTGTCTCATTGTAGGCTAAAACAAAAATATGTTTCATAGCTTTGTTTATCCATTCCATAAAAATGGTTGCCTGGAGAAAGTTTAGGAAACCAGGCAAGCGCCATCTTGTGACAAGAACCAGAACTGCAGACTCTCTGGTCCTTAGAGAACTACAGTCGCCTGCCTTCTCTGGCTTCTAGAATTTTTCATTCAGCTTAAGAGTTGTGTGCATGTGTTATACAAAAATAGGATCATAAGGTAATAATTTTAGTATTTGTCATTATAATATCTCTCGTGCACAGTGCATATCTTTCACCTTTTGAATTTCCAAAGACAAAAGCAAATCCCTATAACAATGGTCAAAATATGTATTGAAACTCCATATTTCTATATTTTTTCCTACAGATACTTATAAATTTACATGGTTTTTGAAATCAGAACTTGTATTTCTCCAATAATATCTGATCATCTTTCAATATCAATAACTATTTCATTATCTTTTTATGAATTACTTTACAATAATTTTCCATATTTCTAAAATTTTTTCATTTTCTCATAATGAAAATAATTCAAGCTTGTTTTTAAAAATGAAAAAATAAGCCTAAAATGTTCTGTCTCTCCAACTTCACTTATATTTACAATTTAAAAAGAAGCATGCATATTTCCATATTTTGCTTACATACACTGTTCTACTGCATACATATACTTTTTTGAAAAAGCTGGCATTGTATGATGCAGGCCATTCTACAATTTGCTTTTAAAAATATACACTGGGATATCTATTATTCATTGCATTTAAATACAGTTCTTTCTTTTTACAGGTAAGTAGTACTCAACATTATGGGTTTACCATCCTACATGACTATTCCAAAGCATGCTTTAAATTTTCTCTGAATTCTTTCTGAATAGTATATAGACGAATAACTTGTGCTTAAATGTATAGTCTAATATTTAAATTGTAAGAAAAGAACAACCAGGTAACTAGCCTTCTCAGATCCACAGAAAAAAAAAGAAAGTTCAGTTAAATACAGTAGAATTTGTGTGAGTATCACTTCAAGTATTTTAACGTAGTTTATTATTCCCTTTTCAGCTCCAGTGATATACACAAAGAGTCTCTAAGTTCATAAAATTTAAATAATACACTTCATCAGTACTCCAGCTCCTGCATTGTATGCTAGTTATGTTTTAACTTAACGTGTTTGATTTTTTCCTTCATCACATACATATTTGAATACACAATTTGAAGTTTTTTATTCAATTACATATTTTAACATATTTTCATATTTTTATAAATTTACACCATTTTGTGAAAGATCTCCCTCCCCCACACGATTTTAAATTCTCACTGCAGTTTTTTTTATGCTGATACAGATACTACATGATTAGAGAAATAGTGAAGGAGAAAATTTATTCTTTTTCCCCTTGATACCCTTTATTACTAGACATCCTTTATTACTAGATATAGTTTGCTTTGTTTTGTTATATTCAGATATATCTATTATTTTATGGTCTCTCAGGTATGTTTTATATTACCATACAAATAGGAACATACCATTTTCTTGATAGGTAGAGATGTAGACAAAGATCACCTTTTGCACATCATTAAACAAACAACTCTTTTAAAACACTGCGGATGCCCTGAACAAATAACCGAACTCCCAATTCTCAGAGGTACTTGAAACTGCGCAATTTTACGTTACTTCAGATCACTATACAAACTCCGACAAAACAATATGATTTGCTTGAAACACAATCAACACGATGAAAGACATATAAGAACAAAACATCCCTAAGAAACAACTTCATTTTCATTTAGGATTATCATAAGTGTTCTTTCAAAATAAGGAAAATAATTTCCCAAGTTTTGTTTCATCATTTATCCTAGCCAGTACTGGTTTTTAACTGAAACATAAAATGCCTTCTTCAAAAGTTACGTTTGGCAACCGCATGAAAAAATATTCCCTCCGCAGGTGTAATCTGATCACCACCTCCCCCACTGTGGACTTTTAAAATATTTGAAGAAATACAAAATCCAGATATTAATTCCCTCACAGAAATAACGACTCACACAAGGTAGCGATTCCCTCACAGAAACAACGACTCACACAAAAAACGACTCTCCTTTCCCATTACGCCACATCAACACTCTCTTCTTTTTTCACCTTTACACCAAATCTTCTAGAAGTCTCTGAAAATAACCAGCTTTTACGACAGCCGTTACCTCCAAGCTCCTTCTCTTCAACGGAAGCCTGCGAAGCCTGTATGTGACTCGGCTCCTCCCCCACGACTGGCCAGGCTCAGCTTGCTTCCAAGCTTCTAGAACAGACTCCGCCCCCTCCCTGTGATGGGAAAAGCGGGAGGTCGTTCCCTCATTCAGAGCTAGGAGAGTCATTAAGTCAAACCAAAACACAATTAAAAGAAAGAAATGTTGTTTAAAACGAACTTTAAAGTGTAATCACAAGATATGTCTGTTCAATTTCAATTCAGACCGCCGAGAGTGAGTGATTTCCTGGGGGGGGGGAGCTGATCTCTTAAATTGTGTCGTGTAGACGCCGTTAAAATATTCCTCATATTTTTTAC
Source organism: Xerus rutilus (assembly GCA_028644305.1). Taxonomy (NCBI): domain Eukaryota; kingdom Metazoa; phylum Chordata; class Mammalia; order Rodentia; family Sciuridae; genus Xerus; species Xerus rutilus. The sequence continues at coordinate 40,316,579 of CM053417.1, forward strand.
TGTTCCTCTCGCCCTTTATTTCTGGTGAATGTAAGACTTATTGGTCAAACTACCCCTCAAAGGGTGCTAAAGATCTTGGGATTTTAGTGAATTAATACTTATTTTAGGTAGAATAGATTCACAATTTTGAATTTGACTCTGGGACATATCTTTCTTTTTGTGGAAGTTTTAAAAAATACTTCCTTAGGTCATTCTAAATAAAAATCCTCAAAGTCTGATAATACTGAATCAGAAAAAAATTATATGTATCTGTAAGACCATAATAAGCCAAAGTCAAAAATCACCAATAAATATGGAACTGCTTTTCAATGCAAATTATTGGGTACGCAAAAATATAACTAAGCTAGATCCGATATTTCGATAAAAAAGAAATAAACAACAGAGAGAAGAAAGGGGCAAAGGACTCAAGCACACAATTCACAACATTCTTCCTTATTCCTGTGCAACTTTAGGATTCTCTGCCGCTACACTAGAGAAAGAGGTTTCAGCGCTAATGAATTGTTTGGCTTAAATATGGAGTTCTGTTAGCCCCATTTCACTCTCAAAATAAGCTATATCCTGCAATTTCCCTTCCTTTCTTAACCCATTATGTTCCATCATCACATTTGTGGAACACCTATAAAATTTAAATCGAGCAACAAATATACCACTTAGGATAACTTTGAAATATTTGTTTTTAGAGTTCTATACTTCTAAGAACAGTAATAGATGAATGATTTCACATAATATTCATTAATATTATGAATCATATATTGATGATAATAAATTATATATGAAAAGCTAGATTATTTCCGACCTATTTGAATGTAATGATGTCACTTTCATTGAAATATTTAGACTTGAAAACTTGAAACTTAATGGATTAATAAAGCTAATATTTGGTTTGTTTTATTCCAATTTGTTGATCATTTTCCAGGTATATCCACTGTACAATTTTATGTTCCCACAAATTACCTCAAATGTGTGATAATGAAAAATGAATAGAAATAAATATTTCAGCCAGGCGCGGTGGCTCAAGCCTGTAATCCCAGCATTTAGGGAGGCTGAGACAGGAGAATCGCGAGTTCAAAGCCAGCCTCAGCAATGGCGAGGCGCTAAGCAACCCAGTGAGACCCTGTCTCTACATAAAACACAAAGTAGGACTGGGGATGTGGCTCAGTGGTTGAGTGCCCCTGAGTTCAATCCTAGGTACCAAAAAAAAAAAAAAAGAAAGAAAGAAATACTTCACAAGAAAATTTTGATTAGCTCTAAAAAAAGTTGTGTGAAATGGGGGTCAGTTCCTCCTGAGGCTCTTATAATATACAAAACATTTTGATTCTCCCAGATTAGAGTCTATTTGCTTTTCTTCTCTTGTACTGTCTATTATAATTTCATTTCCTCATATTATTGAAATATAATTGATGAAAGTATATATATTCAAGATGTACAATGTGATAATTTGTTATATGTATACAATTTGAAGTGATTATCACAAGACAATGAACATATCCATGACCTTATATAGTTCCTGTTGTGTGTGCATGTGGTAATAATACTAAGATCTACTCTCTTAACAAATTTCAAATATACACTATTATTATTAACTACAGCCACCATGCTATACATAAAACCTCCAGAATTAATTCATCTTATAACTGAAAGTTTGTATCCTTTCACCAAAATCTACCCATTTTACCCAGACTTGATTCCTGGTAAAAAACTTTCTACTCCATTTTAGTGAATTGAACTTTTTTAGACTCCACATAAAAGTGAGGTCATGTAGTATTTGTCTTTCTGTCTGGCTTATTTTACTTAGCATGATATTCACATCATTTGTTTTGATGAAAATGGCAAAATTTCCTTCTTCTTTAAGGCTGAATAATATTCCATTATATATACCACTTTTACTTTATTCATTCATCATGGTTGGACACTTAGATTCTTTAAATTTCTTGACTATTTGAATAGCACTGCAGTGAACCTGGGAGTATAGATGTCTCATCAACATACTGATTTTATTACCTATGGATAAATGCCCAGTAGCAGGATTACCTGATCATATAGTAGTTTTGTTTTTAATTTTTTGATGAAACTCATGAAAGAGATGTACCAGTTTACATTCACATCAACCATGAATAACAGTTCCATTTTCTCCACATCTTTGTCAAAACTCGTTACCATTTGGGGCTGGGGACAAAGCTCAGTGGTAGAATCCTTGCCTAGCACGTGTGAGGCACTAGGTTTGATCCTCAGCACCACATAAAAATAAAATAAATAAAATAAAAGTATTGTGTTCATCTACAACTAAAAATATATTAAAAACTTGTTACCATTTGTATTTTAGATAATAGCCATCCTAACACATATGAGATGATGTCTTAATATTGTTTTTGATTTACTTTGCATTTCCTTGGTGATTACTGATGTTGAGCACCTTTGCCCATTTATATATTGTGTTACTTAATTTTTACTGTTTATTTTATGAATACCTATATATTTGGGGTATTGATATTTCATCAAACATATAGCTTGCAGCTGGGCGAGGTGGCGCAAGCCTGTAATCCCAGCACTTAGGGAGGCTGAGACAGGAGAATTTCAAGTTCAAAGCCAGCTTCAGCAACAGTGAGGCGCTAAGCAACTCAGTGAGACTCTCTCTCTACAAAAAACACAAAATAAGGCTGGGCTGGGAATGTGGCTCAGTGGTCCAGTGCCGCTGAGTTCAATCTCCAGTACCAAAAAAAAAAAAAAAAAAACAAACAAACTCAAAACAAAAAACAAAACCAAACCATATAGCTTGCAAATATTTTCTCCTATGGTTGTCTTTTCATCTGGTTGATCATTTCCTTTGCTGTGCAAAAACTCTTTAGTTTGATATAGTCCCACTTGTTCATTCTTATGAGTTCCCTCAAGAACTCTGATATAATTTCAAAAATGAAAGCTTCTCAATACTGACATTCTATAAGACAGTTTGTATTCACAGCAATCTCGGAAAAATTATCAAAGCAGTTCTTCTAATTTGTATCAAGGACATAACACTAAGGATCATTGTTCATTGAAACAGTCTTCAAGAACAGAGAACTGATAAATTTGGTTTTTAAATTAACAAGACCTTCAGAAATGTTGCTACTTAGGACAAAAAGATTCTTCTGTGAAGCGTTTCTTTTTATTATTGTTGATATTTTTAATTTTCTTTGGTATTAAAAAGTACTTTAAAAAGCAGCAAACAGAAACATGTCAACATATAAAATATTGACAATGCAAATGTTGGTGAAGATGAAGAGCACTTGGAAGGTTCATAAAATAGTGATAAGAGTGTAAATTGGAACTAACCTTTCAGGAAATGTTTTGATCTTATTGCCTAAAGCTGAACATTATGGAGGACAACAGAGAACCATTTAGAGCTTTAAGTAGAAGAACAGCATGTCTAAATTGTGGAGAAACAGTCCCCAGAGAAAGCTATGAATACTCCAGGGCATATACAAGAACATTCAGTGTGCATAGGAGGTCAATGTTCAAAATTCTTTGTTTTTCATTTTGATTTATTTTATAAAAATCTGCTAAAACATATTTTGAAATGCACACAATACAGTATTAGTAATATAATGCATTATACACTTTATAAAAATTAAACTATTAGGGTAAATATCAATATTTTTAAAGTCATGGTAGGTAATTATGAGGTAATGTGACATTTACAATCCACATAGCTTTCCCACTTGTCTTTTCCCTGATTTGCATGGTTTGGCATTATCTTCTTATAAAAAAGACTAATTAGTCTAAACGTACTAAATTTCCTACATTCTGATTCCACTGCTCAGAGAAGCTAGCATTACTCCCATTAAATATTTAAGATAATTTAATAATAATTAAATATTTAAGATAATAGTGAGAAATTGAATTAGAATAAACCATGTTTTTACAAAAGGATTGATTCTTGCAAACTTAAGACCAAGCTACAAAATATGTGGGCATACAGTTATACTATTTTTACTGTAATAACAACAATGATTGTGATTTTTAAAATGTCAACCTAAATTTAATTTCTATATTCTGTAACATCTTGAAAATAATGAGTGAAAAAATTTTGTATACCTGGAAAATTCCTAAGAAAATCAGAATCTATGAAGACAAAGCATCAAGCATATTAAGTTGTGGCACAAAAATCTTTATTTAAATTATTACTTAAATGTAAAATCATTTAAATTTTTAAAGATAAAAGCAAAATTATGAAATAAATATTGCATGTGTATCATATTCTAGTATGTTGAGGTTAACCATATTTTAATGTTTCAACTTAAATCTTTGTCATGTACATTTATGTGTGTCCATATATTTATGTAGTTCTGTATATTTCAAAACAATATACAATGTGATGTTAATTTAAATAGTAGTTTAGGAACAATAGAAATAAAAGAGTTATTAAACTGAAACATAATCTTAGAATATGCAATAAACTAAAAAGCTTCTCAGCAAAGGAAACAATCAATAACATGAAGAGAGAGGCTACAGAATGGGAGAAAATCTTTACTACACATACCTCAGATAGAGAACTCATCTCCAGGATGTATAAAGAACTCAAAAAACCTAATACCAATAAAAACCAAATAAACCAATCAATAAATGGGCTAAGGAACTGAATAGACACTTCACAGAAAAATGCAATTGATCAACAAACATAAAAGATGTTCATCATCTCTAGCAGTTAGAGAAATGCAAATCAAAACTATTCTAAGATTTTATCTCACTTCAGTCAGAATGGCAGTTATCAAGAATACAAGCAATAATAAGTGTTGGCGAGGATGTTGGGAAAAAGGTACACTCATACATTGTTGGTAGGACTGCAAATTGGTGCAACCACTATGGAAAGCAGTATGGAGATTCCTTAGAAACCTTGGAATGGAACCACCATTTGACCCAACTATCCCACTTCTCAATTTATACCCAGACTTAAAATCAGCATACTACAGTGACACAGCCACATTAATGTTTATAACAGCTCAATTTACAATAGCTAAACTGTGGAAGCAACCTAGATGC
>CM053417.1:40324094-40373504 GCA_028644305.1 Xerus rutilus
CCCCAGGTCTGCCATTTATTAGTTGCATAATCTTATTTTTGGGTGAGAGTTACCGGGGATTGAACTCAGGGGCACTTGACCACTGAGCCACATCCCCAGCCCTATTTTGTATTTTATTTTGAGACCTGGTCTCACTGAGTTGCTTAGCACCTTGCTTTTTTTGCTGAGGCTGGCCTTGAACTCTCAATCCTCCTTTCTCAGCCTCCCAAGCTGCTGAATCCTCCTTCCTGTCTCAGCCACCTGAGTGGCTGGGATTATAGGCGTGTGTCACCACACCTGGCTTAGTTGCATAATCTTAAATAAGTTCCCTTCTACCATGTGCTTCAGTTTCCTCATCTGTAAAACCTATCAATCATAACACCTACTATTAGAATTAACAGAAGTAATCAAAACAATGTAGTAGCTCACTTGAAATCAAATTTGTCATTAATCCTAACAGAAATGTCAAATGTAAAGGCATAATCCCCAATCCAAATTGACAAGCCTACCACAAAGAAAAAGAAATACACTTGATAACAATATCTAAAAAGACCTCCTAGCAAACCATCTAATACTTGCTCTATTTTTTAAAGAGTCCCTGTTTTAAAAAGTAGTAAACAATGCCTATTTTCTGTCAAGTCAGGGAATTTGGAAATTTGGGGGGAACTTCTGGAAGTGTAGGATTGCCCCACAATAATTGATATACAAAATTGATGAAAGCTTATTTCTTTTTTTTTTTAAATTAGAATTCCTTTATTTTTTTAGTTGTATTGGACTAGTGTTTTTATTTGTTTTTATGTGGTGCTAAGATCAAACCCAGTGCCTCACACATGCTAGGCAAGTGCTCTACCACTGAGCTACAACTCCAGCCCAGAAAGCATATTTCTTAGTCTTTATTTTCTGGATTTGGAGAAGGTAAGCTCATAAAATAGTAAAGAACACTTTTGGAGGAATAAGAACCATTTAAGATAGAGCTTTGGATTCTTTTCATAAATTTTCTATAAATATTATCAAGGTGTGCTAGTCTCACACCATGAAAGGGTTGATAATGATGCATTAAGGAGGTGTGTGTATATTTAGTAACACTTGATATACTTATGTAAATACATCAGAATATATAGGAAGAGGACACACAACTTCCTGGACAACATTAAGATTGATTTACTGGGCTGAGGTTGTAGCTTAGTGGTAGAGCACTTGCTTGGCATGTGTGAGGCACTGGGTTGGATCCTCAGCACTGCACAAAAGTAAATAAATAAAATAAAGGTGTTGTGTCTATATAAAACTATATATATATTTAAAATGCATATACAAATATACATATATATAGATTTACTTTGTGATTTTATTTGGATATTTGTCCTAGATGTTGGGAAGTAAGAAATATTTTATGTAAATAAGTACAAACTTTACTGGCAATTGTGATTCTAATAATAGTTTATAAAGTAAGCCTGTGTCTAAGTTTCCCTATATTTAAATTGTTAAAAATTATTCAATCAAATAATAAGTTAAAATGCAAATGAGTATTGTTATTTTAAGGAGGATACCAAATAATATGTTCAAAGGAAAATAAACACATAAACAAACTAAGAAATGGACAAAATACATATTTCTCATTTCAGTTTTCACCTTGAAAAAATATTCACTAGCAATAATTTGTTTTTGTTTCTTGCTCGCTTCCAATCTCTATTGACTTTGTTTCATGCTTTCTCTTGAGATGTTCCTATTACACATTATTCCTGGAGAATGAAAACTTTTAATCTCAAGCAGATATATTCTTAACATTTGCTACTTAAATATGCTGCTTTTTATCTTCTAGCTGATATCCAGCATGTACTGTACTGCTCTTATCTTAGTTTTTAACGACTAGCAGGAACATTCTGGGCTTAAGACTATGTGAAAGGAAACTTTCTTAACTACTATAACAACGTACTTGTTTATGTAGGCATTCCTTGTCTCCAAATTTCTGATTATTTCATTTCAACATCCTTTCTGACCTGAGACAGTCTTTCAAATGTTTTTGTTATTTTGTTGGTTCCCATGCTGGGAAATTAATAACATCTGATACATGCTAGAGATAAAGCCTGTTCAAAGCAAAATTTTATACAAAGTATGTAACAACCCCTAAGACTTAGGCCTTGACCAATACCCCAAACTGGCTATAAACAAACTGTATGACCATGAAAATGCATACTAACTGTATGTCAGCCTACTTTAAGTGCAAGATCAAAAAAGAATTCAGTGGAGTCGAACTCCTGGATATTGAGAAAGAAAAAAATAATAAGTGTGTCACTGCCAGGGTCAAAGGGGGCCAAAAATTTCTGTTCAAATGTATGGGAGCAGTGGAAGAGGGCAAAAGTGCTCCCAGTGGAAAGATATGAGCTCCCATAGAGAATCCACAAACTCATGACCCACAGGAATACAAGTGTGAGTTTGCTGCATTTTGGGATTTTATGCTCCCAAGTCAATATTAAAACCTGCACACTGTCAATGGCTACTAATTCTATGAGTTAAACTGCTTAGGGTGCCATTATACTAAGATCATTTTAAATGTAAATCAGGCTGCTGAAGATCTGACAACCCCATCATCACAGTCCATAGATAATTAACAAAACATCCTAATTCTTGCCACACTCAGATCACAAAACAGTGCAAAACAGTTCTTGGGATTGACAATCAAAGAGCAGGTCTTATGTGGTCAGTCTCAGGAATTATAAAGCAAAAAGACATCTTTTTCATTGGTGACCCATAAAAGAAGGGCCAGGCTGGATCAGAATTTTTCATTTATCTGCTCTTAGTAGAGGTCATAATAATTTTCCAGTAAGGATATACAGAGCATTCACAAGACCATTTAGCTCTTATAAATTGTCAGGGATGCATATGCCCCAGATGCTTACATATTTGATATTTTTAATATGACAAGTAATCTATTAGCTGTAAATTTATTTCCCAGCTCTACTCTAATTGAGCCATCTTAAGTAACTTCCTTATCTTCTACATACTTCAGTTTCCTGAAATTTAATATGTGACAAATCTCAATATCTACCTCTAGAGTTGACAGAAGTAATTAAAACTACACTGTAGGTCACCTGAAATAAAAATGTGTGACTCTCAGGAAATTTCTGAAAAATAAGTGTTAAGAAAGAAAAATGAACACTACTACATATGAATCCATATAAACAAAGTTACAATGATTAAAAGTTTTCAGTACTAACCTACCTAAGCATCTAGCAAGTAGCTAATGAAGACATAGCATAAAAGAGAGAAAGGGAAAATGAAGCCCAAGTGAACCACAGAGTATCTGAAGATATATTTGGTTCATTGATAAACTAGAAGTCTAGCCTGGATTCTCTATACTCTGTAAAAATCCTAAGGCCATTGATCTGTTTTTAATTTCTGATTCTATACAAAAACTGTGTTTTTAATAAGTTCTTTTGGTATTGAATTACTAATTGCTGTCACCTTTGATGACATCATCTTTTCCTCCTAAAATTTTAAGGGGCCTACGCACTTGTTTTGAATGGACAGTGCTTAACAATACTAGAGTAAGTACAAGAGACAAAAGAAGAACCTTAAAAAGAATGTCTTATGTCAAAGAAGGAATCCTGTCAATGAGAATAGATACAAAAATAAAGAAAAAAGTGTGGGGATTATACTGAGAAGAACTCATACATGGAATATACTTTAAAAATAAACTCTAAGAGTACTATCACATCATTTTATGACCAAGATATTATCATTATTGTTAATTTATTCAAAGTATGTATGCATGTCACACAGATGTTACAGAAGCCCACATGCTCAAAGTCACCTACACTATTGGCATCAAAGCCAAAGCCTATGAGTGCCTTTAAGCTCTTGGAATAAAAACGTACAAGTGCTGTGCTACCATCACTGCTAGAACTCCCATTGCCTGTATTAGAGTGTGAGTCAGGAGCACTGTGCTGCCTAGGCTGCCATGGCATCTGAGAATTACCACCACTGCAAGAACCCAGGAAACCACAGTTCTACTAAGGAACCCACACCATTACAGAAGCATCTACCTACTTACTGCTGCTGCCACTATTGTAGGAAGGACTGACACAAAAGAAAAAAAAACGAATGAAGACAAACAATAGCTTGTCTTTCTTTCACCTTCCAATATCCTATCAATGTCTCCCATTGAAATAATCTAACAGATATCAAGCTGGCAAGGGATTCTAGGAAAAGCAGTCTATGGATTTCCTTCACTTACAATGCAGAACTATGGAAAAGAAACTGAAAACGCCAGACACAAAAAGATGGTAATGTCTTTATTGTCATTTTTTTCTGTAAAATGATTACATATATATAGAAAATTCAAAAATACAGTAAGGTATATAGATTAACCCCTGACTTAGATGACTAAATTTACAATGATGTGAAATTGATATTCGTCAATTAAATCTTTCTTTAAGCTTTGAATGTTAATCTTTCTGGGGCTATTGATATATGGTACAGTACTCTCTTAGAATGCCGGGCAACAGCAGCAATTTGTATCTCCTAATCAGCCACAGGATCACAGGGTAAACAACTCTACAGTGTACTGTGTTTCCAGCATTATTTTGGATATTTTGTGTTTTGCTATAGCATTATGTCTACAAATGTACCTCGGTGTGCTCTGTTTCTGGTGAGAAAAATAAGGCAATTAACTCTTGCGATGAAATTTAAGGTAATTGCTCAGTATGAAGGCAGCAAGCCACTAATGTCCATTGCAAGTAAGGATCCTTGAATTGATTATCTCAACCATTCGAAGGGATAAACAGTGGATCAGACATGCAATGAAATTGTCAGCATCAGTTAAATCCATGGTCGTCACAAGTAAAAGAGCTGGCTTAATCGATGACGTGGAAAAATTACTTGTCACAAGGATGAAAACCAGATACATAAGTGCATACCTTTCATCCTACTGATGATGCAGGATAAAGTAAAATGTCTTGCAATATGCTAAAAGAGTGTGCCAATGATCCTATGCATACACAAATCATGGGTGGTTCCAGTGATTCAAAAGACATCATAATTTTCAGAATTTTAAAGTGAGCAGTGAGGCAGCAAATGCCAATAGTGAAGAAACTGAAGATTTTAAGGAAGAGCTGTACAAAATAATTGTGAGTTAGAAATATTTACCAAAAAATATTTAATGTTGATGAAAAGACAGTGTTCTGGAAGTGTTTGCCAGAGTGCACATATCTTAATCAAGATTATGAAAAAGCCAGGATCAAGGTATTCAAAGACCATATAACACTGGAGGTATTGTTGTTGTAGGGTTTTAATTAAAATATTTTTGGGTCTACCCTCAAAGAACCCTAGAGCATTCAAGAATGTGAACTATCATGCATTTTGCATTGATTATTACCATAACAAGAAAGCTTGCATGACATCAGTATTGGTTAAAGATTGAATTTTTTCTTTCTACATTTTTATTGGAGCATTATGGTTGTACATCTTGATGGGTTTGTTATTACCTATTTGTACATGCACACAATACAACAATATAATTTGGCCAATATCACTCCCCAGCAGTTCCTCCTCTATCACTGTCTCCCACCCCTTGGTCCCTTTCTTCTGCTGATCTCCCTTTAAATTTTAGGAGATCCACTCCCATCTTTGTTTTCCTTTCTCCTCTTTAGCTTTTGCATATGAGAGAAAACAAGGACCCTTGACCTGAGTTTGACCTATTTTTCTTAACATGATGGTCTCTAGTTCCATATATTTTCCTGCAAATGCTATAATTCCATTTTTCTTTATATCCTTTTATCAATAAGTCAAAGTAGTTTTTTCTCTCATACAGATCTCTGAACAGTCAAAAATTTGAATTAATGAATTAATGAGTTTTAGGTAAGTTAAAGTCTTAGTTTGGTACATGTAAATAGCACTAGGCAGGGTCTTATCTGATGATGATCTGAGAATTCAGGCAGCAGATGGATTTGGAAAGATTTGTTTTAAATCAGTCAATTTACCATGTAAAGACTGATTTTTGAATTCTTTCATTTCATAGGCAAGAGAATTTTCTAGGCAAAACAACATCCTATTCATGATTTTTCTGAACTTGGTGCTTAAGGACATCCACAGCATATCAGTGACATGCATCCTGATGTAAAGGTTGCGTATTTGCAACCAAACAAAACTGCAGTCATTCAACCAATGGACCGAGACACAGTGGCTATATTAAAACTGCTCTGTTTATGTCAAACATTTCTGGAGACTGTGAAATAAATGAATCTACTCAAATAGTCTTAGAGATTTGGAAAGATTTTAACATTGTAATTGCTATCTAGAACTTTACTGCAGCATGGGAAGAAGTCACATAGAAATCATGAATAGAATTTGGGAGAAAGTTTTAAAGACATGAACACATTCAAAGACTTTCAAAAAAGATAATACTGTTGATAAAATACTAAGTAAGCATAAAAATATGTTTGTGCTTGGAACACAGCTAGGTTCATTGGACATCAATGAAGAGGATATTCATGAGCTTATTAGTATTGAAGCTAAAGAGATGTTCAATGAGTAGCTGATAAAACTGAAGGAAGAAAGCAGTAAAGAAATTGAGACAGAGGAAGAACAATTTACACAAAGAAAGTTTATAGCAAAGAAACTGGAGGTGCCAGGCAGGGTGGTGCATACCTGTAATCCCATCTGTCTTGGGAGACCGAGGCAGGAGCATTGCAAGTTCAAAGCCAGACTCAGCAACTTAGTGAGGCCCTAAGCAATTCAGTGAGATACTGCCTCAAAAATAAAACATATAAAAAAGGACTGGGGATGTGGCTCAGTGGATAAGTGCCTCTGAGTTCAATCCCTGGTACCCTACCCCCCAAAAAAAGAAAGAAACTGGAAGAGATTTTACTATCATCAGTGGCATACAGATATTAGAAAACAGGAACATCCATTATAAGAGATTCACAAGAGCTGACTGGCATATATAGGATAGTTTTGCTTGTGATACAGAAATATGTAATGCAAAGAACCACACTGTAAATGCAAAATATCTTCCTGAAGAACACCATGCTTATTAAACAATCAGCAAGTGTTAATGTCCCTGTGCCTTCTAATAGCTTTTTTTACTCTTCATCAGAAGAGAGAATTGGATGATCCTCTCACTATAGCATTCATATCAAACAGCAATTAATTTTAGTTCAATGCATCAAACATGCTGCAAGTCCAGTATGCTTTCAGCTGTGTGAGTTAATGGTGAATTCCCATATAACCATCCTATTTTTCACTTTCAGTACATTATTCAATACATTATATGAGCTATTCAACACTTTATTATAAAAATAAGTCTTGTATTAGATGATTTTGGAGCATATTTAAGGTAGGCTAGGCTGAGCCATGATGTTCAGCAGGTCAGATGAATTTAATGTTTTTGACACAGTATTTTCAATTTATGATTGGCTTACAAGGCCCCAACTTTATAGTGGGTCAAGGAACATTCATATAAAGAATACAGTGTAACACCCCAGAGATATTCACTACTAATATGTGTAAATTTTACCCTTCATAAATTTTTACACATATATGAAAATATTATTTGAAAGCTACAGTTTTTAATTCGACAATGTATTTGAGCATTTTTATATCAAAACACTTTTAATCATCTAAAATATGTTTGTGAGCAAGATATTTCTTTTGTTTCAAAAATATCTCTTTTTTTCTGGTAGCATAAATGTATTCATTAAAAAACTGAAGTAGAGAATTAAAATAACAGAATTAAGTTGTTATAATATTATATCACCACCACCCCTAACCTCTCTGCTTTTCTACCTAGGTGTGCTCTAATAATTACTTGAATAGGTTTTTTAGATTTTAAAATAATTATATTATAATTATTAGTACATATTAATTGTACAAAATAATGAGTTCTTTGTTATATTTTCATACATACACATAATGTACTTAGATTGTTTCCACCTTTCCTATTTCTCTTTCTTACCCACTTCCTCCTTATGATCCTCTTCCCCTTCTTAATCATCCCCCTTATACTTTTATGTTGTCTTTTTTCTTATATTCCATATATGAGAGGAAACATGTGATAGTTGTCTTTCTGATTTGGACTTATTTTGCTTAATATGATGATTTCCAGTTCCATCCATTTTTTGCAAATGACATGATTTGGTTTTTCATGTCAGAATAATCCTCCGTTGTATATTTATTACACATTTTCTTTGTCTATCCATCTGCTGATAGGAATTTGGGATGAGTCCATTACTTGGTTATTGTGAATAGTTCCACGATAAACATGGCTTTATACATTTCTTTTGCCATATGAGGACACAGCATTGGTCGCTTTTGCTCCTTGTGCTATACGGGGCTGCAGTAAGAAGGCACAGATCCTCACATCTGTTTGTGCCTTGATCAGGACTGTGAGAAATAAATTTCTATATGTAAATGCTCAATCTAAGGAATTTCTTTTATAGCATCAGGGAAAGACTTAGAAAAAAACCATGTTTTATAACTTGCTTTTTAAAAATAGGTTTATTGCAGTGTAATTGGAATATGATAAACTGCATATATTTAAAGACCATAATTTAATAAATTTTAACATATATAAACTATTGAAATTATCAGTGCAATCAAGATTGTTAATTCTTACATACCCCTTCATAATAATCCTTCCCCACTCAATTCCTGTTTCAACTACCAATCCTCTTTCTGTTACTACCAATCCTCTTTCTGTTACTACATATGTTTAGTTTTTTCTAGAATTTTATATAAATGCAGTTGTACATTAAGCAATCTCATCAGTCTATTTTACTCAGAATAATCATTTTGAGATTGATTCTTCTTGGTTTATGTTTCAATAACTTATTCCTTTCTGTTGCTGATTAAATCTTTCATTCAGCAGATATACCACAAGTTTTCATCCACTCAGTTATTGATGGGCATTGTGGTTGTTTCTAATATGGAGCTATTTTAAATAAATCTGTTACAAGTATTAATGTGCAAATCTTTGTAGGGACTTAGTATTTTTTCTGTTGTGTAAATATCTAGGAGTAGAATGGCTGGATCATATGGTAGTTATATGTATAACATTTTAAGAAACTGACAAACTAATTTCCACAGTGGTTGGACTATTTTGCTTTCCCAGCGGAGGCACAAGGAAGTTCACTCCTCTACATCTTTAACAACATTTAGTATATACAGATTTTTAAAAACTGCCCCATTAAGTGTGTAGTGGTTTTGATTTGCTCTTCCTTAATTATAAATGACATTGAACATCTTTGATATGCTTATTTGTTATTTGTAAATCTTCCTTGATGAATTGATTGAAATATTTTGCCTATTATTTAACTTAAATTTATTTTTAACTGATACATAAAAACATAAACATTATACATATTTATGGCATATTATGTGATATTTCAATATGTGCATTATGTAATGTTCAAATCAATGTATCCATCTCCTCAAATATTTATCATTTCTATGGTGAAAATATTCAAAATCTTTTCTTCCTGCTTCTTGAAATATATGGTGCATTATCATTATTCATAGTCATTCTCTTATATAGTAGTGCAACAGAACTTCCTATTCCTATCTAACTTTTTGTGCCTAACTTATTTCACTGAATGAAGTGATTTCCATTTCCATTCATGTTGTTACAAATGACAGGATTTCAAACTTTTTATCGCTGGATATTATTATGGCTGGATATTATTTACATGTACCACATTAACTAGGGGTAGGGCAGTGTAGTAAGCATAGGACTTGGTCTTGGAACTCAATGCTGGTGAAACCTAACACTAAATAGATTATAATGGCCACCTCTCCATACCAGTGCCCTCAAATGGAGCCCCTGGCATAGCCCTAGTGCCAGGGTCTCTGATCTATCAGATTTCTATTTCAGCCAGCTTCATACATGGATGGTTGTAATGGCCTTGTACCACCAGTCTGACTCTACAATAGGCAGCCCATAGGAGGATGGGCCTTGTTTCTTCCCCAGTGCTATGCTGTCCTTCTCTGGCGGTGGCCCAAGGATGTGATATAGTACTGCAGTGTTGGTGGCCTCTGGCAAGGCATCAGAGCCTAGGGCTGGTGCCTTCATGGTTATTCTCCCCAGAGTCAAGCAGAAGCCTGCAGTGCCTAACCATAGATCAGTGACTCTGAATAAGGCATTTGGGCCTACTCCAGTTCCAGGAGGAGGCTTGCAGAAACTGACCGCTATTTTTAAGTACTCCACCAGTTCAAGCAATTTGATTTTTTTAAAAAAAATTTTGTATGCCAGGCGCGGTGGCACATGCCTATAATCCCAACACTTTCAGAGGCTGAGATAGGAGAATTGTGAGTTCAAAGCCAGCCTCAGTAACAGCGAGGTGCTAAGCAACTCAGTGAGACCCTGTCTCTACATAAAACACAAAATAGGGCTGGGGATGTGGCTCAGTGATTGAGTACCCTGAGTTCATTCCCCAGCACCCCCTCAAAAATTTGTAGTTAGAGATGGACAGAAGGTCTTTATTTGTATATTTTTATGTGGTGCTAAGGATTGAACCCAGTGCCTCATGTATGCTAGACAAGTGCTCTGCCACTGAGCTACAACCCCATCTCCAAGCAATTTGATTTTGACATAGGACATAACTTGCCATTCTTTTTCCATTCTGTCCTTTCTCATAGCTACACTCAACTCACTCCTCAACTTCATCCCTGACCACAGGATATCACTAAATTATTATTCTCCTTTTTAATAATTTCATCATTTAATGAATACTACATAAATAGAATCATATAGTGTGTGACATTTTGGAGACTAGCTTTTTTTTTTTGGTACCGGGGATTGAACTCAGGGGCACTCGACCACTGACCACATCCCCAGCCCTATTTTGTGTTTTATGTAGAGACAGGGTCTCACTGAGTTGCTTAGTGCCTCGCCGTTGCTGAGGCTGGCTTTGAACTCGCGATTCTCCAGTCTCGGCCTCCCAAAGTGCTGGGATTACAGGTTTGTGCCACCGTGCCCAGCTGAGACTAGCTTTTTGAGTCAGTATAATTTCCTGAAGATTCTTCCAAAGTTTTGTGTATTTAAATAGCTCATTCTTTTACATTACTAAATAGTATCCCTCCTGAGAGGGATGTATTACAATTAATTATTTGCCCATTGAAGGATAGCTAGGTATTTCCAAATTTTTTTTTTGTATTTTAAGCATCTATGAACATTCTTGTATAGAGTTTTTTAAAATATAAATTATTGTTTCTCTGGGATAAATACCCAAGACTATATATGATGATTTACTGAATATTTAGTATTAAAACTGCTATGTCAGGTTTGGTGGCTGTATTATTTTACATGCCTGGCAGCAATATATCCAGTTTCTTTCCATCCTTACCAGCAGTTGGTATCATTAATTTTGAAGAAAAATTTAGGCCTATGACATAATGGTAGTGATATCACATTGTGGTTTTAATTTTCATTTTCCTACTGGCTAATATTTTCAGGTGCTTATTTTCCATGTTTAATCCTCTGTAGTGAAATGTTTGCCTACTTTCAAATTGGATTGTTTATCTGTTACTCCTTTATATATTTTAAATATTTGTCCTTTATCAAATGTGGTGTTCAAATATTTTTCTCCCAGTATATAATTTACCCTTTCATCCTCTTAACACTCTTTCTTTTTTTTCATTGTACATAAATGCAGCACAACTTTTCATTTTGCACAATGTAGCATTGCACCATATGTGCAGTCATACATGCACCTAGGGTAATGATATCCATCTCATTCTATCATCTTTCCTCCCCCATTTCCTCTCCCCTCCCTACCCTTGCCTTTGCCCAAACTTCCTCCATTCTTCCTGCATCCCTCGTCCCTTATGGATCAGCATCCACTAATCAGAGAGAACATTTGGCCTTTGGTTTTTGGGGATTGGCTTACTTCACTTAGGATATTCACCAACTCCATCCGTCTACCCGCAAATGCTATGATTTTATTTGCTTTTAATGCTGAGTAATATTTCGTTGTGTATATACATCACAGTTTCTTTATCCATTGATCTACTTAGGGGCATCTAGGTTGCTTTCATAGTTTAGCTATTGTGAATTGTGCTGCTATAAACACTGAAGTGGCTGTGTCACTGTAGTATGCTGATTTTAAGTCTTTAGGACGTAGACTGAGGAGTAGGATAGCTGGGTCAAATGGTGGTTCCATTCCAGGTTTTCTAAGGAATCTCCATACTGCTTTCCAGATTGGTAGCACCAATTTGCAGTCCCACCAGCAATGGATGAGTGTGCTTTTACCACATATCCTCACCAAAACTTGTTTGTATTTTTCATAACTGCCATTCTGACTGGAATGAGATGAAATGTTAGAGCAGTTTTGATTTGCATTTCTCTAATTACTAGAGATGTTGAATATTTTTTCACATATTTGTTGATTGATTTTATTCTTCTGAGAAGTGTCTGTTCAGTTCCTTAGCCCATTTATTGATTGGGTTGTTTGGTTTTTTGGTGTTAAGTTTTTTGAGTTCTTTATATATCCTGGAGACCAGTGCTCTATCTGATGTGCGTGTGGCAAAAATTTGTTCCCCGAATTTAGGCTCTCTGTTCACTTCATTAATTGTTTCTTTTGCTGAGAAGAAGCTTTTTAGTTTGAATCCATCACATTTATTATTTTGATTTTATTTCTTGTGCTTTAAGAGTCTTGTTAAAGAAGTTGGGGCCTAATCTGACATGACGAAGATTTGGGCCTACTTTTTATTCTACTAGGCATAGGATCTCTGGTCTAATTTCTAGGTCCTTGATCCACTTTGAGTTGAGTTTTGTGCATGATGAGAGATAGAGTTTTGATTTCATTTTGCTGCATATGGATTTACAGTTTTCCCAGGACTATTTGTTGAAGAGGCTATCTTCTCTCCAATCTATGTTTTTGGCACCTTTGTCTAGTATGAGATGACTGTATTTATGTGGCTTTGTCCCTGTGTCTTCAATTCTGTACCATTGGTCTACATGTCTATTTTGGTGCCAGTACCATGCTGTTTTTGTCACTATAGCTTTGTAGTATAGTTTAAGGTCTGGTATTGTGATGCCTCCTGCTTCACTCTTCTTGCTAAGGATTGCTTTGGCTATTCTGGTTCTCTTATTTTTCCAAATGAATTTCATGATTGATCAAAAGATCAATTTCTATTTCTATAAAGAATGATGTTGGAATTTTAATTGAAAATGCATTGAATCTGTATAGTGCTTTGGGTAGTAGGGCCATTTTGACAATATTGATTCTGCCTATCCAAGAAGATGGGAGATCTTTCCATCTTCTTTAGTGTCTTGCAGTTTTCATTGTAGAGGTATTTCACCTCTTTTGTTAAATTGATTCCCAAGTACTTTTTTTTGAGGCTATTTTGAATGGAGTAGTTTTCCTAATTTCTTTTCCAGTAGTTTCATCACTGATGTGTAGGAACACATTTGATTTATGTTTGTTGATTTTATATCCTGCTGCTTTGCTGAATTTATTTATTAGTTCTCAAAGTCTTCTGGTGTATTTTTTTTGGATCTTCTAAATATAGAATCATGCCTTCAGCAAATAGTGATAGTTTGAGTTCTTCTTTTCCTGTTTGTATTCATTTAATTTCTTTCTCCTTGAAATGCTCTGGCTAGCATTTCAAGTATGAGGTTAAATAGAAGGGGTGAGAGAGGGCTTCCTTGTCTTGTTCCAGTTTTTAGAGGGAACGCTTTCAATTTTTCAACATTTAGAATCATGTTGGCCTTGTGTTTAGTGTATATAGTTTTTACAATTTTAAGGTACTTTGCTACTATCCCTAGTTTTTCTAGTGTTTTGAACATGAAGGGGTATTGTATTCTGTCAAATCCTTCCTCTGCATCAATAGAAAAAATCACATGATTCTTATCTTTAAGTCTATTGATGTGATAGATTATGTTTATTGATTTCTGTATGTTCAACCAAACTTGCATCCCTGGAATGAACCCCACTTGATCATGGTGCACTATTTTTTATATGTTTTTGAATATGATTTGCAAAAATTTTATTGAGAATTTTTGGATCTATGTTCATCAGGGATAGTGGTCTGAAATTTTCTTTCTTTGGTGTGTCTCTGTCTGATTTTGGTATCAGGGTGATATGAGCCTCATAGAATGAGTTTGGAAGGGTTATCTCCTTTTCTATTTCGTGGAATACTTTGAGGAGTATTGGTATTTACTCTTGTTTGAAGGTCTTATAGAATTCTGCTGAGAATATGTCTAGTCCTGGGCTTTTCTTGATTGGTAGGCTGTTGATGGCATCTTCTATATCCTTGCTTGAAAATGATCCATCTAAGTTGTGTATGTCCTCTTGATTCAGTTTTTGTAGATCATATACCTCTAGAAATTTGTCAGTGTCTTTGAGGTATTTCTATTTTACTGGAGTATAAATTTTCAAAATAGTTTCTAATTATCTTTTGTATTTCAAAAGCATCTGTCATGACATTTTCTTTTTCATCACAAATTTTAGTAATTTGAGTTTTCTCTCTCCTTTTCATTAGGGTGGCTAAGGGTTTGTCAATTTTATTTATTTTTTTATATAACCAGCTTTTTATTTTGTCAATTTTTTTTGAATTGTTTCCTTTGTTTCAATTTCATTGATTTCAGTCCTGATTTTAATTATTTCCTGTCTTCTGGTGTTTGTTTCTTCTTCTTTTTCTAGGGCTTTGAATTGTAATGTCAGGTCATTTATTTTTGACTTTTTATTCTTTTAATGAATGAGCTTAATGCAATGACCTTTCATCTTATTACTACCTTCATAGTGTCCCAGAGATTTTGATATGTTGTGTTGGAGTTCTCATTTCCCTCTAAGAATTTGTTTATCTCTTCCTTTATGTCTTCTGTTATGCATCCATCATTCAATAATGTATTATTTAGTCTCCAGGTTGTTGGAGTAGCTTCTATTTTTTAACTTGTTGTTGATTTCTAATTTCATTTCATTATGGTCAGATAGAATGCAGGGTAGTATCTCTATTTTTTGTATTTGCCCAGACTTGCTATATATAGAAAAATATAGAATTTTGCATCCAGGAGAAATTATACATAGAAAATATACATTTTTATATGTATGTATTAGACGAGACAAAATTTGACAAGACATTCACAAAATATATCCCCAAATGCAAAAAGTTGGATATTGTTCAATTTACCATTGTTGAACACAAATTTTAAATCAATTATCAACCACAAAATACATTCATTAAAGTCTGGGTACCTGGCAATGAAATAAATTATTTATATATGTATATATTTGTGTATGTGTGTGTATAAATACAAAGACTTTTAGGTAAGGTCATTGGGCATATCTTAGACATGCCTTTATTCTTTCCATCTGTGAGTCTTAGGATTATTTTGCCAACTGTTTCCTTTTTTAATTTATAATTCTTTATTACTAAAGATTTATTTATGTAGTATTTAAGCCATAATTAAAAGAAATTACAATACAAACATTCTTTCTAGGAAGGAGACACTAAACAACAGGATATATTAACCTTTCAGTAATTAGTCAAGACACAAGTTACAAATGTGCTGAAAAAAATTATGAGTTTTAAACTACATTTCATTATTCCTATAGAACATGAAGTCCATCTGTCTCAAGAAAGATCCAGTTATAATATTTTCAAAGTTGAATTATGAAGAAAGATATAAAATGTGGATTAAAGGTAATATAGACTTCAGATCTAATTTTTAGTTTCAAAATTGAGTATTGAAACTTTACACTGTAAACCAGTATATAAAAGGGAGAATGAGATAGGTATGGAATGAATTTCAGAATCAAGGTACATATTTAAATTAACCAATTAAAAAAATAATATTAAAAAATGGCAAGGTCCCGCATCTTTAAATATAATCTATTTGAAAATTCTAGATTGTTAAAAGAAATAGTATCTACAGCCCACTCAATGAAAACTAAAAATATGTCTATAAAGATTTATCTTGGGCCTAAACTCTGACATGTTCTCTATCTTTTAAACAGATGTTACTATAGCTTAAGTTTGGAAAGACACTGGGTAACTAGACACTATTTTAGAAGGCACTATTCTCTCCGTGGCCCACTTATCAAGTTTGCTTTACCTACCAAGTCAGTTTCATTCAGAATTAGTTTTGATATTTCTTTGATCTCTACCCAATTCTCTCTCCCTTAAAATGAGCAAGTGAATTGCAATTGGAAAAGAAAGAAAAAGAACAATTTAAATATTCTTTTCCAGTTCTAGAGCTTTGCACAACCATGTTTCTTGAATGTGTTTTGTTTTTTTAATCTTTATTTATTTATTTATTTTATGTGGTGCTGAGGATCAAACCCAGTGCCTCACGCATGCAAGGCAAGCACTCTACGACTGAGCTACAATCCCAGCCCCTTGAATGTGTATTTTGATACCTTTAAACATTTTTAGAAGTTCTCAAACTATTTCGCTTTATTCATTTTGTATTCTCTTTCCTTCTGGCATTGCAAGTACACATCTTTTAGTCCTTTGCACCAAGCTTGTTATCTCTGTTAAGGAGGAAGATCTTCATTTAGGAAGGTGATTCAAAGCCATGATTCGATTTAGAGAGGGATGATCTATTGCTAGTTCATTTCTTATTCTTGGTATCTAGCCCTTCGTAATTCCTTACTGAAATTCTTAGGCTTTCTCATCCTATCACACCCAAAGATCTAGTTTTATTACTCAAGCCTCACTATTTAAAGGTCCGCTCAGCTCCACAACCGCTCTACTGCTGCTTTCAATTTACTAAATATCTTATGGAGAAATACCTTGACAAATTATAACTTCTTCCCTTTACTCCTCACTCCTTTGGAGATTCTTGTCTCCTACAGTTTTAGCTGCCTCACTAGCTTGCCTGTATTTTTGAATGGGAGGTTTTTAAATAATTTTTCCTGCTTCAGTTTTCTTTCAAGAGGTTGGTGTGAGAGAAGTCAATTTGTTATTTCCAAAAACAGGAATCTAGGTAGGCTAATTCAAAATGTCTGTAAAGAGTTCTAGTTTTCATTTCAAGGTGACCTATTTAGTTCCCAGCTTGGTAATGCAGGTTGCGTATGTACTCATTTCTTCATATCCTCATGAAGAGGTAATATGAAACTTAAAAACATTTTTCAGCCTAATGAAATGCTGTTTTAATACACATGTTTTGATATAAATGTTTTCCAGTTACTATTTTTTTTGGGGGTACTGGAGATTGATCTCAGGGGCACTCGACCACTGAGCCACATCGCCAGCCCTATTTTGTGTTTTATGTAGAGACAGGGTCTCACTGAGTTGCTTAGCGCCTCGCCATTGCTGAGGCTGGCTTTGAACTTGTGATTCTCCTGTCTCAGCCTCTTCCAGTTGCTATTAATGCCAAGAAAATTTTTTCACATTCTTTGGACATTTTCTTTTCCATATTGAACTTTTTTGGAAGTTGTAGTATTGTAGCATGTTTGCATGTTCTTTAAATTGTTCCAGTTCATGATCACATGCTCTGCCAACAATATTATATATATTTACATACACACACACACATACACACACACACACACACAAATACACACACACACACAGCTTTAAATTCCCAGACCAAGTTCTGGATAGAAGACCAAACCACCTGTGTGGCTGCTCTAAGAATAATTCCTATCTTGTATATTATTAGAGATGAGATTTCTGCAAAGCAAATCTTAAGTATATTCTTGTAGATATATAAATACAACCTAAATTTATTTCCTAGTGGCTTTTTCCAGTTAAAGTTTGAACATTGATAGAGAGGATAGACAGGGATATACAGGAAGATATAAAGATATACTTCAGAACTTCCACAAAGAGTACAGGAGAGTGTGTAAGTGTGTCCTACCAGTGATAAGATCAGCTGACATGGTTGGATTCTGGCAGAACTGGAATTTTGGGGTAGGGCAATCCAAACCTGGAGGGGAAGCAGAAGGGCTGAAAGGAAAGAAAAATCAGAAGAAACAGAGAAGGAAAATTCAAGTTTCTTTCTTTCATATTACCTTTCTTCAATGAAGATACACATGACATTATGCTTTCTCATTAGATTTATGATATCATGATGATTAGAACTGATTAATAGGATGTAGTAACTACATTTGACATCTTAGTAAGACACCTTCATGGAAGAGCATAGGGAATGAATCCCACAAAAATTCAAGGGCTGGCCTCCTTGTTCAATTTTTTAGAGGTCAAAGGTGCAACCTATGTAGAGATATCTCTTCTAAAAGAAAGAACAATAGTTGCTTCTGGTCCCTACTACCAGGCACACCTTCTTAGTGGATTTTTATTCTGAGGGCATCATATAAATTATTTGTCATTGTAAAGCACATACATTTTTTATTATTATTATTTGGTGCTGGGGATTGAACCCAGGGCTTTGTGCATGCAAGGCAAGCACTCTATCAACTGAGCTATATCTCCAGCCCTCAAACATTTATTATTAATCTAAAAGCTTACCAGTTTTGAGTAGTGATCAGAGAAAAAAATCTCTGCAGTGGACCCAGGCTACCATGCAAGATGTTCAGCCACCTGATTGATGTAGCCTAGCAGATCAATGAGACTATCAATTGACTGGAAAATCATGATGCTATAGGGAGCATTTTCTAGGCTCATCTAGGTTATAAATCTGGTTATATTTCTTTCTAATGCACTTGTCAAATAGTGTAGTATATTTGTATTGACACCTTTACCCAGATAATTATGCTAGGTATTACATCACCTACCCCATTACTTCTTTCATAGAGGACAAATATAAGTTATTCCCAACATGAAAATTCCTTATGAATATTTTCTTTTCCAAATTTAGCATCATAAGCAATATGATTCTGTTCCCTTTTTTTTTCAATGAAGAGGCTAAGGGTGTCTAGATGAAGTCTAGCACATTCTGACATGTTTTCTGCCTCTTTGTAGTTCCTCTGACCTTTGCCTTATGAAAAACTAAATTCCAAAAATAGTTGCCATTCTGTAGCCCATATCAGTCTGTATGCAACAGGAGAATGAAAGCAAATAAGATGTTGATAATTCAGACATGAGGGTTTTCTGAAAGCAAAGTATTTAAACATTGTGCTGATTCAAAGGGACTCCACATAGGTGTCCCTGATCCAGCTGATGAAAGGTAGCCTCCATATGGCTATTTGTGTGGGAGAGAAGAGGTCTTGAATATTATAAACTGTGCAAACAATATGTGGGGGAAAACTGAAAAATATACGAGAGAGGGTGGATGCAATTAATCATGGGTATACAGGTGGATATTTGTGGATTATACTTTAGTCTTGCCCATGGACTAGGTTTATAGGTTCAAGCCTATAGAAAGGGGGGCTATGAGATCAAGCTGATTATTATTATTATTTTCCAAATAAAGGACCAATGCTCTTTCTGTGCTTAGGTAACAATGTGTGACAGAGAGAAGTGACAATAGACCAAATATGCAAGCTGAACAACCTGTAACTTTTGTAACATTTGCAGGATTCAGGGCAAGTGTTCATTTGGAGGGCTAGATGCCATGTATACAAATATTTGAAAGGTTTAAATCATCTGATAAGAATGTTAAATAAAATATCTTCTATTTCCATGACAAATATGCCTCTTTATTGACCTGAAAGATCAGATTTGAGTTTAGAATACTTGGTATATTTTTTAAGTTATTTTTCTTATTTAGTTTAATGAGGAAACTTAAAAGCATGAAGCTTTCATTAACAGGTATGTTATCAGGGATGGCTGCTTGATACCAGATACCTGATGTCTCCAGACTGTCCTCTGCTAAGCCCACTATATTAATTTTCTATTGCTGCATAAGAAATTACCTCACAATGTTTATTTTTATCTAGAAACATTCAGTAAAACAATAGATTTTTTTAAAGAAAATATTTGTTTTCTCTAAGCAATGTAAGCAGAAGCCCAAGGTGAAAAGGGCTTATCTGAAACAAATTTGTGGGTGTGCCTCTTGTATAATGGAATGAATCCCAACATAATTCACAGAAGGTTAACAAGTTAGTTTTTAATTATATAGGCAAAAATTCCATCATCTACCAATTATAACCAATGTAAGGCTTTTCAAATGATACTACCTAAATTCCTACTTGGATTCTCCTTTCAGTTTAAATGGAGGCAAAAGACCCTCTGCATTCTGGCTTAGTGGGTGATCTTGTGCCTTCTGCCTGTCATAACTATGGAACACCACCACCTGATAATATATACATTTATGCATTTTTAAATTTGCATAGTATTTGTCCTTATTTATGGAGTACAACATAATTCAGTACATAATACAATGTATAAAGATAAAATCAGGTTGACTAGCATTCCTATTTCAAATATTACCATATTTATGTGTTGGAAACATTCAAAACTTTACTCTGGTTATTTTGAAATATATGAGAAATTATTTTAGACATTACTCTTATGTGTGGTATAACACTAGAACCAATTCCTCCTCTCTATTGTATTTTGGTACTTGTCCAACCTTTAATAATATATTTTTAGATGTCAACACTGATCACTGAGACTTGTGGTTGCATCCACTTCCTTCTAACAGATTTTTATCAAGCTCCTACTAAGTTAAAAACACATTACTGAGTACTTAGGGAATCCAGATAAGTAAAACCCTTTAAGGTCCAAACAATTTAGAAACTTACCCTCTAGAGGATGGAGACATAGGTACATACATGTGAACAATGTTACATAAGTTACAATGTGAGATGTACTACTAGAGTGTATGAGAGAAATTATTATACTTAAATAAAGAGTACCAAAGAAGCCTTTCAGAAATGCCGGACAAGCCTTTCTACTCTTGAAGTCCTGCTTTTTTCCCTTGTCTGATCCTCTCCTGTGGTCACCTACAATGTTACTCTTTTTCCTTGAAGAAATTTTGTTTTTCTAAGCCAATTTCCCTTTCCTTCTTATTTTTTAAAAATTTTTAATGAGGAAACATTGCTGACCTACACAAAGGTGTAGAGAATACCTATATGCATGTACCCACCACCTAACGTAAGCAGTATTATATTACAAATACATTCCAAACTCACCATGTAATCCTTCCTCAATTAATACTCCTTCCTCTCTTTCCCCAAGACAGTTACTATAATAAATAAGTGTTGTCATTCTCATACATCATTCTCTGTATGCTAAATATGCCTGTATCACATATATACATTCATTTTACTACATATATATTTACCCATAATTAACTTATGATTATTGTTTTGCATGTTTTTATTTTTCATGTACATGGTATTATGGTATATCCTTCTAGAATTAGCTTTTCCTATTTTTGTCACTGCCAGCACACAATTATTGCCAATTTAGGTGCTTCTCTGTGTCAGACCTCTAAGAATTGTAATGTCTTCCCCATTCCAGTATTTGTTTTTCTATTAAATTTACTGGAAAGATTTTAAGAGAGTGAATTAATGGTGGTCCAACCATGGGTGAGTCATTAATCTAAACAGAAGTTCTCAAACTTTATTGAGATTCAGAACAAACTGGAAGATGTGAAAAACTCTTACTGGCAGATTACTTTCAGAATTCCTATTCAGTAAGAATGGAGTGGAGCTTGGGAATTTTCATTTCTAACAAGTTCATTTTACTACATTTACTACATAGGTGATGCTAATGCTTTGTCCAGCAGTCCAATGACATCATGTGTCTTCCAGGTAAGCATAGTAATTCCTTGTTTTTTTTTTTCAATAAAATGTAGTAGAGGCTAGACCTCCATCTCTCTCTTCAGGTAAATTGTTTAACTTAATATTATAATTAATTGGAGGTATAATAAAATGACTTCAAACATAGTTGAAAGTGATCCCTTTCTATATCTGTTATGTGAAAAAAAAAAGGAAAAAGGCATCCAATATATTCAAGTCGGTGTTACTTCTCAAAAAATCATCACCTTATTAGTTTCAAATAACTTTTAGTTTAATCTAAATGAAAGCTCTCAGATACATATACACCTAAGGTGTAGAAGAAGAATTATCAGTGTATGTGATATTTTGGGGAATTAACTTTGGGACAAATTTACTGATGAAAAAATTCCTATGTGCTGACTGAAGGTTGGAAAATCTCAAATCCATGAAGAACAAATTCATTGTTTCAAACTTCTTCCATGTTTTTCTATGCTTTCAAACTGTAGGAAAAAAGAAGACAATTAACAAGTGTACACTGTCAACATGAACCAATGATTTTCTAAGAAAATAGTTTATTGTCTTAACAGGAGAAAAAACACATTTTCCTCTTGTAACAGATTCTTTGGCATCAGTATATTCATGTATTATTTGATGTTTTCAATAATATGATCACACCAACCCCATCTCTCTCTTGCCAAACACCAAAAAGGAAGGAGGTGTTTTCTCCTCAAGAGTCTAGTCAGGAAAATAAATAAGGCTTTGTACCTTAAAAGCACATGCCATTTCCATAAACTATAATTTCTTAACCTTCCACATTCCTCAGACTTGTAAAAGGAAAAAAATGCACAAAGAAGGGAGAAAAATGATAGAAAAGATATAAGCTAAGTACAAACTCAGTAGTAACCAAAATGATCTTATGATTAATTTTCATTTGAAAATCACATGAAATACAAAAATTTAAAGTGAATGAATTTTTAGGTATCAGTCATTAACTTTGACTGAGCTTGAAACTGTTAACTTTTTACCATGTTGTGGGCAGTTGCCTCCTCAGAGGCATCATATTCTAATTAGTATGCAGCAACACTATTCAAGGATACCTTCCTGTAGCATGGCCTCCGCAGTTTTCTGTGACTTGTGCTCTAGCTGCTACAGGCTTCTTGGGCAATTTCAGGGCAGTTCATTGTGCTAAGTATTTACCCTCGTATCTCCCTGCTCTCTGTCCTGTGTTCTCACTTTCCTTGAGAGTCCTTTCTCTCTCTTAAGTCTCTGAACTCCAGGGGACTGATCTGACCACTACATCACCTTCATAGGACCAGACCATATGGTCATTCAAATAGATACCCTGTATTAAAGAACAGACAAGGTCCTGGATTGGGGACTGAAACCCTGCCATAGGGTACTCACAGGTGCCTAGGATGAGTTCTGCTACCTCCTACTGTTCTTATCGTCCTCTTCATGCTCCTCATCCCCTTCCTCATAGTTGTAGTTCTGCTCACCTTCATATTCTTCACATCTCTCTCTATTGTCTCCTTCCTGTTCTTCTGGCAAGAACCTCCTGGACATCAAGCCAGATCTGCTCAACGTCAGGCCCAGTTTCCTCAACATTGGGCCACACTTCCTCGACACCAAGTCAAAACTCCTGTTTGCAGGGTTCCTCGGTAAAGCCTCCCTCAATTGCTCCAGAAACCAGAAAGTCTGTGGTTTCCTCAGTGCCATCTTGTGATTCAGGTATAGGCATCACATACAGCAGTTTGTCTGGGGTGTTCCTGCTCTATTCTACCCTCAGCTCTATCCTGGCCACTTAAGCCTGCGTCTCGCTCTTCTGCAGCAGATATGGCAGGAATGACCAGGCATTAGAATCTCAACTGGAGCGGTGAGCAGAATATGACTTTGTTGGTGAAGATGGCAGCTGTCCAGGTAACTGCCACGATGGGGGGGAGGATGGTTGGTTCCTATTGGGAGGCAGTGGGGACATCAGAGAAAGCATTCACACAGGTGAAAAGCCTGAGATGGTGCTGTGGAAGCCCGGTAATAAAGGAGGGTAAGAGGGTAGCCCGAGGAGTGACACACAGCAGCTATGCCCTAAGACTGCAGTGGATGAGGTGTGCTGGTTGATTGGGTGATGAGGGCGGAGCCTGGAATGTTCACTAAAGGACCACATCTCTTCCTCCTGAGCTCTACCCTTATTTGTTGACAAATGAGGATTGACATGCCTAGCATTCAAAGGGTGATCAAGGTCCTTAGGCTCTATGAACTACTCAGCATTTCTCTTTCCTTTGAGGCCTTAGTGTCTCAGCTACCTTTTAGAGTCACACAAATCCTGGGTTTTTGTTTGTTTGTTTGTTTGTTTTTTAGAGTCTATGTTGTCATCAAAACAATACTGTTCCAATATAGATGAACCCTGCAGCACAGGCACTGCAAATGGTCCCTGATTTCTACTTGAGATGGCTTATGCCAGTAGGGACAGAGTCATAAAACAACTGTATAGCTGAGCTCAGCAGTGGTAAAAGAAGAGAGACAGAAAAGAACTTGTACATAATGTTATTAAAGCTACCTCATGAAGAACAAGTTGAGGGAAGGAACAAGATGGCAGGGTAAAGAAAGGAAGCACAACTCAGCAGTTTCTCAGCACCAGACTTATAAAGTGGGAACACTACTCCTCGGTGAGGTGAGTAACAAAGGAACCTCACTGAAACATAATACTGAATTGTCAAAAAATATTCATAGGTCTACAGGAAGTTGGTAACTTGAGCAGAAGAAATGATACCTTAGAGATTGCAGCTCTGGCCTCCACCGTGGGGAATTACAGACAAATGAGATATGGCCAATGGTAAAGAAATTAAAAATAAAGAAAAAACAACTTTGGGAAACTTCTGGTTTACAAAGAAAGGCTGATTTTAATGGACATCTTAGTGAAAGCATATCTAAAGCGATCCGCTGGGGTGAAAGTTTCTATGGGTGCAGGCAGTCCTATGCTAGTGTAGTGGGGAAAGCCCTACTTGGCCTGGTGCAGAAAGTCCTCTGAGAGCACGGAACTTGTTGACATGTGAGAAAACTGTTCCCAGTCCCTGAAAGCTGTCCTGGTGCAGTTCATGCAGCTGCAATCAGAGAAGGGGTGTGAGGGGTAGGGGAACATAGGAACTCATAAAGGAAGTTACCAGCAGCCAATGAAAAATTTCCCAGAGGGTGCCTAAACCAGAGAGACTGAAATAGGCACAAGAACATTTTACATGGACCATCCAGCTTCTGAATCACAAAGGGGAAAATTTCTATAATAGCTAGCACCCCATAAGAGCTATTGCAAAGATGCTCACTGGAGCCTCACAAGCACATATACACTCCAGGGTAGATACCTGGTAATTCACAACCATCGTGGTGAAGGTGAAACATGGAGACTTAGGCCCTGCTTCCTTAAGGTGGATTTTCCTGGAATCCCCAGAGATCCAGAAGCCCAGCAGAGATAGGAAATGTCACACCAACATGGGGAGTGGGCCAACTCTCAAATACCAACCAACAGAGTTCCAAACCCACCAAAGTCCTAACCTCAACAACTAGAAACTCCGATCTAGAATTCGGCATCATCTCCACTACAGGATTACACAATGCATCAGCACTCCCTAATCTATTGCACCCAATTCTGGGAGAATGGAAGCTGAATGCTGCTACACACAGCTGGCAGCTAGGTAAGAAGCATAAGGACAGTGGCTAAAAATATGGGCACAAAAATAAAGACTGAAAAAATCCATCCTTGTCAACAGATTTGACCACCACAGTGGAAATAAGCCAGGCATCTATCATTAAGTTTTTTTATTTTTCTCTTAATTTTTTCTGATTTCTTTTTTCCTCCATATTCCCATTTTTACTCTTTTTAAATTTTAACATTTTTCAAACATCATTTCATTGTATTGTGTTATTCACTTGTATTTATGTGTAGTTTTGTGTATATGTGAGTGTGCTTATGTGGTTGTGTATGCTCTCACTGTGCAGATTGGTTTGCATATATGTATATATATATTCATTTAATTTTACTCATACATTAATAGCTACCTTCTGCATGTACTCATCATTTAGCCTTGATTAGACTTAGGTGTGGTACAATAATATGAGGGTTCAAATTGTTTTAATATTATGTTTGCTGGTTCACTCACACTTAGGTTCTAGGCCCTTCTATCTCCCCTTCTTCACTTTCTCCCAATAACAGTCAAAATTTAATGTCCTTTCCTCCTTTCCTTTTTTTGCATTACCTTCAGTTAAGTTATTAATCCATCTTTTTTATAGCTGACACCTATATAGCTGACATCTTTTTTATAGCTGACCCTCTCTCCTACCTCTTCTCTGATCACTTTTTCAATTTTCAAACAATTCAAATGCTTCTTGCTTCCTATCCTATTTTACCTTATTTAAGAAATTGTAATCTCACTAAATAATAGTAATTATATATATTATATATATATATATATATATGCTGTAGTTAGACTCCCTCCCTGAGGCTTCCAGCTGGCTATGTTTTTAGTGTATAGCATATAGCTGAGGCCATGAACACTCTGATTCAGCATATGTACACAGGGTCATAAACATTTGCTTG
The DNA here is from genome assembly GCA_028644305.1 of Xerus rutilus. Classification (NCBI taxonomy): domain Eukaryota; kingdom Metazoa; phylum Chordata; class Mammalia; order Rodentia; family Sciuridae; genus Xerus; species Xerus rutilus. The sequence goes on from CM053417.1 coordinate 40,350,225, forward strand.
TGAGCATGTGCCCACTAATGTAACCTTTTGGTAGTATGCCTTCTTTGTATGGCCTGCATATTTAAAAAGGCCTATGGAAAAGATTCAGCATGCTAAATCAAACTGACTGGGGCTAAATGGGAGTGGCTATGGTCTATTGATGCATCCAGATAAAGTATGACCAATATTTCCAATGTGCCTGACATCTTCTTTTAACTGCCAGATCCTCAAACCTTGCTTCCTGGGCCTGAGCCTTGCTCTCCCCATGACAGTACTGTTGTTAAATGCTGACCCTACCAATCCTAAATCGGTGTCAACTGGTGTTACAGATGGGAAAAGAGACACTAGGCATATATCTTTTTTTTTTAATATGTATTTTTTAGTTGTAGGTGGACAGGATATCTTTATTTTATTTTTTATGTGGTGCTGAGGATCGAACCCAGTGCCTCCCGTGTGCTAGGCGAGCACACTACCACTGCGCCATAACCCCAGCCCCTAGGCATATATCTTAAGGTCATATATCTGTTGCTGACAATAGTGCCATTCCTGGCTCCCCCATTCAAGGGGGGCTGGAAAGAGATTGGAACACTACAAGATTACAGTAGAGATTCTGCTGCCAAGAAATACAGCTCAACCAGGCAACAGTGAATCTCAACCTCCACAAAATTTAGCCCCAACTGAGCCTTACCATTACTCCAAATCAAAGAATTGAGGAGATTAAAAAAAAACCCAAACCAATAAGCAGGACCCAAGGAGGAACAATCAAAGAGAGACCTCATGTCTCACCTCTTGACATCTACTCAAAATCCATAACAGAGAAGTCCCAAAACAAAGGGACAAGCACAAAAAAGAAGGGGACTTTGGAATAAATACTCAAAGAGGTGTTTATAATATATTATATTATATATGATGTATATATATGCAGATGTATATATATATAATATGTTCACTATTGGGGTTCATAAAAATAGATATTTGTAGGAGTACAAAGGGGTCTAATTGATAGTTAGGTTTGGGCAGTGATCTTCCTGGTGGTGGCTTCATAGACTCTAAAGAAGAAGGTATTATATACTTTTGTCTCATCTTAGTCCAGTGGTTCTAGAACTCATAGTCACCAATGAAACAATACCTGGAATGCCAAGAAGTTTTTTATCACTTCGCTAATGAATCTTAACCTCGGTACAGGGACTTATGTTCCTATGTGGACAGAGGGACATTGGCTTACTCTATATTCTTATTTGTTTTTGAAAACTGAGAGTCTTGGGCAAAAGTTGTTCAGCCTTTTAATCTATCCTTAGGCTTACAGAGAGAAGCAAAAGGAACAGAACCTGCCATCAGTCACAAGAGTTGCCAATATGTAGAACCAAGAGAGGCCACCTATCTGGATTTGGTCATAAGTCTTCTAGAGAGAGAAGGAACAGGGTTAGAAGAACAATGGGCTGAGGTGAAGAGATGTTTCCTAACCAGGACACCTGGGAGCACTCAAAGCAGTTTAAGTAGAGCCTACGCTTCTCTGGGGGGTGGGGCATGACACCCAGATGCATATAGCCACTGTTGCTACTGCTGTTTATTTTCCTGGCAATGGCTGCTGTTAGTATAATTTAAAGGAGAGAGTTTTTATCTTCAGCAAGATTACCTCTGAAAGGGATCAATTTAAGTTTCTAAAGTCTGTTTAAGGTGAAACAATCTTAAAGAATTTTGACTTAAAGGGTTTAACTTTCTCTTGAAGTTAGAACAACATGCTTCAGTGCAGGGTATGTATTCACACCAGAGATATACTTAGAGTTACTCAGCTTATGAGAGAGCCTACACTTCCGTATCTTGCCCCACTGTCAGAGTCCTATGCAGGAGCTAGAATATTGCTTCCCTAGCTTTCTTTGATCATTTGTGTTGGAATCTTTGTCTATCTGATAAGGTAAGCTCAGCTAAGGTGTCAAGAACTAAGGAGAAATACCAAAGGTCTCCCTTGGAACCAAAAGGTTTGTATAAAACTCTGCTAACACTTTCTAAGAATGTTCCATAGTTTCCTCTACTACTCTCAAAGACCCATATACTTGGCTGGTAAGGTGTCCCATGGGACTCTCAGACTCTTGGAAATAATCCACTAGCACCCTCCTGGCATGCTTTGCAGATTCTATTAATGTTTCCCAAGGGGCCTCTGTGTGCTATTTATGTTTTTTGCTCTTCCAGAATGGCATTGAGGTTAACTGACTATCTGGCTCACTGAATCAATTTGCTAGGATCTCAGCTGAGCTGTAGAGATGGTTGAGGTGCCAGGTGTCAGAGTAGCTGTTTAAGAGAAGTGAAAATGAAAGGATTAGTCAAGGCCTTAATCACTGTATAAAGTTAAGAAAAAACCTAACCTGGAGAAAATATTGCCTCCTCTCTATTCTGTTTATGCCCATGGAACACCACAAGTTGAAGGTCAAGTGGATAAACATAAGACATGGAGTTTGTCTTACTAGTGAGGAGTACTGAACAAAATGCTCCTGTAATTGTATAGACCCAAGGACTCTGAAGTGGGAAAAAACAACGGACTAGGATTGGAATTGTGAGTATTTATCCAGAATGGTGAAAAAATATCTTCAGGATTCCTCCACTGTCCTCAATAAAAGGAAATTTCAGCAAAGGTGCCTGCAGAAACCATCTATTAAAGGCCAAAGAGACAACTGGGTTAGGGATGCAGCTGTATGGAAGAACTCGGCTGGGAGCTTTGTTCTTTGACTCCCTTAAGAAACTGCAATGCATTTGTTTTATAAGTCTTGTGTGAGATACAAGTTTTTCCTATGAGGCATGCTAAGTAAAGCTTTTGTAATTGTTTATGGTCAGGCCTGAAAAATTGTACATGGGTTTTTTAACCAGGAGCCAGACTCCACATTTTCATTATATTTTTTGAGATTTTTGTTATTATTAGTTGCCCTAGGGCTTATCATATATGTCTTAGTTTTTTTCAGAATCAGCTTCAGATTTTTACTACTTAATTCCAGTTAAATATAGAAACACTATAGTTATATTTTACTTTACTATTTTTGGGATATTATTGTTATGTGTTACATATAGAAATGTTACCTAATGAATAACACATTGTTATTGTTATTACTTTACCTAATTTTATGTCACTTTACAAATCTGGGAGAAGAGAGGAGAATAAGTAGGTACTTATATATTTTGTTATTAACCTTTAACTATAGTTTGGATCTGGAATGTTCACCAAAGGCCCATGCGTTAAAGGATTGGTAACTAATTCATGGCACTATTGGGAGGTAGTGAAAACCTTAAAAGATGAGGCCTAGTTAGGTCATTTGGGGTAAGCCCTCAAAGGCATTATGGGACCCTGGCCTCTTGTTCTCTTTCCTATATTTTTTTTCTTTTCTTCCTGGCTATGTAGTGAGCTATTTTATTCCATCATGCACTCCCTACCGAGATGCACAGCCTTCTCACAGGCCCCAAAGCATGGGACCAACATACCATGAACTGAAACTATGAGTTAAAATGAACCATTTTCTCTTTTTAAGATGATTATCTCAGGCATTTTGTCACATTAACAGACAGGATACAACTTCCTACTATAGATGTCTCTCTTCATTTGTTCCTATAAATTCAAGTTACCACATGGAATTATTTCCTTGCTCCTATTATCTTTGTGCTATTATGGGCAAATGTTACATATTTACATATAGACCAAACTATATTTTATCCATATTGTATTATATAATTTCTCTTTATGTGTTAACAGAAGAAAGAAGAATAAATGTCTCCTTATAATTAGATAATTACTCTTAGTAGTGCTCCTTTGGTGCGTGAGAATTCAAATTATCCAAGGTAACACAATGTCAGCCTTTAGCATTTTTGTGTGACAGGTGGGCTAGTAAAAAGTATGTACATTTCTTGTTGTTCTATAATGTATTTGTTTCATCTGAATTTGTGAGAGAGCATTGAGTGTTATAGAATTCTTGGTTTCTTGGTTCACAGTTTATTTTTCCTTTGAGAATTTTCACAAGTTATACTGACTTCCATGGCTTATTTTCTTTTCTTTTCCTTTCTTTTCTTTTCTCTTTTATTTTCTTTTGTTCTTTCTTTCTTTTCTTTCTTTCTTTTTCTCTCTCTTTCTCTCCCTTCCTCCCCCCCTCTCTCTTTCTTTTCTTTCTTTCTCCTCCCCCTTAGTGTCTTGTGGATATACATGATGGTGAGAGCCACTGTGGTATGTTCATATATGTACATAGGATAGTTAGGTCAGAATCATTCTTTTGTTCTTCCTTTATCCCATCCCTTCTTTCTTTGTCTCAGTCCCCTTCATCTAGTCCCCCAGTCTTTCTTCTATTTTGATGTAACTCCTCACCTTTTCTCTTTCTCTCTTTCATTTTCATATCTCTTTATTTTGGACTAGCTTCCACATATCAGAGAAAACATTTTACATTGTTTTGCTGATTTCAAGATTTTCTCCTGAATTTTATATTTCACAATCCTTACTGAAAATATCTCTTTTGTATCTCTTTGCATTTATCCTACTTTGAGTAACTTGGGCTTCCTGGATATGCACATGAATATTTGTCATCAAGTTGGGAAATTTTCAAGTATTGTTTGTTGAAATAATTTTATTCTCTTCTATTCTTTCCCTTCTCACCATTCTAGAACTCCCATTACATGCATGTTGGTGAACTTGATGTTGTCTTCGATTTCTCTGAGACTCTGTTAATTTATATTTATTCATTTTATATCTGTTATGAGAATCTACCTTCAACTTTGATAATTCTTTCTTCTGGTAGATGTAACCTATCATTAAGCATCTATAATGAATATTTCTTTATTATATTTTTAAATTCCAGAATTTCTATATGTTTCTTTTAAATAATTTATTTTTTCACTTTTTGATGAGGTTTTTTATTATCATACCCACATTTACTTCTCTAGCTGTGATTCTTACAGTTCTTTCAACATACATATAAAGGCTCATTAAAATCACTGACATCTGGTTGCTCTCACAGATAGTTGCTTTTAAAAACTGTCTGTTTTAATCAGCTTTTATGCTGCTGTGACCCAAGGACCTGACAAGAACAATTTTAGAGGAGGAAAAATTTAATTTGGGGCTCATGGTTCCAGAGGTCTTAGTCCACAGATGGCCAAATCCATTCCTCAGGGTTTGAAGTTTGGCTGAACATCATGACAGAAGTGTGTGTTGGAGAGAAGCATCTCAGGCCATTACCAGGAAGGAGAGGGGCAGAGAGGGAGAGAGATACCCTCATGGACAAATTATAAACCTCAAGGGCAAATCCCCATGGGCCCACCTCCTCCAGCCAAACCCTACCTGCCTACAGTAACCACTCAGTTACACTCTATAAACAGTTAATACACTGATTAGATTAATACACTCATAACCCAATCGTTTCACCTCTAAACCATCTGGCATTGTCTAACATATGAGACTTTGTGGGATACCAAATATCTAAACCGTAACAATGTTATGTGCACTTTATTTCAAGAAAGACAAAAGACAGGCCTGGGGTTGTAGTTCCTTGGCAGAGTGCTTGCCTAGCATGTGTGAGGCATTGGGTTCAATCCTTAGCCCCACATAAAAATAAACAAATAAAATAAAGGCCTTCTGTCCATCTATAACTACAAAAAGAGACAAAAGACAATAAGCATAAAGAAGTCTAGATGTAATAAAATGAATGTAATTTCAAAGATTCTTATTAAAACAAATTTAAAGTATCATTTTCTGCAAGAAATATACCCTATCTTAAATAAAAACTTAGTATTCTGAATTATAAATGCTTTGGATTGTTTTTTTAAAAAAATCTGCATGATTTTCTAATGAATAAAAGTTTTCATTAAGCAGACTTGGTCTATATGCTATAGTTTTAAACAGTTCAGTGAAACAATGTATTAACTTCATACACAATAGATAGTGAAAACACTGAACTTTATGTAAAGTTAAAATTTTCATTAATACACTGAAAATTGACATAACACATGTCTTTAAAATAAGTAATAATAAGTAAAAAGACTTCTTCATTTTAAGAATTCATTTGAAAATGAAGCAGAATTTAATATTTATACTAAGCTGTGCAACATGTAACATACATAAAAATAATTAACATACTCATGGATTATCAGTTGTCTGCATTTAATTTCCAATACTGTACTTTCTTTACAAACATAAAAAATCTCAGCTTTCTCTTTAGGAAAAAAATGCTGTTCTTTGACATCTTTTATACAAAAATATTCTGAGCTCATGGAAAGTTAATGCAGTTAAGAGGCAAAAGCATACTAACTTTTATAAAGCACATTTTCTGAAAAAGCCTCCCCAAAATACATTATATGCTATGATAAATATATCAACTTATTATGGTAGCTTTGGTTTTTGTTAAATATTTTTAGTTGTCAGTGGATTTATTTAATTTTTTTAATTTATATGCAGTGCTGAGAATTGAAACCAGTTCCTCACACATGCTAGGCAAGCACACTACCATTGAGCTACAACTCCAGCCCTTATGGTAGCTTCTTTAGAGAACCATATCTTTTAAAAATGTTTATTAGTGCATTGTAGTTATACATCATTGTGAGGTTCATTTTGTTATATTCATAAATACATATAACATAATTTGCTCCATTTCAATCCCCAGTACTATTCCATCTCCTCCCCTCTTCCCTCTGCCGATCCTATTCTTCTACTCTATTGGTTTTCTTTATATTAATTATTTTTAATTGGTGCATTATAGTTATACATAAAAGTGGAATTCATTGTGATATTATTTTATATGCACAGAGAACAGTCTGGTGAATTTCATTCTGTAGTTCCTTTCCTTTCCAACCTCTCTTCCCTCCCCCCTCAATTCCTTTCCTTTATTTCACTAGAGAATCAAGTGTTAAAGGATATTTTCGTATAGCATTGGAAACCACCATGAGATCATATTAACTGTGCTGGTAGCTTGAGTGTGTTGTGCCACAGAGTTATGTATAAGTAATTAACAGTTTCCAAGATTGTTACACGGAGTTTTGAATTGATTGTGACCAAGAGCACAACAGAGGTACTATCACCTCACACAAAATAACTAAAAATATCAAGTCACTATCCTGAGTACTTCATTCCTGAAGGAAATGAAAGGCAGCAAAAACCAATCAAGCCCAACAGATGGCCAAACTTATTCTCCTTTCCAAAAATTGGTGAGCATGGTGAATTCAGGGGTACTTTTATACATTATATCTGACATTAACATTTGGAATGCATACCATCATAATGGTTTAAATCTAGCTGGGTATGGTGGTAGACACCTGTAATTCCAGCAGCTTGGAAGGCTGAGGCAGGAGGATTACGAGTTCAAAGCCAGCCTTGGCAAAAGTGAGTGCTAAGCAACTCAGTGAGACCCTGTCTCTAAATAAAATACAAAATAAGGCTGGGGATGTGGATCAGTGGTCAAGTGCCCCTGAGTTCAATCTCAGTCCCCACTCCCCAAAAAAATATTTTCAGTGTCAGATAATCATATATTTTTACCTGTTCTAAATAAGTTTTTTTGTTATTTAAAATATTTCAGCTATTGTAGAAATAAAATATAAGTGTATATACTTCTAAATAAAATTATAAGATTTTATAAATAAAATTACAAAATACAGATGTTTATACATAAATATTAGATTTGCATGTGTTCTAAAGTCTCTTCTGCTTTTTTTTGGTACTGGAGATTGAACTTACAGGTACTCGACCACTGAGCCACATCCTCAGCCCTATTTTGTGTTTTATGTAGAGACAGGGTCTCACTGATTACTTAGTGCCTCGCCATTGCTGAGGCTGGCTTTGAACTCTTGATCCTCCTGTCTCAGCCTCCCTAAGTGTCTTCTGCTTATTTTACTGCCTACTGAAATGGAGTTCAGTAACCATTAATTATTATTGGACACCAACATGTAGAAGATCAAGATGATATACAAAATACAAAATTTCTATAGTAATGACAATATTTTTGTGTTGATCCAAAAGGGCTCTCTGCATTCTCTCTCCCTTCAGTGATTTGACAAATCTTCATGTTTATTCTGGGGACAGAAAATCATGCAAGTGAAATCTATCTCTGATGTGAGGTCAAACATATTCATTTTGTTCTATATGAGTCTGCAGAAATGAAATCAATTTTAGGAGTTCATTGACATTTTTATCTATAAACTTGTTTTCTGTAGAGATTCTATTAAAAGGTTGATATATACAGATTTGTAGTGATTTGTCAATCGTTATTGTTTTTGAAAGATCTCCCCCAAGGATAACTCCTTTATGAGGTTTCCTTGTACACAAATATAATGTTCACAGAAATGCTTGTATCTGGGTAAATATTGAAGTCTAAAATGTGCAGTAACCTATTAGCATATACTATACCTAGTAGAAGCAGTAATAAGACTGTTGCACTTTTGAGAAATTTCTTTCAGAACTTCTCTGAAATATGGTCTTAATCTCAAATAAACATGATAAACAATATCATGCAAAGGACTGGGAAAGTAAATGATGCATCTCCTAGCTCATTTAGATGGACTACAGTGCACTAGTGTTTCATCCAGACCTAAAAATAGGCAGAATTCTGCTGTGCTTCTTGTTTTCAATGGAAGAACAGGTCTACTATTTAATTTTTCTTTCATCAGCGATGGAACATGCTTGATGAAATAATAAGGGCCAATTTCTCCCCAGTCTTTTTCATAGGTGGCCTTTGCGTGAGCTGATGAATAACAGCTATGTGGAGTTATTTGTGCTTAAATGGTAGGATATCACAATTACCTCTTTCTTATACTTCTTCTAAACCATTATTTATCAACAGCCTCACATGAACTGCTTGATTTGAGAAAGCTGCTCCATTAGTTGATGCTGTAGTATCAGTAGTATTTTTCTTCACCTGTTTCATATAAAGATGTTTTACTGCTCTTCAACTTTCTCAGCTTGCCCTGGAGAATCTGATCCTGATGTTTGTTTTTTTATTTATTGATGAAAAAACCTTCAAGACAAGAGAAAATACATTTTCCTAAAATATAGGTCTTGGAGGATTTCCAGAGTAAGGATTATCCTCGAATTTTACACTGTGTTGATTTATCATTTCATAACTACCAGCTTTTAACTTGTTTGTTTTTTAGGCTTTTCTCCTGCTCTTGGTGTTTAGGAAATCAAATTATTATCCATCTCATGCCCAATTCTACTACATTTTAAAGGATTTTATCTTTATTGGTTGTGCTTCCTATAATGAATTTAAAAATTGAAATTGAAAAGCTAGTTTCATTCTTTGGCAATTTTTTCTCCTGAAGGCAGACTATCAACAACCTCTATTTGCTCTTTGCTCTGGTAGTACATTGTGTTTGGATGTGATTTGATTGCTGAGAACCTTTCTATGTTCTCAGCCTCATCTTTTATGTGTAGCTCATTTTAAACTAACTGTGGCAATACAAAAGTGTCCTCAGACTATGGCAATGCTGTGTTGTCTTTTCTGTTAGCCTGCAGCAGTGATAGAACCATCTCTTTCAGCCTGTTTTACCTACTGCCTTGCTTACATTCAGGGACACAAATGGAAATTCTGTCAATGTATTTTGACCACTTGTTTTTTCCATTGTTATGCTTAAAATTTAATGTGCTCTCTTGACAATTTGAGCCTCTCAGTGCCTCGAATGACTAGTCAGGATTTCTTTCACTCTTGTCTGATATGACCCCAGTCAGTGGGAAAGCCTTTTCACCAGGCTAGCTCCCCTATCAGCCTGGTCAGCTGGACTCCACCCAATCTTCAACCTAGTGAACTTCCTTTCCTTGCCAGACTGCAAAATTGTTCAAACAAACCAATGATGTCATCCTGCAGGAACTAGGGTCACCTTAATTTTTTTTACTTCAAAGTCTGCTTCCACAGTTCCTTCTTATTCACTGTGCTCCTGAGTGCAATGTTTATGTTGCCCTGCAAGACATACTATGTGCTCCGTCAGGACTGTATATTTGATTAATAAACAGTTAATTTAACCTATCCTATGTTGGGTGTTATGTATCTGGCCATTGTTATTGTTTGAACCTTTACTGTCCCCTGAAAAGTTGAGGCTTTGAAAGCATGCTATCTAATACAGGAGGATTCAGAGATGGGGCTTTTGGGCAATGATTAGATCATGGGGCTGTAATATCATCAGTGGATTAATTCATTTAATGGGTTAATAATTAGAATGGAAAATTGGGTGGTAACTGTAGGCAGGTGAGGTGGGGTGGAAGAAATATGTCTCTGGGGCATGCCACTGGGGTCTATGTCTTGTCCCTGGCCCTTCCTTCATCTCTCTGCTTGTTGACTGCCATTAGCTGAGCAGTTTTCCCCCTCCATGACCTTCCCTCAAGATGTTCTACTTATCTTCAGGAGCAGAGAAATGAGGTTGGCTAGCCACAGATTGTGACTTCTGAAACCCTCAGCTCAAAATAACCTTTCCATCCTCTATGTTGATCTTGTCAGGTATTTTGGTCACAGCGACAAAAATTGACTAACACAGCTGCCATCTCTTAATGTTTATGGTGGAAGATCCCTCTGTAGGAGTAGATCAAAATCAGGGTTAGGCTCTCTCATTTATTTGTATACCTTATAATTTTTGTGGAAAATTCCACATTTTAGAGAATATATTGTAGCAACTATTCGTGTTAAGCCCTTCTGGGGCTTCCTACTGTTATTTGCTTTTTGATTAGTGTAGTGACTGGCTGATTGGATTATTTTGGTGACCTCTATTCCCCTCCCCCAAGGCATAAAAACCCTGATGATCCTCTTCAGGGAGCACAGGCTTGGGCATGCCCAGGCACCCTGGGATGATGGTGGTTTTGGCATTGCTCCCTTTGATTATCCGTTCCCTGACCACACTCAGCTGTTAATCTCCATTAATTGCTGTGTATGGCATGCATTGCTCAACCTACTGATCCAATTAAATTCAGGATCCTTTGAAGGGATAGATTTTTAAGCTGTGTTTGAAAGTTTTTTTCTGACTCCAAAAGGGGGAGGTCTCCTTAGCTTTTTCCCTGGTTCCTTTCCACGAACTCACTTGCTGATACTTTATTTTTATTTGTAACGATTTTATCAATTTCTTCTTAATTGCTCTTAAGCACAAACTACTTCTTTTTGAGAGCCATAAACCACCTTTTTCACACTCCATTGCAAATGGATTCACTTTCTTTAGGAAGAGATACAGAACTCTGTTAAATGTTAAATGACCTGATTTTTTTCCCCTTGGCAAAATCGCTTAGCTATGGATCTGAATTTGGATCTGGATCTGGTAATATGGGCAAGGGTGAGCTTCTCAATGAGTGATACTCCTGCTTAAGGAGCTGTGCATTCAGTGGAGGAGGAAGTATGAAGGTTTTCTTTGTTGTCTCTCCCAGTGAAAAATCTCTTACCTAATTGGGGGCCTAATACTCTCAGTAGTGTTGTGTATAGGGTAGGGCATAATCCTCCATCCTGCAAGTGGAGGCTGCATGAAAGATGAATTTCTATTCTAAACTGAACTCACCTGGGACTCAGCCTCAGCAAAAGGTAGCTAGGAGCAGGATGAGAAATGCTAGTGTCTATTCTTTTCTGGTAATATCATTCTAGAGGGGCTGGGGTTGTTACTCAGTGGTACAGCACTTGCCTAGCATGGGTGAGACACTGGGTTCAATCCTCAGTACCACGTAAAAATAAATAAATAAAAGTTTTGTGGCTGGGCATGGTGGTGCACACCTGTAATCCCAGCACTTTGGGAGGCTGAGACAGGAGAATTGCGAGTTCAAAGGCAGCCTCAGCAATGGCAAGGCACTAAGCAAGTCAGTGAGACCCTGTCTCTACATAAAACACAAAATAGGGCTGGGGATGTGGCTCAGTGGTAGAGTACCCTTGAGTTCAATCCCTAGTACCAAAAAAAAAGTGTCATGAGAATAAAAGATCATTCTGGAGCCAGAGAGAGAGAGAGAACCCTGTTTTCTTGACTGCCCCAACCTGGAATTTCCATCTTGCCGAAATAGAGGAAAGGAAAGAAAATATGGGCCTTGGTTTGGATACCACAGACTCTCACTATTCTTCCCAAATTTCAGTAGCTTTCCTTGAATAAATGTTTGCTTATTGTATGACATTAACAACCATTTTAAGAGAACTTATAGAATTGGGCTTTTTAAAAAAGTGATTTTCACGGTTTCCCTGGGGAAAAGATCAGCAGAACTCCTCAGGCTACCATGGCAGAAGTAGTACTTCTATCAAACTTATTAATCAATTCTTTAAAATGTGATTACATAACTTAAAGTGCCAGCCTTTTTCATGTTTATTAGTGTACTAGTAAGTATCTTTCATCATGAATAGAATGCTATTTTCTGAGCTTGAATGTCCTAGTTACCCCAAATTGTCTGAGCTTAGACTCAAGAACTATCATTATGTGGACAGACTCTGCTACTGATGTAAGAATGGGAACTTCTTGGCCTGACCAAGTTTCAATTCCTATTGGACATCAGTGGTAGCCACAAAACAGAGGCAGAGAACTCAAGTAGTTCATTTATCAGGAATGGAGCCAGCCAATTGCTTAAGCTATACGTTTTTAAGTATTTGTAATACTTCTGTATATGACAAGGGGAATTTCAGATGAAGAAAACTATGATTAGAACATCGGTAGTGGGACGAATGTAAAGCCAAGAGTCCATCTGGTTCTTCTAATCTAGTTATGTAGTTAGCACGAAGCAGTGCAAAACACCAAGAGAGGGCCAATAGGCCCAGGGGGCAATGAATAGACCAAATATTTAACATAGTCAACCTATAATATTTGTAAAAATTTGCAGGATTTAGGGCAAGAAATCAGTTGGAAGCACACATGTCCTATACCTAAGTATTTAAAATGTTTAAATAAACTAATAAACATATCTCCTTCCACAATAGATGTCATTCTAAGGATCTGAAAGGTCAGATTTTAATTTAGAACTCCGAGACTGTTCTACCTTCTGTATGATCAGTGTGGGAAGAACTGTCACCACTATTCTAGGCCCATGAGCACAGGTAAGCCACTACTCTTATTTTATCAACCTGAGTTTCATCCCCTGCCATGACAAACCTCATCTGTGTGCAGATGTTTACCCTAGTCCATTATTCACCTGTTCCCTATGTATAGCTAGCCCATAGACATGTATGAATATATACAACATCAGTTATTTCTCCAAAGTACAATATAGAGCAGCATACAGGTGGTAGAAACAGGCTTGAGACCATCTGGGTAAAGAAACCAGGGGTCCCAGTTATCTTGAGGATGAACTGGAGTGGATAAGGACTCTGAGTATGCATATATTCGTTTGGATCCACAAACTGGGATCCTAGCTCTGTGGGAAGGGCAGAGCAGGAAGAGAACCAAGAGGGGTCTCTAAAGCATGGAATACAGGACAAGGGTCCCTCTTGACAGGATCTAAGAGAAATACTATATTTTACAATTTGTATAGCATAAATACTAACCAACCAAAAGTAAAATGAAGGTCTTCAAATCACATTATGAGGAGACTTGACTACATGGCTTGCCTTTTCCATTCAACTAATGGCAACAGAGGGCTCTATGCCTTATGTCTCAACAAGAGATTCTAGTCATAAATAACATTACATGATAATACATTTTTAAATATCATAACCATTGGCAGAAAACAAGGATATTGTGGATTCATTTCCTTTGCTTTACTTTAATAGACATTGAGTAGCTACAAAGAGTAGAGTGCTTTGTACTTTGAGGAAGTATAAAGAAACCTTTTTAAGGTTATTACTCAGAATGCCATAATACATGGAGTGTCCCAAAATGTGAGATAGTAGATATTCAAATATCAAAAATGTTAGTATTAGTTAGTATACAGGATATTTTATCATAAAATATGACAGAAGAAGGTATTAATGCTAATTAGAGAGTACCTAGGCAGTCTTACATAAATTAAGAAACAGGGTCATCTACTATCAAATCCCTGGATTTCATCCCTCTCTGACCTACTCTGTTCAACTAAGATTTTATTTTCCTTAAATGGCTTCTATATATTAGCCCAATTTTCTTCCTTTCCTCTTATTTTTTTTTTGCCATTTTGACTTGGGAATATTTAAGATCTACACAAAAGTTTATAGAACATAGTTGTCCCTCAGTATCTGTGGGAGATTAGTTCCAGGATTTCCCACAGATACCAAAACCTATGGATGATCAAACCACTTATATAAATGGCATAGTGTTTGCATATCATCTCTGAACATCTTCTCATATTCTTTAAATCATATCTTGATTATTTCTAACACAAGGACAATGTAATACGATGTAAACAGTTGTTACACTATATTGTTTGAGAAATAATGACAATAAAAAGAGTCTATATTTATTCAGTGCAGACACAACATTTTCCAAATATTTTTGATCCATTGTTCATTTAATACACAGATATCCACCCATGGATCTGAAGAGTGGACTGTACTATATTACATATCTACCATACAACTTAATATAATATTACAAGTACAGTAGAAACCTCCTGTGTTCCTTGTAGGGGGTAGAATTTCTCTTTAAAAAGGCCAAAATCCTAATCCCTGGTACACCTGTAAGTAAGGTTTTATTTGGAAATAGTCTTTGCAGATGTAATATAGTTAAGAGACAATCATTCTCTATTTAAGATAAACCTTCAATCTAATGAATGGAGTCCTTGGATAAAAGAAAGGACAGTGAAAGAAACAGAGAAGGAGCTATGAAAAGGAGGCAGAGGTTAGAGTACTAACCTGCTGCCCTAAGATAAGGGATACTAGAAACCACCAGTATCTGAAAGAGGCAGTAAGGATTCACACCTAGAGAATGGAGGGAGTGTGGATATGCTAGAAACTTAACAAAAAGGGCAACAGATCTCTACAATGAAAACTACAGAACCCCAAAGAAAGAAATAGAAGAAGATCTTGAAGATGGAAAGACCTCCCATGCTCCTAGACAGGCAGAATTAATATTATCAAAACGGCCATACTACCAAAACGTTGTACAGATTTAATGCAATTCCAATTTAAATCCCAATGACATTCTTCATATAACTAGAAAAAGCAATCATGAAATTCATTTGGAAAAATAAGAGACTCAGAATAGCTAAAGCAATCCTTAGCAAGAAGAGTGAAGCAAAGCTGGGCGCGGTGGCTCAAGCCTGTAATCCCAGCACTTAGGGAGGCTGAGACAGGAGAATCGCGAGTTCAAAGCCAGCCTCAGCAACAGCGAGGTGCTAAGCAACTCAGTGAGACCCTGTCTCTCCATAAAACACAAAATAGGGCTGAGGATGTGGCTCAGTGGTTGAGTGCTCCTGAGTTCAATCTCCAGTACCAAAAAAAAAAAAAAAAAAAAAAAGAAGAGTGAAGCAGGAGGCATCACAATACTAGACCTTAAACTATACTACAGAGCCATAGTAACAAAATGGTATTGGTACTGGCACCAAAACAGACGTGTAGACCAATGGTACAAAATAGAAGACACAGAGACAAGCCCACATAAATATAGTAATCTCATACTAGACAAAAGCACCCAAAAACATTCAATGAAGATAAGTCTGTTCAATAAATGGTTCTAGGAAAATTGGAAATCCACATGTAACAAAATGAAATTAAACCCCTATGTCTTACCTTGCATGAAACTCAACTCAATGTGGATCAAACATGTAGGCACTAGACCAGAGACCCTGCCCCTAATAGAAGAAGAAGTAGACCCAAATTTTCGGCATGTTGGCTTAGGATCTGACATCCTTAACAAGACGCCTAAAGGGCAAGAAGTAAAATTAAGAATAAATAAATGGGATGGTTTCAAACTAAAAAGCTGCTTCTCAGTAAAGGAAACAATCAATAATGTGAAGAGAGACCCTACATAACGGGAGAAAATCTTTACCACATGCACCTCAGATAGAGCACTCATCTCCAGGATATATAAAGAACTCAAAAAAATTAACAGCAAAAAAACCAAATAACCCAATCAATAAATGGGCTGAGGAATTGAAAAGACAGAAGAAGAAATAAAATTGACCAACAAATATATGAAAAAATGTTCAACATCTTTAGCAATTACAGAAATGCAAATCAAAACTATTCTAAGATTTCATCTCACCCAAGTCAGAATGGCAATTACCATGAATACAAGTAACAGGAATGTTGGTGAAGTGGGGGAAAAGGTACACTCATACATTGCTGGTGGGACTGCAAATTCATTCAACCATTATGGAAGGTGATATGGAGATTCCTTAGAAAGCTTGGAATGGAACCACCATTTGACCCAGCTATCCCACTCCTCTCTTTATATCAAAAGGACTTAAAATCAGCATATTACAATGATGCAGCCACATCATTGTTCATAGCAGCTCCACTCACAATAGCTAAACTATGGAAACAACCTAGGTGCCCTTCAACAGATGAATGGATAAATAAGATATTGTGTGTACATATATATATGATGGAATGTTATTCAGCCTTAAAGAAGAAAGAAATTATGGCATTTGTCAGCAAATGGATGGAACTGGATAATATCATGCTCAGGGAAATAAGCCAATCCCAAAAAACCAAAGGCCAAATATTTTCTCTAATAGGCAGATACTAGTTCACAATAAGGGGGGCTAGGGAAGAATAGAGGTACTTTAGATTATGTATAGGGGAGTGAAGGGGGTAGGGAGTATGGACAAAGGAAGGATAGTGGAATGACATTATTACCCTATGTACATATATAACTATATGACTGGTGGGATTCTACATCAGGTATAAACAGAAGAATGAGAAATTATACTCCATTATATATGATGTATCAAAGTGCATTCTACTGTTCAAACTCATTAGAATAAAAAATTTAGAAAAAGAACTTCAAATGACTGAATGCAATCTCCTTCAATGACTGGTGACCAAAACAAAAAGAAAGATACATCAATAGATTTGAGTTTGTGTTATTTATCAAACAGTCTTTAGCTTAATCATTTCAAAAAATTTTTATTTTTGACCAGAACAAATGCTGTCAAATATATCCAAAAAGCATAGAAGAGGAGTCAGATAACAGTGGATATCACTTTTGGGTTGATGAACTTCAGAACAAAACCAGTGTTGATAAATTTCTCATGTGCTACTAAACATCAGAAAATCTTAAATCTGTTACAAATTCACCGAGTCTTCCTTCTTGTAGTTCTCTGCCTTCAAACTGTGGGAAGAAATAAGAGATAATTGACAAATGTACACCATTAACATGCACCAGTGACATTCTAAATCTGAGAAAATAGTCTGCTGTTTCAAAAGGCAAAATCAACTCATTTTCCTCTTATAACCCAGATCTTTGAGTATCAAAGTGCTCATGCATAATCAGAATTTTATATTCTGATCACAGCAACCTCATTTTCTACTTTCCAAACATGAAAAATATTTGTTTTGTTTCATTTTGTTTTGAGAGATCATTCTTGGATTTCAGTGTATCTTTCCATTGAAAAAGCCTATGTTCTATGAACCATATTCTCTTAACCTGCTTGGGCCACAGGTTTCATCTCAGTAAAGGAGATTTTTTTTAAAAAGGATACATGAGCTGGGCACAGTGGTGCACACCTGTAATCCCAATGACTCAGGGGCAGAGGCAGGAGGATCTCAAGTTCAAAGTCAGCCTCAACAAAAGTGAGGCACTAAGAAACTCAGTGAGAGTCTCTAAATAAAATACAAAATAGGGCTGGGGATGTGGCTTGGTTTTCATGTGCCCCTGAGTTCAATCCCTGGCCCCAGAAATAAAAAAGATACATGAAATATAAATTTACTTAATGAATTCAGTGAGAAAACAATCTATGACTTCTTTTAATTGTTGCATGAAATACATAAATTTAAAATTGAATGAATACTTAGGTATGAGTCATGGTGATTCTACTTTAAATCTTTATTATACTCTGATTAGTCACATCCTCAAAGGCATTATTTCCAAAGTTAGTACAAGAGACTGTATTTCTGTACATGAATGATGAAGCTGCAACTAGAATATGTACCAGTTACTTTAGCCACTCATGGCCAACTGTGTTCAAAATAAATGTTAGACTAAGCTACAAAGTCTGGTTAGTTTTTTACCTGGAGCAGTCCTATAATTATAGCTCAAAAATTGAAAATGAAGGGCATTTAAGAACATGCTATGTTCTATACTATCTTAGTATACAAGCATATTAATAATCTTAAACTGAGTTTTAAAGCTAAAATGTTCAATATTTTTTTGTTTAGTTTACCAAAAACATTTAAAAGTGTAACAGGTATATTGCCAGGTATACATAAAGCTACACATAGATACCTGGATTCTAGGGGCTGCTTTCGGCTGGTTCTGAATTATTGTTACGATCTTCTTCCAGTTTTTCATTGTCATCGTCATCTTTCTCTTTCTCATATCCTGCTTCTTGGGCTTCATCATTAGAGCTTCCATACTTATATTCAGCTACTTCAATAGTAAGGAATAAAACAGACCACAACTTCTCAGAAAAACAATAGTTCAATTTACAATCTGCAGTAACATCCAGGGCTCTACCATCAAGACAGAAGTATGTCTTTAAAAAAAGAATATCTGGAGATCTTCCTAGTAGTTGATACAATATTTCCATGGCCCTCACATTCCTTCAGGTCAATAGTTTTTATAGTGACATTTCTCCCTCTTTCCAATAGATCCCAACCCTGTGCTACTGATTATTTCTAGCTCTGCAGACAAGAAGGGATCAGAATCATATGGGTCTAACTGCATTTGTTACGTTTTTGTCAAAACTTTACTGAATAAGTATTTGTTTGACTTAAATTCTATTGTGAAGTTACTCGGTTGCTCAACCTATAAAAGTCTAATTTTAATATCTCATGCCAGTTCATCATTTTATTTGATCATCCTACCAAGAATCTTTACATTTGTAAAACCTACCAGCCCAAAACAGGGTGTACCATTAATTTGCCCTTTGCCTTTAGACTCAATACATTTCCTCTTAAGATCTTTCCTGAACATGTAGTACCTGCTAGCATTCATTTTCTGTGGGCACATACACTGCATTGTAGATCTTCAATGTCTTATCAAACAGAGATTGGTATAAGGCATAATTTTTTCTCAAGAATGGAAGGTATTTATAGAATTAGGCTTCTACATGTGCTAATTGGACCAAAGGTTTTTTTTATTCTAATTAGGTTTTCATGATAGCAAAATGCATTTTGATTTATTGTACACAAATGGAGCACAACTTTTCACTTCTCTGGTTGTACACAATATAGAGTTACACCATATGTGCAGTCATACATGAACCTAGGGCATTGTCCATCACATTCCACATTCTTTCCTGCCCTCATGTCCCATCCCCTTTGACCAAAGTTTCTCCATTATTTCCAAGCCTCCTCCCCTATTCTGGATCAGCATCCACTTATCAGAGAACATTTGGCCTTTGGTTTTTTGGGATTGGCTTACTTCACTTAGCATGATGTTCTCTAACTCTATCCTTTTACCTGCAAATGCCATAATTTTATTTGCTTTTAATGCGGAGTAATATACCATTGTGTATATATACCACAGTTTCTTTATCCATTCATCTATTGAAGGGCATTTAGGTTGGTTCTACAGTTTAGCTATTGTGAATTGTGTTGCTATAAACATTGAAGTGGGCCAAAGGTTTTTTGAGAACACTAGCTCACTGCTTACCCAAGACAGCCAAGCTCAGCATGTCCTGCAAGTGAGCCAACTACTAACAGAGCCTTTAAAGGCCCAAGAAATCTGCTGCTACAATCTGGTAACTTACACTCCCTGGGGTCCACCATGCCTCAGGCTCCCTGTACTTAAGCCATCAGTTGGGTTTTGCCCTCCTGGACCTCAGCATCTACTGCTGGTTCCTCTGCTTTGTGGAACTTTGCACTGTTTGCTGGGTCCCCCTTCTCCCCAGGTAGGTATTTGCCCTTCTAGACCTGGGCTCCCTCTCCTGGGTCATCAGGTTTTCATATTGCCCGTGTGGTTCCTTACTGGGATAAGATTTTTATAATAGGTACTGTGTAGATGGGAAGGGATCAGATATCTGCACAAGGACCAAAACACCACCAAAGAACTTACCAACAAGTGCGACTTCTTCAATTTCCTGATCATTTTCCTCATTGTCGTCCTCATTGTGGCCCCACTCTTCATGGCTGTCCTCTTCTTCCTTCTCCTTTTCCTCTTCCTCATTATCTTCTCCCTCCTCGATGTCTTCTTCCTCCTCTTCCACCACCTGTATATCCCTCTCTTCCTCAACATCGGGCCAGGCCTGCTCATCCTCCTCTTCCCAAATGGCTTGCATCTCTGCTTGGAAAGCCATCGGGGCCACAAATCCGGCAGCTATGTCTACCCATTCTTCAGGCACTAAACCATCTTCCATGTATTCCTGATCTGGAGTCACCCATCTTCCAGCTCCATTTTGGCCCCCCGAGGCTGGTTCTCGCTCTTCGGTGGTGTCAGACATGACAGGAGAGACACACTAGTTAATTACTGAGATCTGGTGTCAAGGACAATGGCTATTAAGATGGCTGCCCCCCAGGCAAATGCCGTGAGGGAGGGGAAGACTTTGGCCGCAGGGCCTGCTGGGATGCAGCGGGAGCACCGGAGGTGTTCACACAGGGAATAGAAGCCTGAGATTGCACCTGTGGAGGCCCCACAAGGGATGGAGGGAGGAACAAGGAATGACCTACCCCTGCTGTGCCCTGAGTTGGAGGGAGACAAGGTGGGAAAGATTCGGATGGTCAGTAGATGGGGGCGGAGATTACATGTGTCAACAAAAGATCAATTGTTCCTCATGAGCTCTAAGCTCATTTGCTGAGAAGTGATGATTGACATGATATGTATCCAATGAGTGATCAAGTTCTCAGTTCCTAGAGTTCAGTACTTGTCTTCCTTTTTCTTTTTATTTATTTATTTTTTTAAAATATTTTTTTAGTTGTAGATGGACACAATGTCTTTATTTTTTTTATTGCTTTGTATGTAGTACTGAGGATCGAACCCAGGGCCCCATGCCTGCGGGGCAAGCGCTCTACCGCTGAGCTACAATCCCAGCCCCTGTCTCCTTTTTTCTTGAGTCCTTAGGTTCTTGGGCTAACCTTTAGATCTGCATATGCACTGTCCCTTAAATTCTATCATTGCCAGAAATAAAGCAGTCCAATATGCTGGCGCCTGGGAGGACTTACGTTAGGAGGGACAGACATAAAAAAGTCACATATATCCAATATCAGCAGTTTTATGAGAGAGAGAGAGAGAGAGAGAGAGAGAGAGAGAGAGAGAGAGATATGCAGATAATTTAATGTTATTAAAGCTATTTAGGGAAGAGCATACAAAATTGAAATACATGCAGTTAGAAAAGAAGGTTGAGTAGAGTTAAAAGAAAAAACAGGAAAGTATTCAGTGAAACCTTCCAAATTCACACCAACTCTCCGAAAAATGCACAAAGGAGGGATACTTGTTTGCATGCTACTATTACAGACATTTTGAAGGACAGGTTTCTTGGGATGGTTTCTGAGTAAACAAACTAGGACTTTGTGTTGCAATTAGCTCTACTAAGCCATGGTCTCAATTGTAAATAATTCTTAAAATTATAAATATATGCAACAATATTTCATACTTTGCCTGAAAAAAAATCTCTTATCACACTGAAAATAATTTTTTAGTGGTTAAACATTATTGTGTTTATTTTAATTATTGGTAGGTCCTTTGAGATTAGCACAAAGGAGAAAATGTTTCCTCTTGTTGAGTGACTGGAGGACTCATAAATAATACATGCATATTTGCCAGTTAGTACCTACATTTTAACCACTCACTACCTTTTATGAAGTAATGCATTTATACATCTGTTATGTGATTTGATTATCACTAGCATCCCAATGAGTACTGAAGATATATAATTATAATAACTTTAATTTTGAAAGATCAAAGAAGAATATTGTTTCCTTTAGTAAATGTATGGCATATAACTTTTAAAATATTGAATTTAAATATAACAAATAAGTATTTTCTTCACTTATTTCACCATGTAAAATATATAGTAAGCTATTCATATTATAGATGAGGAGTCAATTATTACACTCAATATGATAAATAACTTAACTGAATAATCATGTTAAAATGCAATCATTTCACTGAAAACAAAAGATGGTATGTTATGTATGTATAAATATTATCAACACAAGTTGAATATCCCTTGTCTGAAATGTTTGCAAATAGAAGTGTTTTAGCTTTCAGATTTTTTCAGATTCTGGAATGCTTGCATATACTTAATGAGATATCTTTTTTTTTTCAGTACCGGTGATTGAACGCAACAGTGCTTAACTACTGAGCCATATCTCCAGTTCTTTTTTTTATATTTTATTTTGGGACAGGGTCTTGCTAAGTTGCTCACGTCCTTTCCAAGGCTGGCTTTGAATTTGTGATCCTCCTGCCTCAGCCTCCTCAGCTACTGGGAGTAAAGGCATGTACTACTACACCCAGCTATAATGAGATATTTGTATGGGATACAAGTAAAAAATGAAATTTATTTATATTTCATATATACTTTCTATGTATTGCCTGAAGGTAATTTTATACAGTACTTTTACTTCACTTTTGTTTTGAGTTTGACCTGTCACATGAGGTCAGGTATGGAATTTGTACTTGAAACATCATATTGATGCTCAAAGAGTTTTGGATTTTGGAGTATGTCAGATTTCAGATTTTTAGATTTGGTTTGCTTAACCTGTGATATTGTTGTTCTATTCTTCGATTATTGGAAAGAATCTATTGATTTGTCTCTTGGGCCTTTAATGTGAACCCTCTGATTTGGTTTTGTCAGAATTCACTTTTTCTCAGGCACATAGAGTTTAAATACATATTCACTATTTGTGTGCAAATTTGTTTTTTTATATTAACTTATTTAAATGCATTTCAAGTCATAATACATATATAGAGCTCAATTTTTCCATTTCTCTGCTTGCAAACCAGATAGAGTCACACCATTTGTGGCTTCATACATGCACCAAGGGTAGTGATGATCATCTCAGTCAACCATCTTTACTATACCCATTCCCCTTTCCCTCCCCCCACCTCCCCCCCTGCTGCATCCAGAGTTCCTCCATTTCTCCTAGGTTCCCCATTCCCACCCCCCTTATGTATCATCATCCACTAAACAGGGAGAACTTTCGGCATTTGGTTTTTTGGGATTGGCTTACTTCACTTAGCATAACGTTCTCCAAATGCCATAATTTTATTCTCTTTTATTGCTGAATAATATTCCATTGTGTATATGTACCACAGTTTATTTATCCATTCATCTATTGAAGGGCATCTGGGCTGCTTCCATAGTTTTGCAATTGTGAATTGTGCTGCTATAAACATTGA
>CM053417.1:40374004-40415084 GCA_028644305.1 Xerus rutilus
GTGTGGTCAACTCTATTCTCAAGGTTAAATATTTTGTCTTCAGTATCTGAGGTTCTGTCTTCCAAGTGGTCTAATCTGTTGGTGATGCTTTCTATTGAGTTTTTAATTTGGTTTATTGTTTCTTTCAAGGATTTCTGTTTGGTTCCTTTTCAGGATCTCTATTTCCTTATTAAAGTGATCTTTTACTTCCTGTATTTGCCTATGTATCTCTTTATCGAAATGATCTTTTGCTGACTGGGCTTGCTCTCTTATATCATTCTTTAAGTCACAAAACATTTTAATTATGTACGTCCTGAATTCCTGTTCTGTCATTTCTTCTGCTGTACTGACCATGGATTCTAATAGTGTAGTATCTTGGTTTGTTTGAGTCATTTTATTCCCTTGTTTTTTCATGAAGTTTGTGTGTCTTTCCTTCTAGCTCTGCTGATCCAAGTTGTTACAGTTTTTACTCCTGTATGGGTATAGTTTCCCTGCAGTGTTTCAATACCTCTCCTTCAAAGGGGAGACCAATATTGATTGATCTTTATACAGGCAATATATAGTTAAAAACCAAGTAGCTCCTAATAGTTCCCAAATACATTTACAGTTTAGTCAGGATATACAACAATTATGAGTTCCTTTACAATCTATTATGTAAACAATAAGTTTGCACAAGGGTCTCTAGTTTCTGTTGGTGGGCTAGGGAAACTTGAGGGTGGGATGTAGGATAGAATTTTGGGGTAATAGGAAGTGAGGATATGGTTATTAGATTTTAGAAAGCATGAGAAAAGAATCCAAGGGAAGTCGGCTATTACTAGAAAGAGCGACAGAGAGTTGGGGAAGACCAGTAAGGAGGAAGAAAAGAGAGTACAGTGAGGAGAGATGATAGCAAGAAAAATAAAACATGCAAGTGGGAGTTACAAAGCTATATAATACCACTCTAGTATACAGTTCAGAAATCCCAATCTATCATATCCCACTGTATAACAAATACTTGGTTTCACAACTGTTGGGGATAGAGGGTAGGAAAAAAGTGAGAGAGAAAAGAGGGAAGGAAAAAGAAAGAAAAGAACAAAGAAAAGAGCAGAGAAATAAAACAAAAAGATTAAACAATAGAAATATTAGGTGAAAAAGATAAAGGATAAAATAAAAAATAAGAATAAAAAAATAAAATAAAAAATAAAATAAAAAAGTCTCAATGTAAATAAACAGGTATGGTTCCTTTTACCTCCAGTAGGTGGTGTTGTCTGTTGCTTGCTGGACTTTCCCTGCTGGTGTCCTGAGTGTGAGTTTCACAGCAGGGTGAAGCTCTGGGCCACTGGTGGAAACACTGCTTCACTGTGTGCTGTGTTGAGTTCCAAGTTTTTTCCCAGGTGCTGACTGATGCCCCCTGGTGCAGGAAGTTCTGCCGTGTTAGATGGAGATCCACAAAGAACAGTAGCCGGGGGTCCTGCTCAGGAGACAGTTTGTCCACAGGAGCAACTGCTAGGGGTCCTGAGTGGTTGGGTGGGCACTGGAACCAGGTACCCTGTGTAGAAGCAGGCCCTGCCCGCCCGGGGTGAATCCTGGGCTAGAGCCCTGGGCTGGGGCCCCACGCCGCTGCAGCTGTGCCGTTTGCCACTGAAGTCACGCTGTTTGTGGCAATTGCTGCTGCCTGGTGGCCCTGTGTACACACACAAGAGTGAAATTCCTGCAGGGGATGATGAGCCGTAGGATGATGTCAAGAAGCTGGCTGGAAGATGGTATTTCCACTACTTCCAGCTTCGGTCCTGGAGAGACTAGCACGGAGGAGTCCGTCTAGGCCACCATCTTGGAACTGCCCCTGTGTGTGAATTTGTATCATGCCTTTAGTCAAGGTTTGAGATGGGTTGAGATAGAATTGTGTTTAGGATATTAATCATTTGTCCAAAATATTTTTCTGATTTATTTTTAAGACACTTTAAAATGATTAATGTTTCTAAGTACACAGCTAAAACTTCTAAATTCTCTCATTAAAAAGAAAAATGCATCTTATTCTGTATTTCCTTCTTGTATGAAGGTCTTCTGTATTTTTCATTCAAATCCTTAATCCATCTGGAATTAACAGCACACAGTATGAGACTAAAAATTTCAGTTCATTTGTATTTTGAACAGCTAATGCACAACACTATTCTTTAGTAATTCTTACCCTTCCACCCAATGTGTGGTTCTACACTCCTTTGCATTTTCTCTAAAGAGAGTAAAAATAGGAGAGGAATTTTGGATTCTCCATGAATTCCAGAGCTGGAGGGTGACTTAGAGTTTGCTATGAGACCATTTTTTTTATTGGAGAAACTGAGACCCAAAGAAGCTAACTGGTTTGCCAACATTATGCTAGTTAGCAGCAAAGTGATTCTCGAAATAAGTTTTCCTAAGTCTAATCTGAATTTGAGACAGTATTTCTTCTTTTTTTATATATATTTTTAGTTGTTGATGGATCTTTATTTTATTCATTTATTATTTATATGTGGTGCTGAGGATTGAACCCAGTGCCTCACGCCTGCTAGGCAAGCGCTCTACCACTAAGCTACAGCCCCAGCCCCCAGTATTTCTTCTTAACTATCCAGTCTGTGGGGCATTTTATCAGCTGAAGTCTTAAATAACCAGCCACAAATAAAGTAAGTGGCCCCAAGTCGAGGGACTTTGAAAGGATGATACCATCCTGCCCTCACAATTCCTCCCATCTGTGATCAAAAATATTCTCAGGGACTAAGATGTGTGTGCCACTGTTTCTGGAAATAAGGGATTCCAAGTCAGGTTGTAGAAAGAGACTGAATGTAAAATGGATCCATTACTTAAGCAACTTTATAAGTAATGTATTGACTATAAATCAGTCTAGTTGAAATAATCAGGAAAGTTCACAATGTGTGGGCTTTTATCCAGAAAGAAGGAAGGCGGACTTTAGGTTAATTTCAAAATCTGGGCCGCAGACCCTTGAGTAGAGACCACAATTTTCATTTTTTTCCCTCAAAATGTATTTGCTTCCTGACAGCTTCCTTGACTTTCTGGAAGAAAAGATTTATAATAGAGACTTGACCTTACACTATGGTGGGAACTGGTAAAAGAATCTTCATATAGCTGTTTCTTTTGTGTCTGGTGCTGATCATCAAAAAACATGATATAGGATTAGGAAGGAAGTGTGAACATGGACTGGGGAAAGGTAAAGAAAAAATGGGACATGCAAGCGAGATGGAAACTATCTTTCTTTCCCTGGAACACGTCAAAATTTCTGTATCTTCAAGTAGAAAAGTCTACAGCCATGTAGGACCTTCCAGAGAAGTGGAAGGCTTTCCACAAAGCTTCTCTTGAACCTGGCCCAGATATCGGAGAAGCTGGATGAATAGGACTCTGGCAAATAAAGCCACAAGCCTGGCTATTGACATTGGCAACAAGACAAACCGGTAGATGAACAAAAATGTGTGATCCACAAGAGAACTCTTGATCTACATCATCCTCTGAAGAGTAAAGCACAGCTACTGTTTCATTTCTGCTTTCCAAAGTTTAGGGAAATTTCTATTGGGAACAACTCTAAACAGAAACATACAAAGAAAGATTTCTTGGAGATGTCGTTGGGCTTAGCCCAAATGGGCACGTCATGAATCTCCCACAGTCCAACTCTTGTCACCTTAACACCCACATACACCATTTTAATGCCTGTTTCACTTCCAAGTAAAGAGCAAGGCCTTCTTTCTACCTATCATGATGCAACTCTCCCACATGCAACTGAAAACATAATAAACCTCTCCACACAAGAGGATGCACAGCCCCTGCTATGGTCTGAGTGTTTTTCTCTCAAATCTTATGTTGAAATCTTATCCTCTAATGTGATGCTGTTAGGTGGTGGAGCCTTTGGGAAATGATTAGGTCATGGAGGCATAGCCCTCATGATTGGGATTTGTGTTTTTCTATAAGAGGTCCAGGAGGGAACCCCTTACCATTCCACCAAGAAGACACAGGGATAAAGCACTCAACATGACAGTTTATAGGCAGCGAGAACTTTAAAACATGGACCTAGTATTAGGTCATTGGGGGAGTGTCCTCAAAAGGGCTTAAGGTTGTACTCATGGAATCCCTCCGTTAGCTTTCATGTGAGCATGTTGTTACAACAGCCTGGCTCTTATCTCTGAATAGATCCCTGACTTCCTGCCTGGCCATGTGATCTTTTTCTCATGCATGCCCTCCCACTAGTGTGATTTCATCTTCCATAAGGCTCTTATCAGAGCTGAGATTATGCTGATGTCATGCCCCTGAACCTCCAGAATTATGGAGGTTAAATAAATCTTTTCCTTATAAAGTTATGGAGGTTAAATAAATTTTTTCCTTACAAAGTTACCCAGTCTCAGGAATTTTGTTATAGTACCAAAAACTTGACTAATATATACATTTAAATTTCATTTGAAACAAATATCCATCTTAGAGGTGAGAAAACTGAGGTTTAGGGATTAAGTATCTTGCCTCAAATTACAGTTAGTATATAGCAGAAACATGAGAAAGCACAGGACTAGTGATTCTGACTCCAGAATACAGAGCAAGGGAGTCTCTAGGGAGAAGGATGACTTTCTCATGTAAGATACAAACCTTGCTGTTGCTACCTGCTAGCTAAGCTCAGCTAAATCAGATGCAGCAAAGAACCTGTGCCATTGTGTAGCTATGCCACCAGAGGGCAGAGGTTTGGAAGTTTTCTTTTTAAACATCATTTTTTTTTTCCTGCATGGACTTGGGGTAGCTGAGAGAGCAGGCAAAGTGTTGTGTTATCAGAATTGAGTATGAACTGGCTTGGCATTCAAGAGACCTGAGCTTACCACTGATTTTCTGTGGGAAACATGCTCCAGTTAGATATGTGAACATTTTGAGCATGTGTGCTAATGCTAGTAGGTTAAATGTTCCTTTTCCTATTCAGTTTGGGCAGTGGGCGCCAAGTACTTGAAGAGATCACTTGGGTGCAAGAATAATATTTAAGATTCACCTCTGAACCCAAATCTGGGTGTGGTGCTTTCTGTACAAGGAGCTCAGTCTTTATTCAGTTGAGAAAAAAATGGCACAGCACATTCATTGACTACCCATTGCCTTGTCAAAATACCTTGCTGGGTTCCCAATCTCCTCAGGTTAAAGTCTGAACTATTTATCCTGGTTTCAAAGTACTACCATAGGCTGCATCTAAACCCCCAGTATCTCCCTCTACTGCCTGTCTGACTTAAAGCATATGTCTGTAATGTAGTCCTGCAGGGAGCCATGTGTAGAATAAGACACTTTATGTCATGTCTGGCATGTGATCAGTTAGCAGTAGGAGTTGCTATTACTATCACTACAGCTAGAAAATTGCAGAGTCAAAGCTGAATTCAGTTCTTGCTGAGTTGAGTGCACTTTTCTCCTGATCCTTCTTTGTATAAAGTACATAATTAATCCTGGTTAATGGGATTTTAATTCTGTGTTCCTTGACCCCTTCTGCATCTTCTTTTGAAATTCTCTGGGCAAGGGAGGGTGCATGGAATTTTAGTGACCAGAGAGAACAGGACTAGTTTTCCTCTAGGTGTGTGTACATGTGTGTGTGTGTGTGTGTGTAGCATTGGAAGTCCAGGGTTATGTGCTAGTCATCTTTTTGTTGCTGTGATCAGAATACCTGAAAAAATGACAGAAAAATGTTTAAAGAATGAGAGCTTTTGTGGGAGCTCATAATTTCAGATATTTAGACCATTATTTGCCTGTTCCATTGCTCTTGGTCTGAGGTGAGGCAAAGCATCATGGTAGAAGGGTGTGGGGGAAAAAAAGAAAGATATGGTGGAGAAAAGCTGTTAAGATCATGGCTGGGAAGGAGAGAGAAAAGGGTCATGGGCAAGACCTCAGTACCCTATACTTCTCCAACCATGCCCTACTGACCTACAGTTTCCACTTCCACCCACTAGGTCATTCAAAATATTAATCCACCAAATAGGTTAATCCACTGATGAAGTTAGAGCTCTCATTATCCAATCTCTTCCCCAAAGATTCACCTCAAAATATTGCTGCATTGGAGACCAAGTCTTTCATACATGAGCTTTTGGGGGACATTCCAGACCCAAACCATGATATGTTAGAGGTTACCTTTGATATCTCTTCTTCCACCAATAAACAAATCATTTCTACAGCACCCATTAGAGAGGTTTACCCAGCCTCTGCCTGGGCGGTCCCTTTCTCTCCAAAGGCTGTCAATCCTATCACTATTTGGCCTTGATGGCAAGAACTGTCTTTCTCCTGCTGACTTTTGGCACTTTCACCCATGGCTGTCATTCTGTCTGCCAAAAGACACTTTTCCCATCATGAATTTGGACTCTATTGGCTCTGGTAACCCTCTTTCTCTTTTGATTTAGATGAAGGATCTAGCAGCCAAAGCAATCACCCAAAGTTCAAATCTTATCATTTTTGCTTTTTTCCTTTTGGCCTTGGTTTTGTAAATCAACTTTGAAAATATCATCCCAGGGTTCATGTCAGGGTTAATTTGTAACTAAGAGTGTTCTAGTTTTGCAATAGAGGGCATGTTATAAAGATGGAAAGGTGTTTCTTTCTGAGAGGTTCAAGTGACTTCTTGGGAATGTGCTGTAAGTACTTATTTTCTCTTTGGGAACTTTAAACATCTTTATCAGCAAGCCAGAGTTCCAAATAACTGTGAGCTCCAAGTTTCTAGGTCCAGGGGCCAAGGTCTAAGTGTGGTCATCTGATAACTGACCTTCTAATCAGCCTTGGTCTTTTACAGAAAGAGGACTTTTGTGACAATATGGAGATTGGATAGAGTAGTTTAAAGAGGAAGGGGTGGAGGAAATAGGAGGCAGTGTGGCTTGATAGGAGTTGACACAGTGGTTCTGGCCATGAATTGAGGCAATAGATGTAGAGGGATGGACAGAAAGCAGAAGTTGTGAGAGGTATTCAGGCAGTATTCACAGGGCATCATGACTCATTACAAGTGGGGAATGAGAATGAAGGAAACTCTCAGGATGACTCCTCAATTTTAGGCATAGAGTTCTCCACAAACAGTGATGAAATAGACTGTGATGGAATGGAGATGAAGGAATGGACTTGAAGGTTAGGGAAATGATATGTTTATATTTTGAAACTTTGAATTTTCCCAATTGAGACCAGGGTATGTGTGAACCATTCTGGTGGGTGTGTTCAACACGCAGCTGTGTAGATGTTTAAGAATTCAGGAGAACAAAGTGGCCTAGAGAGAAAGAAGTTTTTGAGACTACATTTGAGTACCTAGGGTTAAATCACTCAGGAAGAAGAGGAAATATTGAGAAAGGAACCCTGTCCTGACTCCAGGGATCTCTTCATTTTAGCCAATTATCTATTGTCATTGGTTAGTTCACAGCTGATTCCCTTATGCTGTTTCCTTGTACTCTTCCAGGTTCAGAGAAGCATATACTATAGCATTCTGGTTCCCCTCTAATAATTAGAAAATAACATGAGTGTGAGAATAATAGTGTTAATAGGTTTTAAAAATTATGAATGACTCTTTAGATGATACTGATGGTGAAAGCGATCTAAAACACAAAGTTATACTTCCATTTTCTTGTTGTTTGAAAATACTACTGTGGCTTCCATGTATTTCATAAATACACAATTTTTTGCTCATGACTTTGTACATGGCTCCATAAATCACTACTGTTTTATTTCAGCTAATCATATACCACACAAATTCCTCTTATTTTTTCTCTTATCTGTGGAAATGATAGGTGTTCTATCATCTCATTTCACAGATGTTAGCTTAAGAATATGCTAAATTAAAACACACAAAATCAATTCAACATTCTAAACTGTATATAATAACATAAGAAGAAGGAGTGCTAGTTCTTCCAAAGAATTCTTCCCTGTCCATAAGGCTGTCTCTAGTTCAAGCAAAAAGTAATTTGATTTCAATCAATTTAATATACTCACAGTATTTTCATACGTTGTTCCTACATCTCAATGAGAGTACATGGCATTATTCTGGTGGCCCTAACAAGACATTTCTCCTAGTACCTGCCCCCAACAGATATGTAATAAGCTTTTTAGAGGAGAGAGATATCCACCTATCACTTGGTGAGCACACCATCAAATATTTGCTATTGTTTTATTGATCAAGATGGATAGTCGGGCATGGTGGCACAAGCCTGTAATCCTAGCACTTTGGGAGGCTGAGAAAGAAGAATCATGAGTTCAAAGCCAGCCTCAGCAATGGCAAGGTGCTAAGCAACTCAGTGAGACCCTATCTTTACATAGAACACAAAATAGGGCTGGGGATGTGGCTCAGTGGTCAAGTGTCCCTGAGTTCAATCTCTGGTACCAAAAAAAAAAAAAAAAAAAGAAAAAGAAAAAAAAGAAGATGGATGATTTTTATGTCTCTGGATCAGAGAGTGTTTAATCCAGCTAAACATCCCCAATGGTTCTCTCAATTCATGTTTTATAGATAATCTTCCTTCCAGAATGTCATTGTTCTTCTATCTGATTCTCTTGGTACTTGGGCTTCATGCTACAATCCATTGTGCACCACCCAAGAGCTCTGAAGGCAAAGTAACTACCTGCCATTTGCCTGAACAAAATGCCACTCTCTATAAGATGTCATCCATCAATGCTGACTTTGCATTCAACTTGTACCGGAGGCTCACTGTGGAGACCCCAGAACGGAACATCTTCTTTTCCCCTGTGAGCATTTCTGCAGCTTTGGCCATGCTTTCCTTTGGGGCCGGATCCAGCACCCAAATTCAGATCCTGGAGGTCTTAGGGTACAATCTCACAGATACTTCAGTGGCAGAGATACAGCAGGGCTTCCAACATCTGATCTGTTCACTGAATTCTCCAAAGAAGGAACTGGAATTGCAGATGGGAAATGCCCTCTTCATTGAGAAGCATCTGAAACCACTGGGAAAGTTCTTGGATGATGTCAAAACCCTCTATGAGACTGAAGTCTTTTCTACTGACTTCTCCAATGTTTCTGTAGCCCGACAGGAGATCAATTGTCACGTGGAGAAGCAAACC
Source organism: Xerus rutilus (assembly GCA_028644305.1). Lineage (NCBI taxonomy): Eukaryota > Metazoa > Chordata > Mammalia > Rodentia > Sciuridae > Xerus > Xerus rutilus. The sequence continues at coordinate 40,382,990 of CM053417.1, forward strand.
AAAGGGAAAATTGTGAACCTAATCCAAGATCTCAAGCTGAACACCATCATGGTCCTGGTGAATTATATTTACTTTAGAGGTAAGGTTCTAGTATGTCAATTTCAAGTCTACTATTCAGATGCTTTGGTGGAGCACTGGGGGGAGCTCATGGTCTCTTATTACTGGCATCAGTAGGTGTCCCTCATACCACAGTGATCTGCTCCACTGGACATAGCTGTGCATAGTATTGGATCATCCAGGAAGGACACACAGCTCTGTGAATGAGCCCAGAAAATTTCTAGGGAGACCGCCCTTTCAGAGAGGTGGGTGACAATGGTATGAACATCCTGCTCATATTTGGCTAAAATTTGTGGTTTTCAAAGTGTTTGGTGAAGTGGGACAAGCCTGTTCTTGGCAAGTAGATTTGTATGTAAGTTCTACTGTGACCCTCACTTGTTATCCACATTTGGACAATTTACATAATTACTTTTATCATGTATCATGTACCCCTGTGTACCAAACACTATACTACATGTGTGATTTACATATATTGTCTTATCCAATCCTCATATTCATCCAATCCAAATTCATGAAGTTAATATGTTTCAAAGCTGGTGCTCCCAACTAGGTCTTTCTAACTGTAAAACTGGTACTTGTAACAACAAGAAATCATTGTGTCCAAATGATTTCATATGATTCTATAGTACATGTCAGCCAGGTTGGTGGAGAAGTGAAAAATTATTGGCCATAAACCACACTCGTATAGGTGGCTAAAATAGAAGAACTTTTTCTTTTTGTCTCATTTAAACCTGTATATTAGATGTCCTTATACCTTTTATGGAAGAGAAAATTGTGGCTCTTATGGACAGTGTAAGTATATTGGTTTTGAACACAAACAATGGAGTCTAATATCTCTGGGAATGACTCCTGGTTCTGCCATCTGCTAGCTGGGAGATCATTTCAAGTGACTTTGGTTCTCTGACCTTAAGCTACTTATTGTAAAACTGGTTGATAGCTGGTACCCACTTCTTGGTAGTCTTAATTACTGGATGAGATGGCAAAAGGAAACACTCTCATTGGAATTAATACTGACTTTAAAAAAAACCCTCTCTTTTCTCTGTATTTTAAGCCCAGTGGGCAAATCCTTTTCATCCATCCAAGACAGAAGAAAGCTCCAGCTTCTTAGTGGACAAGACCACCACAGTGCAAGTACCCATGATGCACCAGACAGAACAATACTATCACCTGGTGGATATGGAACTGAACTGCACAGTACTGCAAATGGACTACAGCAAGAATGCTCTGGCACTCTTTGTCTTTCCAAAAGAGGGACAGATGGAGTGGGTAGAAGCAACTATGTCATCAAAAACACTGAAAAAGTGGAACCGCTTACTGCAGAAGGGGTAAATAACATAGAGGATATGAGAGGTAAAAGGTGGGCATAATAGTGCAGGTGAGACAAAGTCCAACAGAAACCCAGACGCTGGAGAATGACCCTGAACCACTAAAAGTTATGTGATTATCATTAGAGTATAGCAAAACAAATCATACGCCAGGCCCTTTGCCAGACACTTTGCTCATTTCATTTCAACTAAGCACATAACCAAACCTGCAAGGAAGTAGTATTACTGACATTTTTCAAATTAGAAAGAAAGGCCTAGAAAGATAAAATGAACTCTCAAAAGTCAGCCTGCTAATAAATTGTTGACCTCCTCAACACCAACTAGAGCTTTATGGATGGGTAGGATTTCAAAGTTGAGTTGGCTGGGCAGTCATTCTAGGCTGGGAGCACAAGATGGAAAACTATGATGTTCCTGGATGATATCCATTGACTTTTGTGCCACTGGTTTCTTAATCTTGGCCAACACCACCAAGACGTTTCCTTTTGATAATAGAGGTGTTACATCTACCTGCTCCCAAAGTTATAGCTCAACATTGGCTAAACCAGAGGGCATTCTTTCCACATAAGTTATGTGGTTTTTAAACCATGTATTCATCTATGTAACAGTGGTTATCAATATTTAAGGGAGGAGCAGAGTCTAATAAAATATCATCATGAGAGATACAGAGAAGGAGAGAATCATGAGCTTGGTGTGATGATTGCCATGTCTTTCCTTCATTCCCAACAGGTGGATTGACTTGTTTGTTCCAAAGTTTTCCATTTCTGCCACATATGATCTTGGAACCATGCTTATGAAAATGGGACTCAAGGATGCCTTTGCAGAAAAGGCTGATTTTCTTGGACTCACAGAAGACAACGGTCTGAAACTTTCCTATGTAAGTTGGAAGATTAAGAGTCCTTGAATGTATGAGTTGGAAGATCCATTGAGAGTCAATTAATTCACCTCTTTCATTCTATCACTGAAAAGAATCTGTTATCTATGGGTGTGACTCCTTCTAGGCCACAATTATACCAGATTCATTCCCATTACTACAAATAAGTCACTATAAGCAGTTCCTTCCATCCCTTATCTAAAATGACACTAATGGAAAAACTTAAGGATCAGAAGTGACTCTGGTGATATACAGTTCTAGAGATGGGTGAGGTGCTTAACAGGTGACTCTTGGAGGCAGAAGGCCATGGAGAAGAGGCCTAACAACTAACTCTAAAATGCCAGAGATTCTTTAACTGCACTTAGCCAAATAACCTTTATATTCAAGCAGGATCAACCTAATACAGAAAATGGGTAGCCCCAAATATCCTTTTTCTTCCATACCTTCAAACTTTTCCAAAGACTGTTGCTATATTTTCAGGAGACCAAAAATGTTTGTTCTACTCACTACAGGCTGCCCACAAGGCTGTGCTGCACCTTGGAGAAGAGGGAACCGAAGATGTGGTAGTCCCTGAATTTGGATTCCTGGATCATCATGAAATAACTCTTCACCCTATTATCCAATTTAATAGAACCTTCCTGCTGATGATTTTGGAGAAAAGCACTAGAAGCATTCTCTTTCTAGGGAAAGTTGTGGACCCAACAGAAGTATAATTTGGGCAATTGCATGTGCATATCATAATGGCAAATAAATAAATAAATAAATAAATAATATAGCCTGAAGTGATATGATTGATGTGGGTTTGAACTTGCCTTCCTTTACAAAAGGGTGAACATTGAACCTGGTACAACTGCCTGTGAAAGAGAGTAATCCTGTGACTAAAGATTCAGAAAGACAATAGCTAATTTATTATTAGTCATAACAGAGGAATGTTCTATGTTAATATATTCTTCAGAACTCCCTCCTCACAATTATTTAGCCCCAGGAAATTTGACTGGAATGACAAATGCTTTGCCATTGAAATAGTTGAAATATAGGTCAGGTCCTCATATTCCAGTATCCCAATAACATCAACAAATAAAAAAATGCCAATGTAGTGGCTTATATGTAAATTTCTCAACTCAACTTCCTTTCTTCTACCCCATAAGAATGCTTGTTTGTGTTCTTGTCAGAATTTCCATTGATAGGTTGACTAAACCTTATCCCACTATAATACTGAGTCACAGACTTAGAGCTTATTACCTTATGACCCAGTAAGCATGGGACAACAGAGCAAGAGAGAAATTAATTCCCTTGCAAAACTTACCTCCCCAAAATGTTCTCATCTTGCTAATTTATAAACTGCCAGTGGAGAAAGAGTCATTCACTCATATCATATCTTATAGCTGCTCATTTTCAGTATTCTAATCAGATTGTTTTTCAAATATTGCACTCCTGTCCCACTTGGTCAAGTAGGAATGTTCTGGTTAGCCTGTCTTTTGGTCTCTATCTTCAGTGAAGTTAATAGTTTTTGAATCCTCAGATTCTTCAATAAGTTTTTCTGCCTATGCATAGCAACTAGCTCCACCCACCAAAGTAGATCTCAGACAATATGTATTCTAACTCCTGTGTTTGGCATACATGCATAGCACAGGGAGGACTTTTTGTATAGTTAATTTTAGTCCCAAGGTAAAAATCTTTCAGCAATAGGAAAATAGCAACAAATGTATAAGTACTATTGTAGATGTTGTGCTTCCAGACTAAAATCAATATATGTTTACAAAAATGTGCACATATTTTTGTAAACATATTTTTGTTAATATATGTGTGTCAAATATTTTTCTTGTTAGACACACTTTCTTGTAGGTTTGGTTATTTCTAATATAGTTCACACTTTGGTCTTATGGATATGAAATTGGAAACCCAGAAAAGGATAGTGATTCTTTTATGGAAAGTTAACTACTGAAATGGAGTCTGGTTTCAGTGAAGTTACATTACAATCATAGTTCTGCTACTTACACTATTTTGTAATCTTGAGCAAGGTAGCTAAACCATGTACCTTATTTTTCTCATCTATAAATGGAAATACTAATCATATTCATGTCATCACTGTATACCAAAACCTATGAGATGCAGCAAAAATGCTGACATTGAAATACATAGTGATACATACTTACATTAAGTGGAAGAAAGATCTGAGAAGAACCCTAACTTTATATCTGAAGGAACTAATAAAAGAGTTATGTCTAAAGTTAGCATAAGAGAAAAATAATATTAGAGCAGAAATAAACAAAAGAGAGAATATAAAAATAATAGAAAAGAAACAAAAAATTAAAATTGGTTTTTGAAAAGATGAAAAACCTGTAGGTATACTAAAAAAAAAAACACAGAAGATTCAAAATCAGAAATGAAATAGGAGGGGCTGGGGTTGTGGCTCAGTGGTAGAGCGCTTGCCTAGCATGTATGAATCACTGGGTTTGATTCTCAGCACTGCATATAAACAAATAAAGTCTATTGACAACTGAAAAAAATTTAAAAAAGAAATGAAACAGGACACAACTAACGTAAAAAAGGGGGATCAGAAGACACTATTGTGAATAATTTCACTCCAACAAATTTGATAATATAGAAGAAATGAATAAATTCCTGGAACCATAGAGCTTACTAAGACTGAGTCATAAAGAAATAGAAAATTTAATAGACATGACTAGTGAGGAGATTGAATCAGCAATTAGCACCTTCTCAACCAAGACAAAAATCAGGGCCAGATGACACCAATGGTGAATCCTACTAAAAATTTATGGAATAATTATCACCAATCCATTTCAAACTCTCTCCCTACCAAAAAGGAAAAGGAGTGAACAGGCTTAAACTCATTTTATGAGGCCAGATTTGCTGATGGAACACAGCCAAACAAAGACACTACAAAGAAAACAAAATACAAGCCAATATCCCAGATGAACATAGAAGTTCATAATCATAAATGAAATAGTAGAAAGCTGAAGCTGGATATGGTAGCAGATAACTAGAATCTCAGATACTGGGGAGACTAAGGCAGGGGAATCACAATTTTCAGGCCATTCTGGACAATTTAGGGAGACTCTATCTCAAAATAAAAATGAAAAGGCTGGTGATGTATCTCAGTGATAGAGTGCTTGCCTCTCATACATATGGCCCTGGATTCAATTCCTAGTACTAGAAAAAAATGGAAAGAAAAGAAAACAGTAAACCTACCAAAGTGAATTCATCAGCACATGAAAATAATCATACAATATTACCAAGTGAGATTTATCTCTGGGATGCAAGGAAGGTTCACATTCAAATAATGTGATCTACCACATTAATCAAGAATGAAGACCAAAATATGTTACAGTCATCTCAATAGATTTAGAAAAAGAACTTGACAAAGTTCAACACATTTTCATGATTAAAAACTCTTAAAAATATGTGAATGGAAAAAAATTACTTCATCATAAAGACTGTATACAAAAATCCTGCAGCTAACATAATTTTCAATAGTGAAAAACTGAAAGCTCCCTCTGTGATAGGGAATAAGGTAAGAAACACACCTTCTCACTACTTCTATTCAACATAACATCTGAAGTCTGGTCAGAGAAATTAGGCAAGAAAATGAAATAAAAGATATTTGAATAAGAAAAGAAGAAGTAAAATTATATGTTTCTATAAAAATGTTAGAACTAATAAATAAATTCAATGAAGGTGCAGGGTATAATACCTACATACAAAACAATTTCATTTGCAGACATCAGCAATGAACAATCTTAAAATGAAATAAAAAACAAGTCCATTTATAATAATGTAAGAAATAATAAAATAGGAATAAATGTAAATAAGAAAGTTGTGATGATTTGGATATAATTTGAGTGTATCATCCAAGGCTTTATGTATTGAAATTTAAACCCCATTGTCAGGTATTAAGAGGACAGAAAATTAATCCCATTATTGTGTTTAGAAATGGATGCTAACACACCACAAGGGGAGGGAAGAATAGAAGTTCATTGGGTTAGACAAAGGGTAATGAAGGGAAGGCCGGGGCCCTGGGAATAGGAAAGACAGAATGAACCAGACACAACTTTCCTATGTTCATATATGAATACATGACCAGTGAAACTCCACACCATGTACAACCACAATAATGGGATGTTATACTCCATATATGTATAATCTGTTAAAATACATTATACTGTCACGTATATCTAAAAAGAGCAAATAAAAAAAGAAATGGAACATTTGAGAGATGATTAGTATTAGATAAATTCATTAAAATAAAGACTCCATGATTGAATCTTGGTGACTTTATCAGAAAAGAGAGACAGACCAGAAGAGACACACACATACAGGCATGCTTCCTGTCTCTTGTTATGAAGTGACCTGCACCTCCTTGGGACTCTTCCAGCAAGAAGCCATCACCAGATACAGCTCCTCAGTCTTGGACCATCACCATAAACCAAAATAAATTTCCTTTTCTTTATAAGTTATCTAATCTGTGTTACTGTGTTTTTAACAACTGAAAATAGACTAATATAAAGGTGAAAGACTTCTATGTTGAAAACTAAAAAAAAAACCACTGCTGAAGTGAATTAAAGAATATACATATTAAAACACATACCCATATAGACTTAAGATGACAATGAGACATGCAATGCATGAAGAAGCATGATGAAGAAGAATGTAGGTGCAAATAAAATCCTACCTCTGTATGTGATGTCATCAAGAGACCAAGTTCCTGCCTACCCTGTAGATACCTTAAAACGTATAAACCTTTGTGCTTTGCTTGACTCTCTAAGTCATTCTCCCTTCTGGCTTAAGCAGAAGCCCCTAATAAAGATTTGTTTATGCTAAATTTCTTTCCGAGTCCAATTTTCATTTCTACTGACTCTGAGTTTGACAACTATAGGTAATAATAATACTTGTATACATGAAAATTGCTAAGAGAGTAGATATTAAATGTTCTCAACCACAAAAATAAAAGGTAACATTGTGAGGTAATGGGTATGTTAAACAACTTTATTGTAGTAGTAATTTCAAAATGTATACATATGCTAAAACAAATCATTGTACATCATATATAGATACAATTTTCATTGGTCAGGCATACATATTTTAAATATTTAGAAATCAATATTTAAACAATTCATGGATATACATATTTGAAGTAAAAGTATAAAAATAAGAACTGGGAATATATACAAAATTCATACTAATCCTTACTTCTATGGTGGAAAATGTGGTGATGAGATTGAGTAAGAGAATAATAAGGAATTCAAACATATCTATAATTATTTATTTCATTTTTACTTATTTCTCAATGAATAAGGGAAATATATAATCATTTTATGTACTGCTTTTTGGCATCTCTGTCTTGTATTATTTTCAGTACTTATCTATAGTCTTTGAACTTTTAAAGCTTATAAAAGGAAAGCACAGTTCAAATATAACTTCTCTGATAAAGTGATCCCTGATTTTAAAAAAAAAATTTAAAAAATATTTTATTTGTAGGTGGACACAATACTTTTATTTTATTTATTTATTTTTATGTGGTGCTGAGGATCAAACCTAGTGCCTCACATGTGCTAGGCAAGCGCTCTACCACTGAGCTACAACCCCAGCCCCTGATCCCTAATTTTCATAAGCAGACTTAGTACCTCTTTTCTCCCTGGGCCCACTGGTTCTTCTCCCTGACATCCACTGTTGTATCACAAATTACAATCTATTTAATAATCTATTTGCTCACATGTTACTACTTGCATATGAAAAATATACAAAGAACAAACTTCCAGGACAGGCTGAAGGCTCTTTGGAGTTCTATCTCTCGTGTTTAAGAGGAGGAATGTGCCTGTCTGAGAGATATTTAGGTGACCTCTGGGCACTGGTGATGCAGTTTCCTGATGGATGGGGTTCAGGTGTGTGCATCTGGTGATGATTCATCAAAGTGTACAATTAGGATCTGGGCATTTTTATTATGTATGCTCACTCCAATATTTTTTACTCCCAGTAAAATTTTTATTGAGTTACAGAAAGACATTTTCAAAAAGTGAACCAATACCAAGGGTATTGGTGCCAAACACACGAGAAACACTCATTCTTGGCTCTTTCCCATGGGAATTTATCCAGGCCTCCAATGTGCCAAACCTCCAATCCAGTTCACCTCCTGCCTTCCTGCTTTGTCATGTCTCATCCAGGGCTTCCAGGGACCCTGGCTGCACTGGCATCTCCCATCTCAGACCGCCTCCCCCGCCATGTGCTTGCTCTGGGAAACCTTCCCATCACACAGACATGTCCTGATCTCTCCAGCCTGCCTCTCTCACCCAGCATAAAAGTGCACTCAGACAGCCTGAACCTAGGTTTTCTTGGTTAGAATAGGACTTTAGATAGATGAATCTACTCTCTGTGAAACCCGTAGACAGGGCAAAGCTACATCCAGAGCACCATCTCAGTTTATAAAAGGAAAAGTAATATTTGGAGCCTAGGAAGAGTATGAGGGGGGCCAGGGCAAACACTGACTATTCCTGGAGCTTCCAGGTTCTTCTTATGGCTGCTTCCCTACTGCCAGAACCATCCCCAGCTCGGTTCTGGTAGGTAATTAAAGAGTTAACCAAGTCAGAGTAACTGGAGCTGAGTTCTAGTCATGAGTATTTTTGAAGAACTTCAGCTTGTTCTTATACACAGCCAGGTTAAGAACCACTGCTTTTGATTTGAGTTCCATGAGAACACAGATTTCCAAAGAAAGAGTCAAGATCTCCTTTGTCACCATTTGTTTCTAATACCTAGCACAAGGAATGGCATAAAGCTGGCAGCTGTGTCATCCTGGAACAGCACCTGTGATTCTCCTGTTAATATTAACTTGAACTCATCCATTTCATAAGACTATCAAGGAACTAAAAGTAAGTCACTACCAGCTACAGACCTGGTGATAGCAGCAGGCTCTTCTGGAAGGTTATGTAAGTCACAGATTTTTCTCCTCATTCTCAGAAGCCACATCCCTAAAAGGTCTAATTTGGTTTCCTATAGAGAACCCTTGATCACTGACTGATTTGCACATAGCATCATCATGGAGAAAAGGATGGACTACATCATGTAAAATAAACATTAGTGTATTTTGGGGGCCAAGTATTCTGCACACATAATTGTATGAAATTCTCCTTTGTTATGATGAGTGTGATGGGTAATTTTATGTGTCTACTATGCTAAGCTATAATGCCCACTTCCGGGTTCCTATGTTCATTAAATGTGATGAACATTTCAATCAATAGATGTTGAGTGAAACAGATTCCTCATCAGTTGAAGGCTTTATGAAAAAGTAGTGAAGTATCTAAAAGAAGAAGAAATTTTGCCTCCAGACTGCTTGAACCTGACACTGCAACATCAACTCTTCCCTGGAATTCCATCCTGCCAGCCTTGCTGATTTTGGACTTGTCAAATTCCACAATCATGTAAGCCAATTCTATAAAATCTCTCTCCCTCTCTCCATCTCTATCTCTCTCTCTCTATCTATATCTCTAAAGAGCTCCCTAATATCATGAGTAATGAGCTTGTGAACATTTATCTGAAATAGCTTATGGAATTGAAAAAAATATTGCTTTATTTTCCTATAACTTCACTGAACATTTTTCTTGACCACTCAACACTTCTAATAGCATATCAACTTCCTTAGTCATTTATGAAGATTTCTCCCCTCTTTGGTTGACTATATGGCCCAAATCAAGATTTTTCCCACCTTTTTATTATTACCTCATGATGATTTAACTAACATAAAAGGTATGTTTTGCTCATGCATTTACTTGATATCAGAGGACAGGTTATTGTACAAGGTAGTGAACATCTGTCTACATCAGCTTCTGCTAATATTTCCTTTCCACACTGGCTGCTGTCCATCTCCACAGTCATTGGTTCCATTGGTGTATGTCCTGCCCTGACCTTTATAGGGGTCCCCTTATGACATTGTCCTGATGCCCACTTAAACTTTCTTTGAATCCTCTGATTCTTCTTCTTCAATGTTTGAGGGAACCCTATGGGACATAAAACTCAGCTACCCTCCCTATACCATGTGGGCGTCCAGGGTCTCTATGAGGTTATCCTTATGTACATGCACTTCCACATTTCTCTAAGCCTTTGCTTCTATTCTAAAATACCATGTTGGATGTACAGCTTAGTCACACAGGTTACAGACTTACAAGACGGCATCCTAGAAATTAAGACAAGATACTTAAACTTATCTGGAATTTATTTTGGCCTTTTCACTTGGGACTCAGCATAGGAAGATGGAGGAGACAGGTCAGACACAGGTTTTAGGTTCCTTTTTCAAAGGCTGGTGTATTTGCTAATCACTGCTGTTTACAGTGGGTGGAACAGGAATGTGGCACAGTGGTTTCTCTTGGAATGTGGAAATGTATTTTGTTCTGGAGATACCAACGTTAAGGTAATTGCTGATATGTGTACCTAAGTGGAAGCCATGCTCAAGAAGCATGACTGAAAGGAGACATAGCTGAAGGTTTTACAGAGACAATAAGTCTGCCCTGAGTATGCATGTGTTTTAAGTTACAGCCATTACTAATATATTCATGTACCTTACGGACATTGAGACATCAGAGCAAACTTCAGAAGGGTGAAGGTGACTTTGGAATTGATGATCAGGTCTTGGGTCAGGAGGACAAAGGCCCCCCAATAAAGTGCACAAAGGCTTTCCTGGCCTCTGGGGTAGATCTCTTTCATGCAAAGAAACTCAAGTTAATGACTAGGATAAATGATCTCCATTCAGGAGTGTCAAATTGATTGACTTTGTATAGTTCCCTCACAGTGCTTTTGAATCTGGTCCTTAGAAAATGATTCCAAATTCCTTGACAAGCAAGGTTAATTAAGTAGTTTGAGAAAGTGATATACACCTCTGATGCAAGATTACCTAATTTGGGTGAAAAGAGTTTTGTGTATTAAAAGACATATTCAAGAGAGTGAAGAAACCACCAGATAATTGTAGAAAATATTTTCAAATAATATCTGATAATAAATTATTATTATCCAAAATATAAAGAACTCCTATAACCAACAAAAAGAACAATGAAAATAACCCAATTAAAGTATGGGAAGTGAGTTGAATAAATATTTCTACTAAGAATATATAAAAATGGCCAGAAAGCAATGAAAAGATGTTGAACATCAGCAATTAGGGAAATGCAAACTGAAACGATAGAGACAAGACAACATTTCACACCCATTAGGATAAGTACTATTTTAAATAATGGAAAAGAAATGTTGGAGAAAATGTGGAAAAATAGGAACACTTTGATATTGCTGATGGGAATTAATAAATGGTACAATTTCTGTGGAAATCAGTTTCGCATTTCCTTAAAGCATTAAACAGAATTACCGAAGAATCCAGCAATTTTGCTTCAAGGTAGCTATCCTAAAGAACTGAAGGCAATGATTCAAACTAATGCTTGTATACCAATGTTCATATCAGCATTATTCAAAACAGGCAAACCCTAGGTGTTCATAAACAGGTGACTAAATAAACAGAATGTGGTATATACATACAATGAAATTCAGCCACAAAAATGAAGTTCTGATACAACCTATAATAGGGATGAACCTTGAAATCATCCTAAGTGAAATAATATATAAAATGACAAATATTGTATGGTTGCAGTTAGATGAGGTACCTGGAATAGTCAAACCCATTGAGTCAGATGGTGGAATAGAATTTACATCAGGCAGGTGGTGAAGGAAGTAGTGAGAAAGGGGAAGTGTTGTTTAATCAGTATTGTTTTATTTGGGATGATAAATGTTCTGGAAACAGAGAGCGGTAATAATTGCCCAACATTGTGAATTGACCTGATGCCAATAATTGTACTTTTTTGATATTTTTATTGGTACATTATAGTGATATATAATGATGGGATTTATTGTTATATATTTGTGTGTTCACAAAATATTGCAATATAATTTGCCCAATATCATTTCCCAGTATCAATAAATTGTACTCTTAAAGGTGATTGAAATGTTCTCTTTTAAACAAACAAAACAAAACAAAAAAACTTACAAGTTTATTTTAGCATTCTTAAAAACATATTACACACATGATAAAGTGTCCTGGATAGCATGGGGCAAACCTGGTACAAAACCTTGTGAGGAGTATGAAATAAGCATATTAGCCTTCCCTAAAGAGGCCTAGAATCACTTGAGAACCAAACTTTATATAGGTCAAGTTGGTGCTCTCTAAATACATGTGAGCATATCCTAGGGGTACACAAGATGCCTGACTGGGAAGCAGAAAGAAAAAATAGAAATTATATATATCAATAAATATGTATATTTATAATAAATGAATATGTGTCTAAATACATAAATGCAGATTTTCTCACTCAGATCATAGACTCAAGAGATCTCTCAAGGAGTTGGCTAAAATAATTTTAAATCATCAACATTTTGGGGAGTATGAATTTATATTCCTTTACAATAATTATCTATGGTTAATAAAAATTAACTTTTGGAAAACAAAAATGAACAAAGAGGTAGAGATAAAGGAAGAGTGCAAATTAACAGGAGTGATGAGAACAATAATAATAGATGGTATGATACATCAAGGGTTTACTATGTCACAGACACTATGCTAAACATTTTATACATATTATCTCAAAAAATTTTGATGACAACCCTAAAGAGGAATGTGGCAGAGTCAATTAGCTGTCTTGCTCCTACTTCCATAGTGGAGGGTTATTTCTGGGAAATGCACCTAATGTGGTACTACATTTTCTATCCATCCTCATGGTAGACTAAACAAAGATTCCTAAAGTTGTACACATCTTAATCTGTGGAACCTATTAATTTTAAATTTATATGGTGAAAAGGACTTTGTCAATGAAGAAAGTTAAGGATCTTGAGAGATTATCTTGAATTATCCAGGTGGGTCCTAAATGTAATAACAAGTGTCCCTTTAAAAGGGAGGAAATGGGATATTTGCTCACAGAAGGTAGTGTAATGATGAAGTCAGAGATAGATTTGAAGATGCTATGTTGCTGGCTCTGAGGTTGGATGAAGGGGCTATAGTTCAAGGAATGCAAAGCATGCTGCACTTGAAGTTGAAAAGGACAGGGGAATTGATTCTCTTCTAATGCGTCCAGATAGGGAACACTTCTGTTGGCATCTGTGTTTCTGCCCAGAAAATACACTTTGTATTTCTGACCTCCAAAGCTACAAGGAAATCAATTTCTCTCATTTTAAGCCCTTGATTTTGTAGTAATTTGTTACAGAAGCTATCGGAAGATAATACAGTTCCCATCAAAGAAAAATGGGCAGGGGGTTGGGGTTGTGGCTCAGTGGTAGAGTGCTTGCCTACCATGTATGAGGCTCTGAGTTTGATTCTCAGCACTGCATATAAATCAGTGAATAAGATAAAGGTCCATTAATGTCTAAAAAATATTTAAAAAAAGAAAAATGGGCAGAAATATGACCAGGACCACAAAGCTATTTGCAAGGACCCTAGGTTTTTGACTTCATAATCTTCTTTCTTCATAAAATGGTATTTTGTGACTGGATTAGTATAAAAATGAATATAATCTAGGTTCAAATCATGATTGTATGTTTGTTATTATTATGTTCACTTTTTTATTTTTAAAAAATAAATTAAAATTAAAACATTTTATATGGGCTCATAAAAATATCATGAGACACAAGCCTTAGGACTACTGTACCTCATACGTTAAGTCAGAGCTGTATGACACTTTGATCCATGGAGGTTATGAATCCAGTGGACCTTATACACTTTCTCTTTCTTGAGAGAGATCCAACAGCTAACACAAGGAAGACATTTTGTTTTTTTCTGAGGCACCATGTGAAGGAAAGTTACCTGTATCTTTGGATACCTACACAGAACTGTTATATAAGTGAAAAATGACATTTGTTTTAAATCAAAAAAACATTGGGTTGCATTTTAACAGCAGATAACACCATAATAATGAATATAGAAACTGGCATTTGAAGTGGATTTCATCTATAATGAAAAATTTTACTGCATGGTTTGCTTAGTGGTCAATTTATATGAAGTGAAGAAGCCAGCACTGAAAACTGGAGATATAAATGCCCAAGTTGTACAGTGGCAAAATATTAGGTGAATTTATAATACATGATAACTTGGAAGTCACACCAAAGACCTGCTAAACCCAAATCTCTAGAATGTTGGTAATGTGTGTTAACTGTTACATGCTGCATTTAGCAAGATGTGCAAAAAACTGGGTGCACATGGGCTACAAATTGGCTAGTTTGAAATTAAAGACAGAAAGCAATAGAATCCAACAATTAGTGATCATATTAGTCTTATCAGGCTTCCACAATAAAATACCATAGACTAGTGACTTAAACAACAGAAATTTATTTTCTCACAGTTCTGGAGGACAGAAATCCCAGATTAACTTCTGGCAGGATCTATTTCTGGTGAAGACTCTTTTCCTGAATTGTTGACAGCTAACTTCTCACTGATTCCTCTCATGGTCTTTCTTCTGTGTAAGTACATGAAGAGAGAGAAATATAATTCCCTTTCTTTTTTTATAAGGGCACCAATCTGATTGCATTAAGACCCCATAATAATGATTTCATTTAATGTTAGTCACATCTTAAATCTTTATCCCTAAATACATTCAGATTGGGGTTTAGGACTTCAACATATGAATTGTGTGGGGACATGATTAAGTCATAGCAGTAGCCTTTTAGGATTTTAAATGCCACCTACTGCTAGGATCAAAATAGAAATAATTCTAACTGAAAAAGTCTTTAAGCAAAGAGGTTAATAAAAACTCTGAGTGAAAGTGGCAGATAGAGAACTCCAAAAGCCCATCTTCCACAAAACAACTAACAAACTAGCAAATATGTGTCACAATAATTTTTTATTTCCAGAGACTATCTAAGAGCTTTCAGAAACCAGATGAACCTTAACCAAGAAAAAATAGTGGAATATAAATAGGCACAAATAGATTTTTAAAATTTAAATTACTTTGGTCCCTTGTTCCATTCCCCAGATCAATGGGGCCTAGAAGATAATAATTTATGTTCTAGGGAGATATCCTGGTACCAGAGGGAGCAGAATGGATATTTTTATCAAAGGATTGTGTTTGGCTGCTTCCTTATATTTGGTAGCTTCCTAGAAGATAGGCTGAAATATTGGCCTTAATTTCTCGTAACATTCTCACTTTTGAGGTAATTAAAGATTATGTAAAGGCAGTTATTAAAGATATGTAAACAGTTATTAAAGATATGTAAAGGCAGATGACTTTGTCCTTGCTGCAGAGAAATGAATAAGAGTTGGAGAATATAGAACACTAACCAAAAAACATAGGAAGAAAATAATATGGATTTTTTGATTTAGGGAATATAGACTTCCAAATGCTCTAAGATATTCTCAGGAATCTATAAGTGTCCACACTGATGCCAGTGGTGTCAGTGGTTGTGTGTATTCTCAGGAAATACCTGAGGGCCTAAGCCTTAGATCTGGATGACATCCAGTTCTGTGCAAATGGAAGCATAGTTGTAATAGCCATGTTAAGTTTTAGAGACAAGTCCTAATACATACACTGAGCCCATTTGCAAATAATTGTTTTAGTATCTAGAATGCTAGAAACATTACCGAAAAGAGAGAGGCCCCATAAAAGGGTTTGTGACGTCCAGAAATTTCTGTCCATTAGTCAGCTAATAAGCTGACTAAGCTAATGTAGCAAAGACTTCATCTGTTACACATGAAAAGAACACATACTTTATAAAGTTCAGAAAATAAATAAGTAAACAAATAGTAAAAACTATAGCAAGCAGCAACAACAAAGCCTAAGGATGGAGGAATAACTAATTTCCATAATTACCACATTATGATTCTCAAAATGACTGGATTAAACAAAATTTTCACAGCATATGAATAAATAAAAAGTATAGTCATCATAATGTGGGAAAAAGGAATTGATAGAAATTGTTCTGGTGATCTAGGTATGGGGATTATTAGACAATATTTTTAAAATACTTATTTTAAATATGTTCAAATATCTAAAAGAAACTTCATGACAGGAGTGAAAGCCACAAAAATGATGTCTTACCAGTTAAAGAATACCAATAAAAAGATAGAAATCCTGGAGTTAAAAAATATAGTAACTTAAATGAAGAAAATCACTAGATGAATCAGTGGAAGATTTGAGCAGGCAGAGAAGAGAATTGGCACACTTGAAAGTAGGTCAATTGGGATTCAGTAAGAAAAAAGAATAAAGAAAGCCCAGTAGTCCTATAGTACATGATTAGTGTACCAACAGTTGTGTAATGGGAGTCTTAAAAGGGAAGAAGGAGAAAAATAAAAATAAAGAATATTTGCAAAAATAATGTCTGAAAACTTGCTCATTTTTGAAATATATTACCTCACACCTAAGAAGCTTAATGAATCCCAAATCAAATAAAATGAAAAAGATCTTTGCTGATACATGTTATAGTCATATCTTCAGAGGACAAAGAGAATCCTGAAACTAGCAACAGAGAAGCAACTCATCAATTATAAGGGATCCTTAATAAGACTGACAAATTATTTTTCATCAGACACCATGAAGACCAGGAGGTAAATGGTTGACATTTTCAAAATGATGAAAATAATTGTCAATAGACAATTTTAAGTTCAGAAAACTATTCTCCAAAATGAAGTAGAAAATATGGTGTTCCTAGAGGAAAAAAAAATCTGAGAGTTTGTTATTAGTAGACTTGCCTATTCTATAGGATTTCATGCTGAAATGAAAGGGTATCAGAAAGTAAGTCAAATCTACATAAAGAAATTAAGAACAACATTAAAGATAGGAAAAATGGGAATAAAAAACCTTTAATGTTAATTATGTATTTTTTGTTTGCAGCTCATGTGTTTTCTTATATCATTTATTTATTTATTTATTTTAAAATTTTTTTTTTTAGTTGTAGATGGACACAATGTATTTTTATTTTATTGCTTTGTATGTGGTGCTGAGGATCGAACCCAGGGCCTCATGCATGCGAGGCAAGCGCTCTACCACTGAGCTACAATCCCAGCCCCTTCTTATATCATTTAAAAGACAACTGCTTAAACAATACTTTAAAATGATAGACACATAGTATATAAAATAAAATGCAATTTGTGATAACATCATGAAGTAGGGGACAGTTTTTTTAATGTTATGAGTAATCTGGTATTAATTCAAACTAGATAGTTATAAATTAAGATGTAAATTATAAGCTCAGACAACCACTAAGAAAATAACTGTATACATACACACACACACACTAAGAAAAATGGAATAAGGGACCAATGTATGTAGGTAGATATCTATGTATCTATCTATCAATCATCTATCTATCTATCTATCTATCTATCTATCTATCTATATTAAAAATGAACAGGGAACTAAAATGATCTATTTTACAAAAAATCAGTAATCAATGAACTGAGGTACTAAAAAGATATTTAAAATCAAAGAAAAATGGCAGATGTTAGTCCTTTCTTATCAGCAATTACACTATATAAAATGAATTAAAGCCTCCAATTTAAAGGCAGAAATGGACAGAATTGATAAAAAATAATTTTCAAATTTTATCATATCCAGAAGAAGGTGACTTTACACCTCAAATACACAAATAGTTGAAAGTAAAATGATAGGAAAATATTTCATGTAAACAGTAACTAAAATAGAGCTAGTATGGCTATCTGATTATTAGATAAAATAAACATTAAGCAAAAAAATTGTTATAAGAGAAAAAGAAGAGCATCATGTAATGATCAATTGTTATTTCATCAGGAAAAAAGATGTTTCAATTATAAATATTATGCATCTAATAACACCATTCAAAATATGTGAGGAAAAGACAGAATTGAAGAAATAGTTTAGCAATAAACAATTGCTTAATAAATAATTAGATGAGGAAAAGAAATAAATGGCATACAGATTGGTAACGTAGAAGTAAAATACGTCTATTTGCATGACATAATTTTATATTTACAAGAACAAAGAATCTGAAAAAACTACTAGGGCTAATATGTGTTTAGCAGTATTGCAGGATTTGAAATAAACACACAAAAATAAGTCTTATACCTATCTACAAGTAGAATCTCAATGGAAATTTTAAAAATTAATTTATAATAATTATTATAATCAAGATAAAAATTCTTAGAAATAACTTTAACCAAGGAAATGTAAGACTTGTACACTGCAACTATCAAATGTTCTTGAAAGAAATTAAAGAAGACCTAAATAAGTCAAAACTTTTCCTAAGTTCTTGGATAAGAAGACTTAATATTGGTAGGATGACATTACTCTCCAAATTCAATACAATTCCCATCAAGATTATAAATGCCCTTGTCTTTTTGCAGAAATGGATAGCTAGCTGTGTGTGGTGGTACACACCTG
This sequence comes from Xerus rutilus, assembly GCA_028644305.1. Taxonomy (NCBI): domain Eukaryota; kingdom Metazoa; phylum Chordata; class Mammalia; order Rodentia; family Sciuridae; genus Xerus; species Xerus rutilus. The sequence continues at coordinate 40,401,628 of CM053417.1, forward strand.
TAATCCCAGCACTTTGGGAGGCTGAGACAGGAGAATTGCAAGTTTAGCCTCAGCTACGGTGAGGTGCTAAGCAGTTCAATGAGACCCTGTCTCTACATAAAACACAAAATAGGGCTGAGGATGTGGCTCTGTGATCGAGTACCCCTGAGTTCAATCTCCAGTATCAAAAAAGAAAAAAAAAGAAATGAATAGCTAGTCTTAAACTGCATATATAAGTATAAAAGATGTTGAAAAACAAAAACAACTGAAAAATAACAATGAAGTTCTAGTGCTCATACATCCCAAAATCTAAACTTATGATAAGCTATAGTAATAAATAAATGCCGGCACTGACTAATATGTAGATCAAAGGAATAGAAATGAGATTTAAGCAATAAACCTATGTATTTATAGTGATTGATTTTTGACAAGGGCCCTAAGACTATTCCATGGGCAATAATAGTGTGTTGAACACACGATACTGGGGAAACTGGGTATCCATATGCAAACAAATGAAGTTGGCCCCTTACCTGACAGCACATACAAAAATTCACTCCAAATAGAAAAAAAATAGAATTAATAATATTTTGAATAAAACAGGCCTATTAAGACCTGTCAGTTAAAAAGATGGACTGTCCTTCAACAAAGATCAGATTAAGGTTGTTTCTTTCTCACTCAATACAGCTAGTTCAGATGGTCTCCACTTAGAAAAGAGAGAGAAAAAGGATCAGGAAGCAAAGAAATAAGGCAGACAATAATTGTGTCTAGAAAAAAAAGGTGTGGTTGCAGGTACACAAGAGTGGTTGAATATAAATAGCCTGAAAATTTAATGTATTTTAAGGCAATTGTTCTGCTGAAGAAACCACAAACTAGTTCTGAAAGAGCCTGCAACTCTATGGCAATCCCATGGCCCACATACCTGTACTAGCAGGAAGGTTGCTGTGATAAAATATCTATCTACCAAAGAGAGCAAACTCCCCAAACTCTCTTGAGATGTGGCCATGGAGAACATTGGACAAGGGAGTCTCCCACAGACAGAAGAATCAGAAACTAACCAGGGAGCTTCCCCTACTGCCAGGGCAAGATGTCCTTGACATGACGACCAGTAAGATTGCATTATTGCTACGGATCAGCAATCACTGTGTATCTTTCATTCTTCCATTTCTTCATTTCTTTTTTTAAAATATTTTTTAGTTGTCAATGGACTTTATATTATTTATTTATATGTGGTGCTGAGAATCAAACCCAGTTCCTCACTTATGCTAGGTAAGTGCTCTATCACTGAGCCACAATCCAAGCCCATCATTCTTCCATTTGTTTTTATAAAAATTAATTAACTTATTTATTTTACAGTAGAATGCATTTTGACATATTGTACACAAATGGAGCTCAACTCCTCATTCCTCTGGCTCTACATGGTGCAGAGTAATCATAGTAGTGTAACTGTACATGTATTTAGGGTAATAATGTCTGTCTCATTCTACTGCCCTTCCCGTCTCCACAGCTCCACCCCTCCACTTCCTCCCCTCTACACAAACCAAAGTTCCTTCATTCTTCCCTATGCCCCTACCCCAATATGAATCATCATCCATTTCCCTGCCCCACTATGGATTAGCATCAACTTAAACATTTGCCTTTTGGTTTTTTGGGATTGGCTTATTTCACTTGGCATGATATTCTCTAGTTCCATCCATTTACCTGCAAATGCCATAATTTCATTCTTCTTTAAGGCTGAGTGATATTTTTTTTTTTGGTACTGAGGATTGAACTCAGGGGCACTCGACCCCTGAGCCACATCCCCAGCCCTATTTTGTGTTTTATGTAGAGACAGGGTCTCACTGAATTGCTTAGCGCCTCGCCCTTGCTGAGGCTGGCTTTGAACTCCCGATTCTCCTGTCTCAGCCTCCCTAAGTGCTGGGATTACAAGCGTGAGCCACCGTGCCCGGCTCAAGGCTGAGTAATATTCGATTGTGTATATGTACCACATTTTCTTTATCCATTCATCTGTTGAAGGGCATCTAGTTGTGAATTGAGCTGCTATAAACATTGATGTGGCTGCATCCCTGTAGTATGCTGTAGTATCTTTGTGTATAGACCAAGCTATCCTACTCGGATAGCTGTGTCAAATGGTGGATGTATTCCAAGTTTTCTGAGGTATCCCATACTGTTTTCCATAAGGGTTGCACCAATTTGCATTCCCACCAGCAATGTATGAGTGTACCCTTTTCCCCACATCCTTGCCAACACTTATTGCTTGTATTCTTGATAATTGCCATTCTGACTGGAGTGAGATGAAATCTTAGAATAGTTTTGATTTGCATTTCTCTAACTGCTAGAGATGATGAACATTTTTTCATGTGTTTGTTGAAGTTAAACCTCTATCTCTCACCCTGCACAAAAATCAACTCAAAGTGGATCAAAGACTTAGACACTAGAATGGAGACCATGCACCTAATAAAAGAAAAAGTAGGCCCAAATCTTCAGCATTATGGCTTAGGACCTGACTTTATGAACAAAACTCCTAAAGCACAAGAAGTAAAACTAAGAATGAATACACGGGATGGATTCAAACTAAAAAGTTTCTTCTCAGTAAAGGAAACAGTCACTAACATGATGAGATAGCCTACAGAATGGGAAGAAATATTTACCACATGCACCGCAAACAAAGCACTAATCTCCAGGATATACAAAAACTCAAAAACCTTAATACCAAAAAATTCCCAAATAACCCAATCAATAAATGGGCTAAGAAACTGAATAGACTCTTCCATTTCTCAATAAGGATTTTACTGGGATTTTTCTATCCCTGTCTCATGATTGTATATCCTGGATGTGGGGAGATAGATAAATTAACTTTCAGTTTAATAGGAGCCCAATGGATTTTTATCTGAAGGTAGTGACTTGATAGAACATTGATTTATGTCCTTTGGGGAGGGAAGTATTGTATTCCAGGTGTGAGAAGGAACATAAATTTTGATATTTGATTGCCAGAGGAGCAAACACAAATAACTATCCTCCAAATATCTGTGTCCTACATTCCATTGGATAAACTTGTTTCTGAGAAATAGCTGCTTATCCAAGGCTTTTATTTCCTAGACTTCTTTAAATTCAGACAGATATTTGTGACTTGTTTTAATCAATGTAAAATGAGTGAAAGTTATCTGTATTATTACTGAGTCAAGAAGATTAAGGAGCAGATATTCCCTTTCAATAATATATTTCCTTATTTTGCTAGCTGGATGCAAGGCACTCCAGAATCTGAGTATATAGGAGTCACGACAGAGGAGCTGGGACCTCTGAATCACTACATGGAGAAGAGCACTTACCATGAACAACTCATTATATTCTTATATGAAATTGAAGCAAATGTATCTTATTAAGCCATGAAAACAATAAGGTTTTTTTGATAAAATAATAAGCATTACCCTGATCTAGAAATTAACTAATATTATCCCCACTGTACAGATGAGGAAATAGAGGCTTGGAGTGTTAAGGACTTTCCCAAAAGCACATTAATACTTAGAGAAGAAACCAGGATTCTCACCTGGGTTGTCTCTACTTTTTTTAAATATATTTTTTTAGTTGTTGATGGACCTTTATGTTACTTATTTATTTATATGTGGTGCTGAGAATCAAAGTCAGCACCTCATACATGCTAGGCAAGCTCTGGTTCTACATTTAACTAGGACCTTACTTGCCTCCTGGAAAATAGTAGTAAGAAGGGCAATAGCAGCAGCACTGATCTCTTTCTGAAATTAGTTTTGGTGCAGGAAGCCACCCAGAAGGTAAACAGAAGGCTATAAACAAAAACAGTCAGGAAGTTTCATCTATTTTCAAGAAGGAAACAGGAATCTCCAAGAAGCCAGTTGGAATATTGGAACTGGATATTAGAGCCTCAACATCTCCTTCAGGAGGGAGGGTATCACAAATCCTCTTGATGACACATTCATTCACAAAAAGCAAATTAAAATGTATACTATATCAAGCGCTACATGGGGGTAAGTACTATGGAGAACAATAAAGCAGGAAGAAAAGAAGTGCACAAGTTCAGATGTGGTGGCCTCTTTTTTCAGGCTGGAGAAACAAGGGTTACTCTCTGTGATGCACCACACTTCCCAGAACCCAAGATGAAACACCCCCACAAGATCTAAGTTGATTTTTCCTACCCCTATCACTTATTTGTTTTATGTTTCTGCAAATTATTAACTGTGCAAGGTGAGATTTTGCAATGGCTAGTCTCAGCCTACATATCCCTTCCCCTACTCTGTTTTGGCAACTATCCTATCTGCTTACTATCTCTCTACTGGAAAAATAACAGGCCTAGTCTTTGTTGATTGTGGGCCTACTACTTGAATAACTATTTGATGTTACTCTACTTCCTTTCTCCCTCCAGTCCCAGTTCCTTCCTATTTTATAAAGCAACCAGGTTAGCATCACAACTGGGCATTTGGAAGTCAGAGATACTTGAGTAAAAACTCTGATTCTATTATTACTGACTTTGAGAACTTGGCAAATTACTGAATGCCAAAGTACTTGGAATAGATATAATGCTAAAAGAAGATTTTGGAGTCATAACCCAGATTAAGGAGTTAGCACCAGAAGGTAAATCAATTCAACTTTTCTCAGGCAGTACTTTCAAGGGCTCAGATCAATCATGCATTAAACTTGAGTACTCCACTAAGCAATGAACCCCAACTTCTAGGGTGCTGGTGCAAAGAAAGGCAGGCAACTGTAAATTAATAGTGTAGGAAAGAAGTCAAAAACAGTAAATATGAACTCAAGACAAGCTAAAAAACTGACTTTGTTTTTATAAAAATGTCCTTTCTACCTGGTCATGGATATATACCTATATATTTTAGTTAATATTACTTCTATTTCCTCCTAATCTAGATACCAACTGTGCTTATGGTGAGTAAATCTAGTACATAGATTGAAAAATATTGAAACATTTTAACAATGTATTGGAAGTCATATGGACTCTTCCCAACTGATGTCAGAATTGGAGGTCAATAAAGTGACTGATAAGATGTTTGGCAGTGATAAAATTTGTTTTGCATTGCATACAAAATTATTGTATCATTTTAGACAGAGGTATTTTGGAAGAGTCTATGAGAAGATGTATAGATATTCAGCACTCATAAGCATGGATTCTAATATATGTGTATTGCTTTTTGGCAACCCAAGCATAATTTTGCCCCTTTATAATGGTGCTCTAATTTCCTATTTATTTGTTTATTTATTTTAAACAGCAGAATGCATTTCAAGTCATAGTAACCATATGGAGCGCAATTTTTCATTTCTCTGGTTGTAAATAAGGTAGAGTCACATCATTCATGTCTTCATACATGTACATAGGGTAGTGATGTCCATCTCATTCCACCATCTTTCCTACCCCTGTGCCCAGTTCCTTCCCCTCCCTCCCCTTTGCACTATCCAAAGTTCCTCCATTTCTCCCATGCTCCCCATCCCAACCCCCATTATGGATCAGCATCCACTAATCAGAGAGAACATTAGGCCTTTGGGTTTTTGGGATTGGCTTACTTCACTTAGCATGATGTTCTCCAACTCCATCCATTTACTTGCAAATTTCATGATTTTATTCTCTTTTAATGCTGAGTAAATCCAATTGTGTATATATATCACAATTTCTTTATCCATTCACCTACTGAAGGGCATCTAGATTGGTTCCACAGTTTAGTAATTGTGAATTGTGCTGCTATAGACATTGAAATGCCTGCATTACTGTAGTATGCTGCTTTTAAGTCTTCAGGATATAGACGAAGGAGTGGGATGGCTGGGTCAAATGGTAGTTCCATTCCAAGTTTTCTAAGGAATCTCCATACTGCTTTCCGGATTGGTTGCACAAATTTTCCATCCCACCAGCAATGTTTGAGTGTGCCTTTTCCCCCACATCTTCACCAACACTTATTGTTGCTTGTATTCTTTTATTTAAATATTTTGTTGTTGTTGTAGATGGACACAATACCTTTATTTGTTTATTTTTATGTGGTGCTGACAACTGAACCCAGTGCCTTACGTGTGCGAGACAAGCACTCTTCCACTGAGCCACAATCCCAGCCCCTTCTTGCTTGTATTCTTGATAACTGCCATTCTGACTGGAGTGAGATGAAATCTTAGTTTTGATTTGCCTTCCTCTAATTACTAGAGATGTTGAACATTTATTCATATATTGTTGATCAATTGTATTTCTTCTTCTTAGAAGTGTCTGTTCAGCTCCTTTGCCCTATTTTGGGGGGTTACTGGGGCTTGAACTTGGGGATACTAGACCACAGAGCCACTTCCCCAGCCCTATTTTGTATTTTATTTAGAATAAGAGTCTCATTGAGTTGCTTAGCACCTCACTTTTGCTGAGGCTGGTTTGAACTCTCGATCCTCCTGCCTCAGCCTCCCAAGCTGCTGGGATTACAGGTGTGCATCACCATGCCCGGCTCCAATTTCCTTTTAAAACCTACTCCTTACCCTTATATTAAGTCTACTTAAATTAATGATTTTATTCTTCTCTAACTAAGAGTCAGGCATATAACCTAATTTTAGGTAATCTAATGCTCAGTGGTTAGATGTTGAATCTTTTTTTTTTTTTTGAGTCTTGGGCTTTTTTTATTTAAGTTGTAGATGGACACAATACCTTCATTTTATTTATTTGTTTTTATGTGGTGCTGAGGATCAAACTCAATGCCTTTCATATGTTAGGCAAGTGCTCTACCACAGATGTTGAATCTTAATCATAGGGTAGAGACTGAAATTGTCTCAGGTTCAGGCAATTAACATGGCAGTGTCCTAATCAGACCAGTCATTCTACAATACCACTTTTGCTAATTCCTAGCTCAATTCTGCAGTTCCTTATTTGTTCTCAGCCTTTAATATTATTGTAATATGTTTACACTTGCTTAAGATTTCCTGAATTGTTTTCCATTTTTCCTAACTTTTGAAGGTTTTAGTAGAAAGACCACATGTACCAAAGACATACATGGGTATTAGCATTACAACATGAAATTTAATTCTGTTTCTACCACTTGCTTATCTCCTCTGGTTCTTAGTTTCCTTACTTGAACAAAGAAGGTGATAAAAGGACACCTACATCTCCTACATCTTGGAGTTATTGTGTAGTATATGCCCAATAAATGTTAGCTTTTAGTATTATGCAACCATGACTAAATCTTTGAAAAAGTTCCTGTGCTTTCCTCCTTTACTACCAAGTACAAGAAGGAATCCCCTGATGCATGGGTAACACCCAGACAATGCTGTAATAATAGGTCAAGTTGCTGCCAAATGATATACAGTAAAAAATGTTAGCTCAGTTTACATGGGAAAGGGTTAGGAGCTACTGCTAGGAATGAGGGAAATATTTAGATTGCTTTTCAATAATATTTGACTGTTGACCTGGGTCTTTTGCATGTAACATTATAACATAACTGGCCAGAGTCAGAAAAATTTCTTCTGAGTTAATTAAAAGAAATTAGGGTGTGTGTGAGGGGTAGGCAAGGGCTCTTCCCCTGATATGGTACTGGGAGCTTCAAGTGATGTTAATCAAAACTTCCTCTTTCTGTGCTTGTTTTCTTACTGATTTTTATTATCTAGTCTTCAGCACCAACACATATACAGTTAGTTTTTTGGCCTGAATAGTCCATAGGTTCATAACATTTCCATTGGCCTGCTATAGATTTCTAAAGAATTTTGTCAATATTATTTAACTAGTGTTTACTTTGAAAACACTGGGGACATTTAAAATTGCCCCATTAACCACTTTCTCTTTTGCATCTGGCAGCTTCAATTTTGCTCCAGGGTGAAATGCTTCTTTTCCTGGTGCATAAGCAGTATCATCAGAAAAAAAATCTCCTTTTAATAGAAATGATTTTACTAATGGAATATCTTTTCTTATTGATTATTCTGATATACATTCCAGAATTTGGTAAGTGTGTGAAAGCCTAGATTTTTTCAGTTATGAATATTTGCAATTCTTTTACTCTTCAAAAATACTGTATTTGTAAAGCCAGCCTCTGCAATGGCGAGGTGGTAAGCTACTCAGTGAAACCCTGTCTCTAAATAAAACACAAAATAAGGCTGGGGATGTGGCTCAGTGATTGAGCACCCCTGAGTTCAATCTGTGGTACCAAAAAAAGTACTGCATTTATAGAGAGAAGTTTTGAAAATCAGCTAAATCTCTGATTTGCAGACATACATACATAGCTGTTAGTAGTTGGCTCTGAGAAGAAGGGGGTAGACGTAAAGCTAGATGTGGGTGTGGAATAAGACACTTAAATTATTATTTTATACACTTCATCTTTTTAAATAAAGGATGTGTGACACTTTTACAATTGTATGTTTTTTAAAACTATAGACTTTTCCCTTCCAAATGCATTTTCTTAGGCCATTTATTAAGATATTATCTATATTTAGGTATTTAACTCAAATTCCATGGTCAACCATAATCTTTTTCATACACATGTCCTTGACTTTCTTACCTCTGTGACTGGGTCACACTTGGGAAAGTAACAATCTCAATTAAATACAACTTTGTTCCATGTGTGTACTTCAAAACTGATTATGACTAGAGAAAAAATGCACAATAATAAATTGCCACACATTTAGAGAGGGTATTAAATGATGCTTTCGATGCGACCAAACTATCTTTTTTTTTTTTTTTGTACTGTGAATTGAGCCCAGGGACACTTTACCACTGAGCCACATCCCCAATCCTTTCAATGTTTTATTTTGAGACAGGGTCTTACAACGTTATACAGGGCCTCCCTGTGTTGCTAAAGTTGGCTTTGAACTTGTCATCTTCCTGCTTTAGCTTCCCAGGTTGCTGGGAATACAGGTGTGTACCACTGCTCTTGGCTTATTGTCTGTTACTGGCCCATTAAATTTCCGGTTTTACAACTTCTCTGATTTCAAACTTCCAATTTCATCTCCTCCATCCTCTCAGATAATGACTTTGTTTCTTATTTTGCAGTGAAAATTTTTTTCCCAGATTTTAAAATTTTATAATAATAATAATAATAATAATAATAATTATTATTATTATTTAGAGGATACCATTTCATTTCTCTGGTTGTAAGTGATATATAATCACAACATACATGCAGTCATACATAAAGTTAAGGCTATGATGACCATCATATTCCACCACCTTTACTGTCCCCATGCCCCCTCCCCCCTTACACCCCTGTGAACAGCGATCCACCATTGTTCCCATGTCCTTCCCCACATTATGGATCAGCATCCACTTATCAACAGGTACATTTGGCATTTGGTTTTCTGAGATTGGCTTACTTCACTTAGCATGATATTCTCCAACTCCATCCATTTACCTTGCAGTGAAAATTTAAAAATTAAACGAGAATCTCCACAAACTGGTACTGTTACTACTGCTATTCACTTAGCAATGTCTATGTCTATTATGATTTGGATTTGGAATGTCTCCCCAAATCTGATGTGTTTGGAGGTGAGGCTTCTAGGAAATAATTGAATCATGATGGCTCTAATCTCATTCGTGGATAAACTCATTATGGATTAATAATTTGAATCAATTATTGGCATATGGTAGAAACTGTAGAGATAGTGCCTAGTTGGAGGAAGTAGGTCATAGGGGGCTAGTCCTGGAAGGATATATACTCCCAGACCGTTCCTCTCTCTCTATCTTTGCTTCCTGGCTTTCATGAGCTGATCACCTTACATCCACCATGCACTTCCACCATGATATTCTGTCTCATCTCAGGCCCAAAGCATAGAACCAGCTGACATTGGACTTAAATCTTTGAAACTGTGAGTCCCAAATAAACTTTTCTTCCTCTAAATTGCTTACATCATTTACTTTGGTCACATTAAAGAAATGATGGCTAATACAATGCTCATATACTCTAAATTCCTGTGCATTATAAGGATGAATTTCTCTCACTTATCTATATAACTGTTATTTTTGCACTACATTACACATTTTTTTTCCTACTTTTACCTCGAGCTCTAATAGCTCCCCCTTTTCTCTCAGTCACAATTATTTTTTGCATTCCAATGGATCATTCTAAAAAACACAAATTTCATGTTTTATTATGACATGAAAAAATGCTCCTTGATCTCAATTCCCTGTTAACACCATATTCCTTTATTCAACTTTCATAAGATAACTTCAAAATTTATCAATACTAGTTCTCCAATTCCCTCATCTTATCTCATTCCCTGTCCCCTGCATTGCTTCTCTATCTCTTTCATGTACATGCATGTGCATGTTTTATTATAATTTACATAGAATAAAATAATTATTTTGAAAGTGTTTTATTGAGTTTTTGCAGATATATACAGTCTCAAAATCATCTTCAAATCAGAAACTAAAATATTTACATTGATCTAAAAATGTTTTCTCATGTTCCTTTCCAAACTCTACCTCCACTTCAAGTAAACATTGTTTCTGTTTACATAGGGATAGATTAGTTAAATCTATCCTGGAATTAAATATTGATGAATTCAATAGTCATTAGATATATTTTTTATATCTAGCTTCTACAGTTCTGTATTGGAAGGTTTGAAGTTCCATGGAATGCCTTGACATTTTTAAGCCTCACAGGGCTCAAAAGGTTAAGTGGTGAGTTTTCCTGCTCATTATAGGCATGCCTCTCATTCAAGCAAGAAAAGTCCTGCCACCTAACTAGTCTTACTATCAGAAGAAGCAAGATGTAGGCCCTCTGTTCCTCAATGTAACGTATTTCATTCCCCTCTTAATGTGAATCTATTTAAAGAAGCCAATCACATACTCCTGGGGGTCATACCATCCTCCCTTCACTAAAAAAACCTCATCCCTCATAGCCTCTTGTGGTCCATTCTACTCCCAAGTTCATGTGGCCCTGCATGGCATATAGTGTCCTCCTCCATGAGGCTGTGAATAGAGTACATATGACTAATTAACAATGACAAAAATCATCTGTTGAGTTTCAGGCATCTTGTATTCAGCCATTCCCAGAGTCCTAGGGCCTGACTCCCTCTCTCACTGAAAAAGTAAATAGTGAAGGATATAGAAAGTAGGCCCCAGGACATTTCTCCTATCTAAGCTATTCCCCCTCCCGCCTTGTTAGTCCTAAATTGGAGCTTTGGTTATTTAAAGGCCCAGGCCTCAGCCAGAGGGAAGGCAGGAAGGGAAAAGAGGAGAAAAGACAAGACTGGTACCTGACTCCTCACCCTAATGGATCAGCTGACCCTAATAAACTCCAGGAACTGACTTCCTGCCCCACCCTAAATGAAGCATATAAAACTCAGACCCTTGTCTTGGCCCAAGGTCCTTTTCTGTCCTGAAGATGAGCCTCTTGGTGCTTGCTTGATGCCTCTGCTGAATAAAGAAGAGCTTGCTGATCCCAGGTCAGTTTTCTGCCTGTTTTTTGTGCTTACATTTTTGGTTCTCTGACTGAGAACCCACTTAAAGCTCTTTTCTGCTTGCAAATGGAGGTGATCAAGATCAACTTAATGTTTTTAAAGTTTCTTATATTGTTGTTTGCATCACCAGCTTGTTTCTTCTATTGCTGAGTAGAAGCCCGTTTTGTGAATATAATATGATTTGTTCATTCCATTCTACATTCATTGATATTGGAATGATTTTAGTACACGAGGATAAAGCTGCTATTGATGTCCTTATATCAGTCCTTTTGTGGATGGAGGTTTTCATTTGTCTAGTTTAAATATCTAGGAGTATAATTGTTGGGTCATATGTTAAGTTATATGTTTAAATTTATGGAAAATTGCCAAAATGTTTCCCAAAGTAGTTATACTGTTTCACATCCCACACTCACTCTCTTGGTTATATCCAATCTCTTGGCTTTAAGTACCATCCATATGCTAAAGAAAACCAAATTCATATCATTATTATAACTTTCATCCAGACTTAGGATTTGTATATCCAAATGGTACTTAATACATCTGCATGAATTTTGTAAAATGCATTTAACAAGGCATAATTTATTGAGAATATCTTAAGATTGTAGCTTACAAATAAATCAGTACTTTTTGCTATAACAATTCTTTTTTTCATATTTAATTTATTTATTTGTTCTATTTAGGCTTACCTGATAACAGAGTGCAATTTGATTCATTGTACATAGATAGAGGATAGCATATCAATTCTCTAGTTGTAAGTTGTATAGAATCACAACATATATGCAGTCATACATAAAGTTAGGGCTATGATGACCATCATATTCCACCACCTTTACTGTCCCCATGCCCCCTCCCCCTTTACATCCCTGTAAACAGAGTTCCACCATTGTTCTCATGACCTTCTCCACATTATGGATCAGCATCCACTTATCAACGAGTACATTTGGCTTTTGGTTTTCTGAGATTGGCTTACTTCACTTAGCATGATATTCTCCAATTCCATTCCTTTACCTGAAAATGCCATAATTTTATTCTCTTTTATTGCTGAGTAATATTCCATTGTGTATATATACCACAGTTTCTTTATCCAGTCATCTATCAAAGGGCATCTAGGTTGGTTCCACAGTTTAGCTATTGTGAATTGAGCTGCTTTAAATATTGAAGTGGCTGCAGCACTGTAGTATGCTGTTTTTAAGTCTTCTGGGTATAGACCTAGGGGTGAGATAGCAGGCACAAATGGTGGTTCCATTCCAGGTTTTCTAAGGAATCTCCATACTAATTTCCAGATTGGTTGTACCAATTTGCAGTTCCACCAGCAATGTAAGAGCGTGCCTTTTTCCCTACAACCTTGCCAACACTTATTGTTGTTTGTATTCTTGATAACTGCCATTCTGACTGGTGTGGAATGAAATCCTAGGGTAGTTTTGGTTTGCATTTCTGTGATTGCTAGAGATGTTGAACATTTTTTCAAATGTCTGTTGATGGATTGTATATCTTCTTCTGTGAAGTTTGTGTTCAGCTCTTTGGCCCATTTATTGATTGGGTTGTTAGTTTTTTTGGTGTTAAGCTTTTTGAGCTCTTTATATATCTTGGAGATGAGTGCTCTATTAGATGTGTGTGTGGCAAAGATTTGTTCCCAGAATGTTGGCTCTCTGTTAACTTAATTCATTATTTCTTTTGCTGAAAAGAAGCTTTTTAGTTTGAATCCATCCCATTTGTTGATTCTTGATTTTACTTCGTGTACTATAGGAGTCTTGTTAAGGAAGTATGGTCCTAATCCGACATGATGAAGATTTGGGCCTATTTTTCCTTCTATTAGATGTTGGATCTCTGATCTGATTCCCAGATCCTTGATCCACTTTGAGTTGAATTTTGTGCATGGTGAGAGATAGGGGTTTAGTTTCAATTTGCTGCATATGGATTTCCAGTTTTCCCAGCATCATTTGTTGACCAGGCTATCTTTTCTCCAGTGTACATGTTTGGCTCCTTTATCTAGTATAAGGTAACTGTATGTAAGTGGGTTTGTCTCTGTGTCTTCTATTCTATACCATTGGTCTACATGTCTATTTTGGTGCCAGTACCGTGCTGTTTTTGTTACT
>CM053417.1:40415584-40492086 GCA_028644305.1 Xerus rutilus
ATTTTTTTAGTTGTTGATGGACACAATGTCTTTATTTTATTGCTTTGTATGTGGTGCTGAGGATCGAACCCAGGGCCTCACGCATGTGAGGCAAGTGCTCTACCACTGAGCTACAATCCCAGCCCCCTCTAGCTCTTTCTTAAAGTAATCTTTTGCTACTTGTAATTGCTCTCTTATCTCTTTGTTAGAATGATCAATGGCTGCCTTTATTTGCTCTCCTATTTCTTTGTTGGATTGATCAATTTTTGCCTGTAATTGTTCACTTATGTCATTCTTTCATTTGCTGATCATTTTAATTATGTACATTCTGAATTCTTTCTCTGACATTTCAACAACTGTGCTGTCAATGAATTCTGTTACAGTGGTATCCAGATTTATTTGGGGTAGTTTCTTCCCTTGTTTTTTCATATTGATTGTGTATCTTTCTTTCTTGAAATACCAATGAGGTATTGCAGCTTCTATCCTATAATCTTGTATTGACACTCCATATTACCTGTGTCTCACCTTGGAGCTACTTCTGTTCCCCCAGTGTCCCTAGATGGGCACTAGTGCCACTAAAGTTGGTGGCGGAGGTAGTGGATGTACCTCTAGATGGCAGTGGGAGTGGTCTTGGCTGGGCTCCTGAGGTGGCCCCTGAGGGCTGTTTTGCCCCTCTCTTGCACTCCTGCTGGTGAACAGGAACTCTGGAGCAGAATTGGAGGCAGGCCTATGTCTCAGTTAGGCAGGGTCACAAGCTGGAGAGTCTGTGTGCAACACTTACAGTAAGTGTGAGCTCCCCTGGAGTTGGAAGCTAGCAGGCTCTGGTCTGCCTTCAACTGGGCACCCCTGGCATTCCCTAAGGGTGGTTTTGGGCCTTATGCCTCGCCTGACCACAGGAAATCTGGAGCAGAACTGAAGCGGGCCCAGAGTGCACTTGGGTGGGGCCTCTTCATGCTGGGATCTCTGCAGGCCACTCTTACCCTGGATGTGACTTCCTCTGTGGCTAGCGGCTAGCAGCCCCTGGTCTCCCATTGGTTGGACACCCATGAAGTTTCCTGAGGGCAGATCTGGGCCCTCTGGGGCTCCTGCCAGTCCACAGGAACTCTGGAGTGGAACTGGGGTGGACCCAGGCCGCCCTTGGGCAGGGCTGCCTCCGCCGGGGTCCCTGCGGGGACTCTTACCCTGAATTTGAGCTCCCCAGTGGCTAGCGGGTAGCAGTCCCTGGTCTCCCGTTGGCTGGACTCCTGTGGAGTTTCCTGAGGGTGGATCTGGGCCTCTGTGGCTCCTGCTGGTCCACAGGAACTCTGGAGCGGAACTGGGGCAGACCCAGGCCACCCTTGGGCGGGGTTGGCTTGTGCTGGTATCTCTGGAGCGACTCTCGCCCTGAATTTGGGCTCCCCAGTGGCTAGAGGTAGCAGTCCCCGGTCTCCCTTTGGCTGGACAACCATGGAGGTTCCTGAGGGCAGATCAGGGCCCTCTGTGGCTCCTGCCGGTCCACAGGAACTCTGGAACGGAACTCTGCTATAACAATTCTTACACAAATTAACTTGATAAAATCAATTGATCCATAACACATTTTAGGTAGAAGTATTTTCTTTTCTTTTCTCTTTGTTTTGGTACTGGAGATTGAACTCAGGGACACTCAACAACTGAGCCACATCCTCAGCCCTATTTTGTGTTTTATGTAGAGACAGGGTCTCACTGAGTTCTTAGTGCCTCACCATTGCTGAGGCTGGCTTTGAACTCATGATTCTCCTGTCTCAGCCTCCCTAAGTGCTGGGATTACAGGCTTGCACCACTGCGCCCGGCTAGGGAGAAGTATTTTCTAAGCAGCCTTGCTTTCCATATCTATATGGGTTGGTTGGTTATCTCAACCCATTGCATTTAGATAAGAAATTATATTTGATAACAAATTACCAGAATATTTTAGTTTTTATACCAGAAAAATGTTAAGTCAGTTTACTTGTATATTTACTATGATCATTTAAATTTAAATATAAATGCTTTATTTTGAGTTATAGGTTTTCATTTAAATGCCATTTAATATTTACATCACTTAAAACATAATAGCAGATGCCATAAGCTATATTTTTGATGAGGCTTTCTTATTACCAGAAGAACATAATAATTTGTAAATAGATTTGCCTTTCAGAAATAGCTTATGTTAAGAATATTTTTTTTCATTTTTCTCTTTATTTTTGTCTGTCTTTCTTTGGGAGTCAAACTTATACAGTTTCAATTTCCCTGCTAACTCTGGTATATTTTTAACTTTGTGACAGTGCGTAATACACTTTGATCAGTGTTCCACTCAAGAAGATTCAATAGAGTCTTTTAGTGATTGGTGAAAGAAAAAGTCCTTTGGAAGTTGAACCCTACTATAACAGAACTGTCCCTGATGTTGTTGTCATCTGTTTGTCATAGTGGGAACTGACCCTATGTCATTTTTCCCAGTTTAGGTTCCTCAGTGGTGTGCTAAATATTGCCTTTCCATTCACTACTAGCATGAGGGCATGATGTGCACTCAGGTCCATAAGCAGACTGTAGTCCTGCTCGCCCTGAGGGTATCTGCTTGAATTTTTTAAAAAATATATCTCAACTGAACCTTCCCCAAATTGAATTCTTAATAATCTACCCAATGATAGGTCTGCACAGAGACCTCTACGTTATAGTTAGTAACTTCAAACCATGAAGTTCATTATTGACTCCACTATTTTTATTTCACAGCTCACATCCACTCCATTAGTGAATTCCTTGGTTAAAACTTCAAAATATATCCAGATTTCAACCATTTCTTGCCAAACACACTGCTACAACCCTGACTGAAACAATCATTTTTGCTTCCTGTAATAGCCTCCTAATTCCTTCTTCTTCCACCTTTACCCATTTCTCTCCTCTGCATAAATAGCCTGTTTTAACATGGTATCCACAGTGATACTTTTATAGTATCCTTATGTAATCTTTTAATTCCATCCATATTGGCTTCCTTATTCTCAAAATATGCCAAGTACAGTATCACTTCACAGTCTTTTCTTTGGTTCTTCCCTTTGTCTGGAATATTTCTTCCAGATATTTTCTTGACTAGGTCTTTCACATCCTTCAAATATTTGTTTTAAAAAAATCAACTTTTCAGTGAGACTTATCATGACAAACTATTTAACATTGTAAACTTTTCCTACTATTTGTGTTTTTTTAAATTTAAAATCAACTTTAATATGATAATTCATGGAGGAGCCTTAAGCACAATGTGCTAAGTGAAATAAACCAGTCATAAAAAAACAATTGCTGCATGATTTTACTTGTGTGACATATATAAAGCAGTTAAACTCATAGAAATAGAAAGAAGGATGTTAGTTGCCATGGGCTGGGGGAGTGAGAAAATAGGAGTTGTTAATAGCTTCAGTTAGTATATTGTTTCAATTTAGCAAGATGAAAAAATTCTAAAGATCTGTTGCAAGCAATGTACACATACTTAACACCATTTTACTATGTATTCAAAAATGGTTAAAATGGTATATTTTGTGGTAAGTTTTTCTTTTTTTTTTTAAGAAAGCAATAAGTCAACATAAAAATTAAATATAACTGCCAAACGTGGTGCTGCATGCCTGTAATCCCAGCAGTTTGCTGAGCCAGGAGGATTGTGAGTTCAAAGCCAGTCTCAGAAACTTAGCAAAGCCCTAAGTAACTCAGTGAAATCCTGTCTCTAAATAAAATATAAAAAAGGGTTGGGTATGTGGCTCACGGTTTACGCAGCACCCTTAGGTTCAATCATAGGTACAAAAAATATAAATTTAACAAAATAGAGGGAAAAATTAATTTTGAATTGGTTTCAACTTTGATATGTAAAGAGCTTATTAGTCATAATCCTCATACTTACAAAAGAAGAGAAAGCTGAATAAACTGAAAATCAATGACATTTTTTGGAATTATCAAAAAATGTCAGGAAAAACGCCACCCTTGAATATGGAGAGTCCAGAGTGACAACCCAGTTCTTTTTACTTGAAACAAAGGCCACTAAACCCACAAACTGAATAATTTTGAGTGTCAAATATTGTGAGAGTGAGAAATTTCATAGGAATTCCCTAAATTTTCATAAGTTTTACCTTGGAAAATCCCATCAGATTATCATGGTGAAGAGCAAAAATACTCAATCTTCACTCTGGCAAGAGGTGAAAAGTAACATAGCCAAGACACTTTTGTCTAGGGGAACAGATTTTACTAGAGCTGTATGTGAACTCATAGAAAAACATTCCCCTTGCTTCAGCCTCCTCCAATCTTTCTGTCTTACCTAAGGAGAAGAAATCTATGAATATTAGTAAATGCCACAGCTTAGGAATACAGACCCACTGAAAATTGATATTAAAAATAAAACTATTTTTAATAGTAAAATAATTCACTTTTATTCTAAAAATAGTGAACACTATTTTAGATTTTTAAAGAAATTCCACTTTTTTTCCATTATGATTGTGCTAACTTCTATTCTCAATAACAGTGTACAAGGGTTTTCTTTTCTTCATATCATTGCCAACACTTACCTTCATTTTTTCATGTTATCCATTCTGACAGATGTGAAGTAATGTCTCACTGTGGAATCTAATTTGCATTTCTCTAATGATTAGTGACATTGATATTTTTTTCACATGTTTTGTGTACTTATGTGTCTTATTTTGAAAAATTTCTGTTCAGGTCCTGTGCCAATTTTTAAAATCAAGATGTTTTTTCACATTGAGTTGCTTGAATTCCTTATTTATTTAGATTACTAACACCTTATCAAATGATACAGGAATCCTGCTTGTGGATCTGTACTTTAAGAACTTTTAAAACATTATGTTGAAGAGATATTTGTGCTCTTTCCCAATGTTAATTGTAGCACTATTCACAATAGCCAGGATATTTTGGGAGCCTATTAATTGTTCATTCAATTTTTTCAATATATATAGGTCTGTTCAGATGATCTATTTCTTCTTGTGTGAGCTTTTTTAATTTAATTTAATTTTTTTGGAGGAGTACCGGGATTGAACTCAGGGACACTCGACCACTGAGCCATATCCTCAGCCCTATTTTGTGTTTTATTTAGAGACAGGGTCTCACTGAGCTGCCTTAGTGCCTTGCCGTTGCTCAGACTGGCTTTGAACTGGCTTTGAACGATTCTCCTGTCTCAGCCTCCCAAAGTGCTGGGATTACAGTGTGCGGCACTGCTCCCAGCTAGTTTATTTTTAATTAATCATTTTACCTAAGTTATCAAATTTGTGGACATGTAGTTATTCATAATATTACTTTATTATTTTTACGTATTCATGGGACCAGTAGGGATTACCTCTCTTTCATTTCAGATACTGATTATTTGTGTCTTTTCTCTTTTATTTGTGGTCAGCTTAACTACAGGCTTATTGATTATATTTATCTTTTCAAAGATCCAACTTTCAGTTTTATTGACTTTCTCCATTGTTTTCTTCTTTCTAATTTAATTTTATTTCTGCTCCTTTTTTTATTAATTATTTTCTTCTACTTCCTTCTACGTGCCTTTTCTTTTTCAGGTTCCTAAGGTGGAAGCTTGCACTGCTGATATGAGATTTCTTTTTTTACTATGTATGCATTTAATGCCTCCCCAAAATAATCACCAATGCTGGATGATTCCCTCATGTATTCCACAAAACAGTTAAAGGAGAAACAATAACAATTCTACACAATGTCTTCCAGAAAAATAAAAAAGTAGAGTGAATGCTTCCATGAGTGTTAGTCAGCTTTTTTTCACTGTGACCAAAATATCTGACAAGAACAACATGGTAAAAATTGTTTTATTTTGGAGAGTCAATTCATGCATGGCAGACATTGCTTTGGACCAGAAGTCAGGCATCATGGAAGAAGGGAGGTGGCAGAAGAAAGTTGCTGACCTTATGGTGGCCAGATAGAGAGGGAGAGGAAGATGGAGAAAGAGAAAGAGAGTATGAATATGAATCACAGGGGGACAAGATATAATCCGCAAGGGCACATCACTAGTGGCCTAACTTCTTCCAGCCATACCCTACCAGCCTATATTTACCACTAGATATTCCATGTAAATTAGGATGAGCTGATCACCTCTGAATAGTTCTATATCAATACAAGAGCTTTTGGGAGATATCTCATATTCAAGCCGTAGCAATGATGTCAGCATTGCTATAATATGAAAATGAGATAAAGATATTGTAAGAAAAGTAGAGACCGAAATCTCTCACAAAGATTCAAAAATACTAAGAAAACATCAGCAAATCACATCCAACAATTTGCAAAAATAATTATACAGTACTGTGTGTTGGAATTTATTATAGGTATGCAAGCATGCTTTAATAATTGAACATTAAACATGTATATCATATCAACAGGCTAAAGAAGAAAAACATTATTATGCAAATTGATGTAGAATAAAAACTTGACAAAATCCTATACCCATTGAAGATTTAAAAAAGAAACTATCAGTGAAGTAGGAACAGAGAAGAACTTCCTCAACATCATGAAGACGGGCTACTCAAAACCTTCAGTTAACATCATATTTAATGGTGAGTCACTACATCCTTTTTCCCTAATGTCAGGACCAAGATACCAATATCATTTCTTAGCACCTCAATTAAACATCATACTGGAAGTCCTAGTTGGAACCATTAAGACAAGATAAATACATAAAGGACATACACTTTAGGAAGAAAGAAATTCAATGTATTTTGTTCTTAAATGATAGTTGCATTTGTTGGCTTTTCCCTGCTGTCACAATACCTGAAAAAATCAACTTAGAGTAGAAAAGATTAATTTTGGCTCATGGTTTCAGAACTTTCAATCCATGGTAAGCTGGCTCCAAGGCAGAAACCTCATGTGGGAAGGGTGTGGTTGAGCAAAGCTGCATACCTAATGGCAGCTGGGAAGCAGAGGGAGATCAAAAATGGTGCCATGAATAAGATATAGTCACCAAGGACACAATCCCAAGTACCAGATATTTAACTAGGTCCTTCCTCTTACAATTTTCACTAGCTCCTCAACATGGCATCAAATTATAAATCTACTTATAAAGTCAGAGTGCTCATGATCCAATCACTTCCCCAAATCCCCACCTCCGGAACGCAGCTGCATTGGGAACCAAACCTTCAATACATGAACTTTTGGGGGACATTATAGATCCAAACTATAAAAACATTATTGTCTATGAGAAAATTTCACAGAATTAATAAGAAACAGAAATGATAGGCATATCAAGGTAACAAATTCACAGTTAATATACAAAAATTATTTTCTTATTTACCTAAAATTAACCATTGGAATTTGAAAATTTTAAATATGAAAGGATAAGAAGTAGGATGGACATTCTCTGTATCTTGACTATATCAGTATCAGTATCCAATTGTGCTATTATAAGATATCACAAGATGTTACCACTGGAGAAAAGGGAAAAAGTAGACAGGATCTCTGTTTTATTTTCTCCTGGAGTTTTAAATATACATTGATCTAATTTTATGTCAGATTTCTCCCTGTATAACTTATCACAGTGTTACATTCTATGTCTCAATTATTTATTACATTGTTGTTTATTCTCTGCATCTACTAGAATATCATTTTCATGAAAACACTAATTTTTTCTATTTTATCCCTGATATATCTCATATGCCTATAGTAGTGTCAGACCAAAAGTCTGGAGTTCAAAATATTATAAGTTAAAATATTTATTGAATAAAATGAAGTTTATAAAAACATCACTTCCTTGAAGGCCTATCAAGCCTTGAATGGTGTTTCCCTCCAAGAGCTCAAGCATGAAATGTATGGTGTCTCACATTCCTCTTGTCCTATTGGCAATCAGATAGCAGACCTAACACTAACAAAGCTCAGAGTAGGTCTACCAATAGGCTACTGTTGCTAGATTTCCTCCTCTCACAAGCATCTTCCTGATAATTCCTCAGATTGGCCTTATATTTTGTCTGATCATAATCTAAACTTTTGCCCTTACTCACCTCTGAAGGTCAAGCACTTTGCTGGTCACAAAAGTTGTTTGCTACCTATTTGTGAAGGAAATACAGTCATCTTTAAATCCTAACTCCCAAGATTTTTAAGTAGCCCTCAAATTGACACATACTTTTACTCCTTCAACATGCATAGTTTTTTCCTTGACACTTCCAAGAAAGCTGCTCAAGGATCATCCCAGTGAGTTTTACCTTGACAATTCTATTTAAAATTGTAACCAACTACTCCAACATTTTCTTCCATTTTAGTATACTCTACTTTTCCATAATATTTCATCTTCTAAAACTCTACATAATTATTCATATTATTTATTCAATGTCTCCTGTTGCAACAGATTTGGTCTCTGTAATTCACTCCATCTATTTGAATGGTTCATAAATATTAAGAACTATAAAATGTTGGTGAATCTTGAATAATTCTTTGACTCTATTCTTGAGTTTTACTGAATTTATCCATTTTCACCATTGTTATCTTACTACCATTGCACAATCAGCTGATTGTTATTGTTGATTGACACTGTCCATTCATAGATGCTATTTGCAGTTGCCATCATATGGGCTAATCTTGTCTAATGCTTACCTTCATGGATATTCTGTCTATTCAAATGCCACCAGTTCTGTATGAAAATTAAGTACACCAATCCAACCTATAAAGTGTTATAATGTTGTATTTCTGAATAATATATCTCTGTACCTCCTATGAAACTTTGTTCAGTATAATAATTTTTGGGGCTTTAGCTTCTTGAAACTAGTAGGAAACACCTTTTATCATATTTATATGGTAGTTTAAAAGTATCTAATAATAAATATATAAGAAACTCTAGTGCTATAACACATTTAGTTTTATGCTCATAGCTATTCCATTTCATAGAATCCAAAACTGCTTCTTGGGAGTGGGTCAGGGTGGGTTCCAGCATGGTGGAAATAGTATACTTTAATGTTTTCAGAATACCACATTTTGTACTTACACTTATTTTTATTTCATCTTGATGTCTATTGCATGGTTTGATTCATGTTGCTGGATTCTATTTTCTGCCATGTTTGATTCAATTGCACTTCTATTGTTCCCTCTCTATTCAGTTTGGCAGATCTGCATCTGTGCATAACATGTAAACCTTTCGTGTACACAGAAGACAAGTTTTTTCCCCCTAAGAGATGAGTTACATCTAATAAGAGTCTTCATCAAGGATAGCACTACTGAGATATAGTCAACAAAGGCTCAGTCTCTTCCACATATCTGATAGACCTGTCTAAGAAAGTTTCTTAGCTTTTTGTTGCTGTGACCAACATATCAGACAAGAAAATCTTAGAGGATGAAAAGTTTAACTTGAGCTCATGGGTTCAGACAGTCTACAGTCAGTTGATGTCATTGCTCTGGGTACAAAGTGAGGCAGAGCATCATGGTGGAAGGGCATGGCAGATGGAAGCTGCTCACCCACAGCATCTAGAAAGCAGAAAAAACAGAGGGGAAGGGGTCATGGGGAGATGAGCCCTTCCAGAGCATTCCCCCAGTGACCCACCTCCTCCAGCTCTGCCCACCTGCCTACAGATATGACCCAATCAGTTCATTCAAATTAGGTTGTATTAGATATAGAAAATGAAAAACCCCAAAATAGTGAAGGCTGGAAGAAGGAAGTGAAAAAGAAAGCCATGCACTGATAGCTTTCATCTCTTTCAAGATAAATCTTTTTCAGATGCTGGCCAAAGGTGGGGACAAAGTATTTCATCAAACCTGAAGTGATAGTTTCTAGGGAACACTAATCTCTTCTGTGATTAATCCTCTCCAGGTGCTGGACACTGACCCCCAACACAAAACCCCAAATTCCTGAGTGCCCAAACTGACATGCTCACTCAATCACCTATAACCTATATAAGCCAAGTCCTCTCCTTTGTTCAGTGGCCCATTTTCCACCAGGAGAGTGGGTCTATCAGAACCATGACTCCATTCTTGAATAAAGGCTTTTGGCTGATTTGTGAAGTTTGTGTTCGGCCAGGTCTCTGTTCAAACAGGATGGACTATTTAGGTTAGCTCTGGCAATCCAATAATTTCACCTCAAACATTCCTGCATTAACCCAGGAGGTTTTGGGGGACACCTTATGTTCAAGGTGTCTATAACAAGAAGGTGTTTGTGTATGTGACAAAATAAAAGCACATTTAGTCTCATGGAGTCAGGATGCTTTTATTTGGGGATAATTGTGTCCTTGAAATATCAAAGAAAAATGAGACCCTGAGTATCTCTTCATCTATATCTTGGGAAATATTGTCAGAAAAAAGTTCCCATAGACTTGCAGACTGAGTGGCACTGTATAAGTATGTAGGGACTGAGCCTGACAGGATTCATAGTCTTTAGATCTCCATGTGAAAATTACTTCAGGCTCATGACAATTAGGATTAGGTTTTACTGCAGGTGACCAAAAGATCTTTAAAATGTAGTTGCTTAAATACTTTAGAAATGTATTTTTTTCTCATGCAAAAGTCTGGAGCTTCATAGTTCTGAGGTGATATGGCAGCTCTGATCAATGAAATTCTTAAGAATTCCAGCTCCTTCAGCTTGTTTTTCACCATGTTGAATTGTGGCTCTCATCTTCAGTGCTTTAGTCAGCTTTTCTCTGCTATAACCAAAACACCTGACAAAAACAAGTTTAAAGGAGGAAAAGTTTGAGAGCTCACAGTTTTGCAGGTCTCAGTCTGTAGATGTCCTACTCCATTGCTCTGGGTCCTAACTGAGGCAGAATATCAGGATGAAAAATGTGATGGAGGAAAGCAGCTGGGAACATAGCACCAGGAATCAGAGAGACAGACATCTCTCATTACTGGCAAAATATATACCCCACAGGCACAACCCCCCAACAACCCACTTCCTCCAGCCACATCCTACCTGCTTACAGTTACCACCCAGTAAATCTCTATTAGGGGATTAATGCACTGAGTAAGTTAAGACATTCATAAACCATCTTTCCATCTCTAAGCTTTCTTGCACTGTCTCACACATGAGTTTTTGGGGTATGCCTAATATTGAAAACATAATACTCAGTTCTGAAGCATCATCTGCATTCTGGGCAGCAGGATAGAGGAAACATTGAAATAAAAGGAAACATTGAAATAAACTCTAGCATTTTTATAAAAAAGGTTTTGAAAGCTGTTACATGATATTTTACTTTTATCTGATTGGCCAGAATCTAATCACAGATCAAATGTAGGAATGTTTAGAAATCTATTCATTCTTCTGGACAGCAATATTCCCAGCTGAAAATACTTGGCTAATTTAAACTAAAATTCAGTGCTATTGTTTGAATATATGTGTCTACTTCAAAATTCATGTTGAAATTTAATCCTTAATGCAACAGTATTAAAAGGTGGTACAATTAGTATGTGATTAGACCAGAAGGATTCTGCCCTTACAAATGGAGTTAGTTCCCTTACAAAAGGGCTAGAGAGAACTAGCTAGGCAGTTTTGTCCCTCTGTCTCTTTTGTCGTGTGAGAACACATTGTTTTTCCTATCCAGAAGATGCAGCCAAAAGTAATGTCTTGTAAACAAGCAGTTCTCCTGGACACACACAATCTGCGAGCAACTTGATTTTGGATTTCCTCACATTTAGAGCTCTAAGAAATAAATTTCTATTATTTATAAATTAACCATTTTTTTGCAGCAGCACAGATTAAGATAGCCAGTATCAGGCTTAAGGAGGATGGAACAGCCTCTGACACAATCTTTTTCAATTAAGGCACTTTTCAGTTACATGTATGTGTAGGACAGTTGTGTGTGTTTCTGTGTGTGTGTGACAGAGCATGGGGGGCAGTGTTATAGGATCCTATATGGAATGGTATGACAGTAGATAAAAACATATACTTGATTTCATTAAATTTTGTTGTGAACTTATAAATGTTATAAAAATAAAGCCTATTAAAATTAAGGAAAAAAACATTAAAGGAGCTGGTAGTATATTGAGTGATAGAATTCTTTTTTTGTTTTTTTTTGGTACTGGAGATTGAACTCAGGGGCACTTGACCACTGAGCCACATCCCCATCCCCATTTTGTGTTTTATGTAGAGACAGGGTCTCACTGAGTTGCTTAGCGCCTCGCCATTGCTGAGGCTGGCTTTGAACTCATGATTCTCCTGTCTCAGCCTCCCTAAGTGCTGGGATTACAGGCTTGAGATTCTTACCTAGTGTGCACAGGGCCTTGGGCTCTCCCTGCAGCACTACAAAGAGAAAAAAAGCATGGACTTCAAGAAGCAGACCTCAGAATTCAACTCTATTTTTCACTTTAAGTTGTATAACCTTGAAAAAAATATTTTACCTCTCCAAATCTTAGTTTCTCATCTGTGAAACTGAATTAATCATACTCACTACTGGGATGACTATAATTTTTATCTCAGTAATATATAAATTGCTTAAATATAGTAATCAACCCATTAAGATCAATAAATGAAAACTAAATTATTTTAATATTTATGTGTATGCATATATATTTAAATAAAGCTTACCTATTTGCTCATATATGATGCTGTTCAAATAAGAAATTGTTGAAGCATTGTGTGTGATTTTTCTGCAAGAGCTTCAAAGTCAGGAAAGCTGAGTTTTAATGCAGGTGGCCTTGGGCAAGTCACTTACTGTTTTTTGGGTTTTATTTTCCTATTTCTTTTCCCCTTTCCTCCTCCTCCTCCTCCTTCTTCTTTCTCTAATTTATAGTGACATTGCCCCAAACCTAAAGCCAGGGAAATCTGCTGGCTGGCAGAAGGAAGGGTCTGGGCCCACTCTGCTGATATATGATACTTCTCCCCATGCATCTACAACTTCTGCATATGCTAAGACACAAAACACCCTACCCCTCCAGAGAGAGTTTAGTCTACTGCACAAGGGAAACCATGAAGTCAGCCCTTTTTCAATACCACAGAGTCAGCAAATTCTCAGGCCAGCTATGTAATTTCCAGAAGGAACTGAATTTGCATTGGAGGAGTGCAGGGTAAAGTGTTGGTGATTACCCCTGGACCCATTGTGATTCTTCCCAAGATCCAAGAAATCTCTGAGAGCACACAAAACTACAATGCATGCTAGGGAGGGATCTGGCCACCAGGTAGGGACAGCACAATGTGTAGAGTGTCCTCAGGCTCACAAGCCCACAGCAGAACACCCAGAGATGCCTAGGTTTGTACAAGAAGAGGAGGAGGACAGGGCAAACACTGGATGGATAGGCTATGATGACTGAGCTCCATACATTTTTTTGAAGCAAGAGCCTGTTCTAGACTTGGGTAAAAACAAATACACATCTCCCAACCCCAGTGCAAGACCACTGTCTCCATGGGCAGAACTAATCAGATGATATACAGCCAAGGCTTGGATGTTGCCCATGCCTTTGATGCCAGGCAGATTTATAAACGAGAAGTACCTGAAAGAAGTCTTTTCATGCTAAACATCTCCAGAAGGATAACTTTTTCATATTTTTCTTTCCCCTGTAGTTTCCTATGCTTGTTTGAATGGCTTCCTGTCACTAGTTGTTATTTCATATTTTTATATAACTTTTTGACGTATTTTTAAACATTTGTTAATTAGATTTTTCTTTTTTCTTCCCTCTCATTTCTATTCCCTTCCCTACTCTTTAAAAAAATTTTTCTTTTCAATTTATCTTCTCTCATCCTTCCCCCACAATTTTGTTTTAGTTTTTCATTTTTTTCTTTTTTCCCCTTTATTCCTTTCCCTCTCTACTTTATAGTTTAAGTTTAATTTTTTTTTTTTTTTTGGTACCGAGAATTAAACTCAGGGACACTCGACCACTCAGCTGCATCCTTGGCCCTAATTTGTATTTCATTTAGAGACAGGGTCTCAATGAGTTGCTTAGGGCCTTGCTTATTTTTGCTGAGGCTGGCTTTGAACTCACAATCCTCCTGCCTCAGCCTCCTGAGCCACTGGGATTACAGGCATGTGCCACTGTGCTTGGCAGTTTAATGTTATTTTTCATCCTTAATTAACTAATTTTCAGTATATTCAGTATATCCCTCATTTTTGCTTTCTTTTAATGGAGTCATAAAGCAGATTTTCAAAAAGTTTTATTGTATGTTGATATATGGTTTGCTTTCAAGTTGTAGCTATTATTGTTATTCTCTCCTCTCAAAGTGGAGCTTGGGATTGAAGATACCACTTTGAAGACACTCAATGATGCTTTGAACACACTGAGTGAATGTTTTGTGTATTCAAAGGACGTATCACAAGGGCTCAAGAAAAAGACCCTCACATAATAGTGGTAGAGATATCTACCCCCTCAAAGAAGAGAAAACGTCAACGTATAAAACAAGAGAAAACAAGACAGTAAGATGCCTCCAAAAGTTAAAAACTCCCAAACAACTGAAACCATACACATGGACATATAAGAAATGCCAAAGTATTTTTAAAAATGAATCAAATGTTCAATTAATTTAAATAACTAAGGAACTAGAAAGAATGCAGGATATGAAGGAGAATTTCATATATTAGGCCACAATGCAAGTCTTAACAAATACAAAAAAAAGAGAGAAAATTCGTTGGATTTTTAAGAGCATAATGGATATTAAAAATCAATAGCAAGAAAAAATACAGAAACTTACAAAAATTGGAGGTTAGATAATACCCTTTAGTTTTATGAGAATATCATCAAAGAGATCAGGGGAAAAATTGGAAAATCTTGGAATAAAATGAGAATAGAAACACATAATATATCACAATCTGTGGGATAGAGCAAAGACAATTTAAATAGGAACGTTTATAGCTTTGAGTGCCTACATAAAAAGCAATTCAGAAAGACCTCACATAATAACCTAATGATGCATGTCAAGGTATTAGGAAAACAAGAATAATACAATGTCAACACCAGAAGAAGGAAAGAAAAAATAAAGATCAGAGCTGAAATTAGTGAAACAGAATTAAACAACAATACAAAAATCACGGACTCAGACTGGTGTCTGTTCAGAGATGAATGGATAAAGAAATTACACACACACACACACCCACACACAAATAGAGTTTTATTGAGCCATAAAGAAGAAGGAAATTACGTTGTTTGCAGGAAAATGGATGGAACTGGGGAATATTGTGTTAACTAAAATAAGTCAAGGGTCAAATGTGTTCTTTCATATGTGGAAGCTGGAAAGAAAAAAAGGGGATCTCATGAAAATACAAGGTGAAGAGAGTGAGGAAGGTGGTTGGAGGAGGGAGGATAGGATGGAAAGGGAACAAACTGGGAATTTATATTGATCAATTTATGTGCATGCATGAACACAATGAAACTGACTATGCTATATAATTTTTATTCACTAATAACAATGCAAAGACCAATGAAGCAGAGTTGGTTGTTTGAAAAGATTGATATTTATGAGTATTTAAGCAAGATTGATAATGCTTAACAAAACTAATGAGAGAAGACCAAATTAATAAAATCAGAAATGAAGAAGAGGATACTACAAAAGACACCTCTGAAATCCAGAGGATTATTAGCAACAATTTTGAAACTTATATTTCAGTAAACTGGAAAATTTAGAAGAAATGTAAAAATTCCTATATATAGGTGACCTACCATTGTTGAACTGTTGTTCGTGGGCATGGGCTGTATATATAGGAGTGACAGAAGAATAAACAGTAGTATAGCCTGACAGGCATACATTAAAAATGGACAATTTTAGGGAGAAAGGAGGCAGTGACTAGAAGGGACAATTGCTGGGAAGCTGCTAAATGGCACAAGGAAGGAATAAAAGAACTAAGGAAGAGATTGAAGTGGGTGATTAGAGATGATTAGAAATTTCTGGCCATCAAGAGCAATAATATTGTCTCATCTAAATTTTTTTAAAATATGCTTTATTATGTTATTTTGATACTTTCCCATATGTAAGTGACAGGATAATTTTGTCTTAGTTTGTTGTCACTGAATTTCCCCTCCCCTAGCTTATGGGATATTTAGGTGGATAGAGATTATAGAATGGAACCTAAAGAAAAACAAGTCTGAAAATATCATGTTGCATTTTTTAAAGCCCAAATTCTTTGGCACAATTATATTAGGTCATTGTCAAAAGGAAATGGAAAAAGTTAAATGCATTTTATATGAGTGGAGTGGGGACAGGAATATAAAAACTAGATGTATTTTATAGAACTATAAAAACTTTAAACACAGTTTAGAAGAATTAATGTCATCTCATCAAGTAAGAATATACACATATATACAGTAAAATGTACGTTGTAAACTAAGTTACAACACAAATTAAACAGTTCAATTGAGGAAATATCTTTTTAAAAGCCACACTTTTATGGAGACATAGTTCACATATATTTATATGCTTATATATTATGTGTTTGCATGGTACTAGATTGACTTACAAAAATTAGCTTAAATGCTTTTTGATTCACATGACTTTAGTAAATCTGTAATCAGCAATTTGAACTTGTTCATAATAAGAATGTCTTTAAAGTCTAGTAATTCAATTCTCTGGGCTGCTAACCAAAAGAAGTGAAATCATGGTGTAGGGAGGGGGCAAGAGCTCAAATAAAGCAATCACAGATCAATTTACTCCATTTCTTTTTGATAGAGGTCCATCTGATGGCTGAAGCAAGGACTATGCTTGGGAAATGTTTTGGGTAAGTAAAATGTGCTACTTTTAGAAGTTTTTTCCCACTTTTCACCAGTGGCCCAGAATATCCATCTTACTTGTTGGAGGGAAACCCCCACACACCAAGGGGTGAATGGAGTTAGCTTGATGTGTGAGTTGACCAGACCCTTATGCACCTTCTGCATGAGCTTCCTGAAGTTCCTTCTAACCAAGGAATGGGGTATGTTTTGCTAATGAATCACCTATTCTAGTAGATAGATCTGTTGTGATAGCCATCAGAATATAGCCTATTGAGGCCCATTGTTAAATTAATAAACATGGAACAGTTGGACTAAATCAGCATACACTTTGACATATATAGGCCATGATATAATCTTCCAAAACCAACCCAAACAAAGGAGTACTCTCCAAACCAATATAATTAATGGAAAATTCTTATGAACTCTGCATTTTATCTTACTGACCAATACCCAATAAGCCAATGGCTTAGAAGATCTCACTTAAGCTCCAAGCAGCTTCCAAATGGCTTACGCCATCCCAAAACAGCTCACTCAAGCCCAGAGGATGAATAGCTGGTACTGCAAAACGACCCACTGAAGCTCCAAAAACTCAATTATTGCAAATAAAATCCTCAGTGTGTACCCTAATGGGACTGCCAACAATGCCCTGTTGACCATCACCGATAACCTTATTTTCCTCACCAATGAAGCAATTTTTAAGTAGCTGAAGCTGCAGCAGGAAGGAAAAGGACAAATTCCCTGGGATTTAGTATCTCTAGGTAGCTGGGAGACCCTTCCTGACTTTCCAACTGCAGGTTCATCTAGTTGTGAAAGCATCTCATCCCTGAGCTCTTTTCCCTCAGAGATCTATACAGGCCCCAGATATCTGCTCTTGGGCAGAGTCTTTACTCCTAGAATGGCTTGCCAAAACTGTTATTGACTGACTCTAATACCACCCAGGAGAAAAGGGGCTAGGCTATAATGCTCACTGCTTCAGAAATATTTGGAGTCAAATTGGTAGGAAAATGGGTTTTATTTAAAGCCAGCTTTGAAGGAAGATAGATGAAACTTAATTGTTTCAGTTTCTATCTTCAAGAATCTCTGGAGAGGAGGAAATTTTTTAAAAGGGTAAAGGGATACATTAGGGCAAAAAACAGAACTTTCACAAGTTTTGCTTCCAAGTCCCTAAAGCCTTCTTATCATGTCAAAAAAGCCAGGATTTCCTGGACCTAGCATCTCTATGTTCTGATTTCAGAGGTAGGTGGGAGAGAGGCTAATTCAGTCTGTTTCCTCAAATCTCTATTTGTTGTCTATAGTTTTGCAGACTTTTGGATAGATGTTCCCATTTGGCATGCATTTTTATGACTACCTTCCTACCTGTTAAGTCAGACACTTTCAGGTGCTAGAAACATGACTTTCATTAAGGAATGGCTGGGATTTTTTATGGATTTATAATGTAAAATATTTGGATGAAAAGTATATTGAAAATCTTTGAAGATCCTCAAATATATCTCAGGATGCTACAATATAATGTGTCAATCTTGTGAAATAAATTGCATTTGAACCAAATATTTGATAAAACATTCAATTGAATGGCTTATTTTAGTGCTGTTTTATGCTACTAAATAATCTCTGTTATTACTCAAGAGCCTTGAGTAATTAGTATAGGGTCACAGTGGCCTCATTTGTGTTCCTTTTAAAGATAAACGAATTTTAAAAGACACAATTTTTATGTTGACCTATCTTTATCTTAATTTCATATTCATGATGTAAAGTCTTTTTTATATATTTTTGTTGTAGGCAGACACAATCACTTTATTTTTATTTATTTTTATTTTTTAATGTGGTGCTAAGGATCGAATCCAGTGCCTCACCTGCGCTAAGAGAGTGCTCTACCACTGAGCCACAACCCTAGCCCCCATGAGGTAAAATCTTTTGAAATCATCCCCAATATGTTATGGTCCTTTGATCACTAGAGTACAGATGAAACTTTCATGAGATGAGGAATGAATTTGTTTATCATAAGTGGTTGTAAATAAAGTAGCACAAAGGACAATCTAAGGAAAAAAAGTCAATTTAAGTCATGTTCTTATTGAAAATGTCTATATATTAAGCACCAAATAAGGCACATTGACATATGGAATGGCAAAGCTACAAATTAAAATTAATTGCAAGCCTGATTTTGTGCTTATCTACAGTTTGATTGTGGACCAATTTCTGAATATATAAATCCATATAGAATTCATTTTTCTCCTTCTGGAACTATTTTTAATCAGTTGACATGGTTGTGAACTACATAAAACATGACATGTGGCAGTGATTTCTGCTTTCTGAAGTATGTTTATTAGTTTCCACCACTCAGTTGTTGAAAATAAAGAGGAGTCACTTTAATAAAGTCAATACTTTATTATCTTAAGGAACCTGTGTTCTATTATTAGCTTTAAGTGAGGGAGAAAGGCCCTCTATATGAAACAGTGCTGTTAGATTGGAAATATGTTGGGAAATGATTCAGTTAGTAGGTTGCAGTACTGGAGCCTCTAAAGCCATTGCTCCCTTTGTGAGTGATAAAGTTACTAACAGTTTATTCTTCAATTCATGATCTACCCTGTCTCTATGGTTTGGGAAGGGGTTCCCAGGATAACACTCTCAGTTTTACTGCTTCACTCTGTCCACTCTAATCGTAATTTATGATGATACTTTTATCTTTGTCTCATAACACTGTACTTTTAAGCAGTTGAAGTCAGTAGGTCCTATGTATAAAGTTGAATGTATCAATTTGGTTGTAATGAAGCATTTTGGATTTAGCTTCTAAAAAGCCTGAACAAGCTTAATGTGTTCATGTAGCCAAGCTCCTAAATGCCTGGCTTCTCTTGACAAATTAGGCCCTTGCCCAATTGGCACTTAGGGGAAAGTCCGATGAAACACTCTCCAGAATGCACTAAAATGACATGAAATACATGGGACCCTGCTTTTAATGTATCACTGCTGAGACATCTGCTGAGAGAAGTACTATTTCTCTGGTTCCAAAGGAAGGAACCAGCTTCATTTACAACCTGCCATGATGATGCCATCTTCTGTTTTCCATCATCAGCCTGCACTAAACTCTTTGATAAATGCTAAGAAAATATAAATATTTACTCCTTGTTTTTCTGAATAAGTTTCCTCCTCTTTCCATTGGACTTGAAAATACTGGGGTCAGAATAGGAGGGAAGTAGCATTAAAACCTGCCTGGGTTTTACCCATTCCATGTGATTCTGTGCCTATGTGTAAAGTCTCATGTATTTAGAAGAAATTTTATCCATTTCTAATTTCACTACTGTAGCTGGAAAGATTTTTGATCATATTAATATCCTCCTCTTCAGCCAGAATTCCTAATGCAATACGAGGCAGAACCTCTAACATCTTCTAATCAGTGCATTATTACATAATGTAAAGAAATGAATATTCCTCCAAGTAATCCTAATTCCAAGGCATTAGACAAATATATCTCAATAATGACACCAATCAATAATTTTGATAACTTTTATTTTTAGAAGTGAACAATGATTCATTACAGAGTTTCTGATGAAGCAATTACCATTCTCAAAAGATTGTTTTAATATTTTTAGAGTATAGATTGAATACAAATTTAAATAGACACACTAATTGAAATAAATTGAAGAGTACTTAAAATATCCCATTGAATGTGTGTGGCATTATTCCTAGTTTTATAGTGTCTCAACTAAATTAATTTGAGCAGAAAACAGTGATTAATTTGTCTCAAAATAGTAGTATGGAAAAATTAAACTTATGCATTCTAATGTGTGTGTGTGTTTGTGTGTGTGCATGTGCGTATGATTCTGTTTTGCTTGTTTTAACATCTTAATGATTATTTCTTTGTTCTGTTCCTCAGAGGATATTACTTCAACTGACTCAACCACTAAGAGATTTTATCAGCCCTATTAATCCAACATTTTCTAGTTTTCAAATATATCCAATTATACCTTTTATTTTGAACAAGGGCTTTAATGAAAAAAAGTAAATTACACTAAAATTAAACCATACTGTATCACAAGTGCTGCTCACAACCTGCCAGAACTTTCATGCTTCAAACCACAGGGCTAGGAAAATTGGCTTGTAGAAGTCCCCTTCCATATCTCTGTAATGGGCTCAGTTTCTAGGTACTGCTGCTACAAAGGTAAAGCATAGATATAATTTCTTCTATCTGTTACAAAGTATAGTGACTATGAAATTTAATTTTTTCTTCACTTTCTTCTTTCAGCTGGCAAAGTAAATAGAAATTCCAGATCAGTTTACATCAAAATTGGAAATATTCATTACCTATGAACTGCTTTAAATATTTTCAGTTCTTTCTGTTAGGCTAACTAACATTTGAGTCCTTCCTCTTCTTTATGTGTGCCCAGCTTCCTTTCTTCAATAATATGTTATCCATTAAAGCTCAATTACACATTACAATCTCTCTTGTGTGGATACTTTGAGGTGACTTTGCAGATGCCATTCATTATTGTGTATGTATATTGGAATAACTGCCACATAATACAAATGGGAGTTGACTTCCTAAAATAGATTTTACTGTATTACTGCCTTAAAATATGATTTTAAGATAAAACTTATTAAGCTTAACACTGAGTAAATATTATGAAGAAAAAAAAGGAATTCCTTAAAATACTTTTTTCTACATACTACTTAAATGAGAAAATTTTCTGAAATTCAAACATAGCAAGCTCCATTTGCTCAGCAATGAGGTACTTGCACAAAGTTCCCTCATGACTTTTTGGTGTACAAATTTAAAATAAGGAAGACTACTTCTAAGGAAATAATTTGATATAAAAGTTTGTATTCTTTTTAAAACTACTGCATTTAAAAAGTAATTTGAGTTGTAAACACTCAAGGATAAGCCAGTTTTAAGATCACATTATTGTGTCACAGTAACAGAAATGTGAATCACATTTATTACTTTAATTCATGGATTTAGGTTCTCCTAAATTCTTAACATTGAGCTACTATACTCTTGATAAAAGTTGTTAGGAAAATCCAAATCTTCATTTCTGGCAGCAAAGTGCCAAGAAATAATGTGCTATGATGAAATCACACAGTCAGCTGCTTTTTATTTTGGTTAACCAGGTAGTTTGAAAATTATTATCCCACTAGCACTGTCGTCAGATTTTAGAACAGAGCTAGAGGAATTATTAATGAGGTATACTTTGTGGTAGTTCTGTTACTTCTCTAGTGCTCCAGAACTAACCATGCTATTGAGGATGGATATGCAGAAATTATGCTTTTCACCAGGTAGCAGTTACCATAGGCGACCAAACATCACCTATCTATGGCGTCTGTATGTGAGTGATGGGCTAGCATGACTTTCACTACTCTAATTTTGCAGACTTAGATATATGATGAAGGTTGTATTTTTTGAAAATCTTTTCATTTCTTTACCTACAACATTGTTATTACATATGGAATTATCATTGAAATAATTTCAAATTAATATCTGATTTTATAGTAATAAAATTTGAAAATAAGTATTAGCAGTGGAAATTTTTGTTTATGTTTTATTGTTTTTATTTTGCTTACTAAATGAAGGGAAATTTTAATTAGTTTAATCTGGGATTTGGTAAATATTTCGTGCTGTCTGATGGTCCTACCATTGTGTAATTAATAATTTTGAAAAAGTCAACCAATCTTGGGGATAGAATTTGACGCCTAGAATATTAAAAAAAACAAAAACAAAAACAATTCTTTCTACAGTACATGTGTATTGGAGTTCAGTCCTGCATTCAGACTTGCAGTTGTATTATTTGGTGGTGTGTAAAAACAGCTATTGCATATCTTTGGGAGTTGTGAGGAAAACTAAGCATCTGAGGCTTTCTTTCATTCTTTTTGTAGGGAGAAAACCAGTTTAACTTGAGTGAAAAGAACATAACCTGTCTTTAACTGTGGTCTTAATTGTGAGAAAATGGGTGAGTTTCCCCTCTTTATCAC
Organism: Xerus rutilus; assembly: GCA_028644305.1. NCBI lineage: Eukaryota > Metazoa > Chordata > Mammalia > Rodentia > Sciuridae > Xerus > Xerus rutilus. The sequence continues at coordinate 40,438,100 of CM053417.1, forward strand.
TACGATTTTCTCTGGGCATGCAGGTTATTCAACCTTAGTCTGTTACAAAATATTCACTACAATTTTTGTTTCATGATCTGACCTTTGTTTCTTTATATCATAAGAAAAATTACATGTAGTTTGTTTTATCTGTCTGAGAACTTGTTCAGGGCCATTTATTTGAATGCTGCTTGTAATTTAACTCATAACAAGATTCCTTACTCCGTGTTGTAAGTATGAATACAGATACTGTCCAAAGTGTCCTAAGAGTATGTTTGAATTCACAGTAATGAAAGTTACAAAGTTTGTGCAAAAGATATTGTACACCACCGGAGTACATAGAGCTTGCTATAGTTAATTTTATATGTAAAGCTACATTTCTTATTAAAACTATTCTGTGCTACATTAAGAGTTTCTGATTTAATTTTTCTCTAACAATAAAACTGAATGCTCATTTTAATCTCTAAAATCTGAAGATGCAATTGCATATATGTGATGTTTCTAAATGTTGTAATAAATCATTGGAACCTTTTAAACACCATAATTGCTTTGGAGCTCTTCAAGTTTTCCAATAGTCATGAAGTAAACACGGCTGTGGTGATTGCGCAGGGTAGAGGTAAAGAACAGCTTTAAAAGAAAAAGAAAGACATTATCAGTAGATATTTAATACACTGTCACCAGATATTTCATAAATAAAACTGTTTAGTACTAGTATAAAGCTATAATTTCAATTTATCTGCATCTGCTAATTAAAATACTAAGCCAAACTGTTGTTTGGAGCAGGTTTTCCTCCAACCACAGTTTAAAAATTTAAATTAGTTTGCAGTTTAATTTACATACTTAAAATAACCTTCCTTACATTCTATAGAATTACAATTCATAGTTTAAATATTTTTGTATGTGAGATTCATATGCTGATGTTCTTGAGTAGTTTTGATTTTTTTTACTTTAAAATCTATTTTTACTCAAGTTGGCATTTCTTTCAATAAAAGGAAAAAATTTCTGATGTTATTTATCATTGCTTCTGGTGTTTAAGAAGCCACTGAAAATTTCTGCTTGCTGCAATTTTCTGTTTCATTGAAACAGAGTGAGAGCAATAAATTGATATAATGAGTTAAACCAAATGGCTTAGAGAGGGACATGTTGGGTAAACATGGACTGTTCCTCAGAACAGAACATGGACATAAATATCAAACATAGGTCCCTTTGTAAGGACTAAATTTATTTTTGACATTCACAGTGGATAAATCCTTAGAATATGAGACATAATTATCATGATGAAGATAAGGTACACTAGCTACTTAACACATTGTATGTGCCAGACATTCTTGTGAGATGCTTACTACGTACGCATTTTGTGAATTTTCACACTTGTTCCCAAAGCAATTATTAATATTCCTGTTTTGGAGATGAAGGAACTAAGGCTCAGAAAGATCACACTCCTCAAGTTCTCATACCTAGTTAACTGGCAGAACCAGGACTGCATTGTAGGTCCACATGGCCTCTAATATGGTTCTTGCCATTACATCATTTTACATTAAAAATCAGCATCCTTGCTTAATTTGCTGTGATTTACTCTAGTTGTTCTGATATTAACTTGAAACCTCTGCAATGTCTTTTAAATGGGAAAGTTTCTTATCTTATTAGGATTACTTCTCCACACTATTATTTCCCATATGTTGTAGGAATGATAATGGTTTCTTGCAATGTACTTTTCCATCTAGCTATTTGAAATAGTCATTGAAATTGATCGAATTACAGAAATAATTGCCAAATCGTTTTTATTTTTCTTTTCTGCAAAATAGATTTCATAATAGCCACTTGTGAATATAAATTGATAACTTTTACACTACCAAGCATAAGATATCATGCAATTAGGTACTCTGAAATGTAAAAACCTTTTCCTTGTACTATTATTGGATTATGTTGAAAGTTGTAAAAGACTTATCCCCCTACCCCCTGCAAAAAAAAAGGGGGTGACAAGTGGAGAAAAGGGAACTCTCATACGCTATTGGTGGGGAAGTAAATTAGTACATCCAATTTGAAGAACAGTGTAGAGGTTTCTCAAAAAAACAAAGATAGGAGCTGGGGTTGTGGCTCAGTGGTAGAGAGCTTACCTAGCACATGTGAAGTGCTGGGTTTGATCCTCAGCACCACATAAAATATACAAATAAAATAAAGGCATTGTGTCCATCTACAACTCAAAAAATATTTTAAAAAAAAAACAACAAAAATCTATCATATGACCTAGCTATCCCATTTTTGGATATAAGACCAAAGGAAATTAAATCATTACACCAAAGACATACTTGCCTATCCATATTTATGGCAGGACTATTCACAATAGCTTGGGAATCAGCTTAAGTATCCATCAACTGATGAATGGATAAGGAATATGTGGTACATAAACACAAAGGAAAATTAATTAGTCATAAAAAAGAATGAAATTGGGCTGGGGTTGTGGCTCAGTGGCAGAGTGCTTGCCTCGCACATGTGAGGCACTGGGTTCGATTCTCAGCACCACATAAAAATAAATAAAATAAAGATGTGTTCATGTATAACTAAAAAAAATTAAAAGAAAAACCAAAGAAAAAATAATGAAATTCTGTCATTTTGCTGCAAATGGAGGTTAGACTTAATTGGTGCACAGTGTATGCATGTGTGGAAATATCACACCAAACCACATTAATATGTACAATTAATATACATTAACCAAAAAAAAATATAAAAATATTTTGAAAAGACAGATTTGCTCAAGAGTTTTTGTTTAAAAATGCTATTTTAATATAAATATGTAAAGGACTATGGACCAAATATAATAAATTAGTTTCTACCAACCAAAAAATGGATAAATTTTGCTCAAGACAGAACTAGAAATTTTTACTTTTTTGAAAATGAGGTCTTTTTGGAACAGAATTTTATTATCTATCAAATTCATGTTTCTACTGGAAAAGGGAAATTGTTTTATCAATAGTATGCTAATTTAAAAAATATAACAGAATGTAAAGGACATAAATTTATTTTGTTAATTTCAATGATAGCTGTACTTTTGCTCTAACTGAAGAGTATCAACATACCTTGTCACCTCGGGTACACAGAAATCTCAGTTTCTTGATTGACCTGCGTTTTAGCTCACTTTCCAGAGCCCTTGATTGCAAAGAGCGTACTTCAATGGCCTTTTGGCCCCATCCTGTGGTTCGTTGTGTACACTCAAAAGCTACAATACAAATGTAAAAAATCAGAAAACCACAAAATCTTTCCAGCAGTGATAGAAAATTATAATTACAATCAATGTTTGATTATTATGGTTCATTACTAGAGTTCAGATTAACCCATCCTTTTTCTCCCTCCTTCTATAGTTGGTGATTTGACCATTTTGCTGTTCAACAGTGTTTTCAAACTAGCTATTTTAAGTCACCATTGCGACCAGCACTGAATTACTAGATCTCTATTCATTCTTGTATTCATTTTCTCTAAGACCACAGAAAAAGTCAAGGATTAATTCTACCCTGTTTGTAGAAATTCAATTCAGCTATTCTTTATTTAATAGTCTAAGTGAAGTACAATGTTTCTAATAAAGATTTCTAATAAGGCAGGGTTCATGTTTGTGCTCATGTGACATACATGGAAACCTAATTCTTAAAAACTAATAAGTGTTAAAACTGACTTGTTCAAATAATTACTTTAGCAACCTTAATATAATTGAATAAATTACCATGTTATAAGCAAAACCAATGCTAATTTGATACTCTTAAGGCTTTTACTGCTTGGGAATTTTTTATTAAGATCTTAACTAGTTTAGCCCTGTTTTATAATACTTTGTGACAATATAGATTATGAGAAAAATTGCCTTAAAGCAGAAAACCTAATTATATAGATAATGATATAGTCAGCTGGTGTAAGGTATTTTGTGGCACTGGAAGCAGCAAAATCATTAAATGTTTTAATTTCAAGATGCTATTCTTTTTTAAATCTTTTTTTAAACCTTTATTTTATTTATTTATGTATTTTGTATGTGGTGCTGAGGATCGAACCCAGTGCCTTATGCATGCAAGGCAAGCACTCTACCACTGAGCCACAACCCCAGCCCAAGATACTATTCTTTATGTACTTTGTAGGGAAAATTCCATAAGTAAATTAAATCAAGACATTTAAAATAATATCAAGATTTGTAATTCAATTTTAAGTAGTCCAGAAAACATAAAATAAAGCACTTTCATTTTCATATTAGCACAATTTACATCAGAATTCATTGATTTGATTTTCCATTCTTTTCTATTTTGAAGGGAATAAATTCTGCTTGATATAATTATAGGTCTTTTAATTTTTTCCTTATCTTTATCAAAGTTTCTAGGATGACTTTGTTTAAACCAAATTGACCTGACCTACCTATGTATATATTAAATATACATAAAAGGGCTTATGAAGGAATTTTTGAACTTTTATAAAGAAGACTTTTTTTAAAAAAACCAGGGATTGGACCCGGGGTCACTTTACCACTGAGCTACATCCTCAGCCATTTTAATTTTCTTTTATTTGAGACAGGGTCTTGCTAAGTTACTTAGGGCCTTGCTAAGTTGCTGAGGTTGGCCTCAAACTTGAAATCCTCCTGCTTCAGCCTCTCAGGTCATTGAAATTACAGGCACATGCCACTTTGCTCTATAAAAATGACTTTCACAGGCATGGTGTGAACAAAAAGACTCTCGCTTCCTTTAATATTAAAACTAATTATATTCAAACTAATTTTGTGTATAAAATTGACATCAAAGGTATAATTAAATTACAATTATATTTTGATTCAGAAAGTGGCTGTCCTACAGGAACTTTATAAGTCCTATTTCAGACTACAATTAAAATCACTCCAGATTATAAAGAAGAAACTAGTGACCTGAGCAATGGGAATAATAAGTTTAGTCTATGGATTTAATTTTTACCCATGTGACTACTTCATTAAAAAGGGCATTTTTGTCAACAATCACATACAGAATAAAACTTTCTCAACTTAATGCACAGGCTACTTGCTGATTCCAAGTACACAGTTCATACGGCATCACATAATTTCTACCTTAGTCCTGAAACACATAAATCTGCCACTTAAGCAAGCTACTGAGCTAGCTTGCTTTCTGAAATAGAACTCACCCAGTGGTTTGAAAGTGGGGATATTTAGTAAAATTTTCTGTAATTGTTATGTTTCTGTATATTTGTTTGAAAATGCAGAGCAATGATCTTTTGATCTCATTGTCAAAGGTATGTGTTACAGTTCAAGGAAATATAAAATTTATATACAGGAAATCTGGATCTGCATGAGTTTTAAAAAGTAAAACCATTGTTTTTAGACAGAAAAATAGAATAATTGGTTTTGTTAATAGCACTGTTATGATATAGTATACTCTCAACATACCCTTAATACTTAAACTAAAATATAAGGTGTTTATAGCACTATAATTTATTTTACATGTACATGTCTTTCAAATTCTTGCAACTTAAAATGGCTTTTGGTTTAGGTCAGAAATTTTCCTGCCTAAGTATAAGAGATATACAAGATGACGTTTTAAGATCTCTTTTACTGCTGTAATTGTCTAGTGGCATAAATATAAGCATATCTTGAGTTTCCAAATTTAAACTGAGTTACTTTATTCCCATTTCTAATTAACATATTGATCACAAAACTACTACAAAGGTTATAACATGATTAATTTTTTTAACTTTCTTTTGCTCGAGATCTGTCAATTATACTGTAAGCATTTACCTTCTGTCAATTAAAATGATTTTAAATCCTCTGTGAGTACTTTGCTGAGGAAAATAGAGCAGGTATTCAGGGCAATCCTGAACTATGTATGCAAACAATAAAGTATTCTGCTGATGCAATGCAAAGTGCCATTATCCCATAGGGAAAAAATGTCCATTTATAAAAAGTTCTTTCAAACTGGTCCTCAAAACCACTTCAGGATCATTTTCAGCCATTTTACAAAGATTCCAGAGGTTTGAGGCTTCTCTCTGGACAAAGTACCTTTCTCTCTCTCAATCTCTCTCCTTTCTCTGTTCTTTTCTATATACACATACACACATACACACACACACACTTGCCTTCTTCCTTTATTTGCTTCATTTTTGCTTCATTAAACTCCTCTTCCTTTGGGAATAGTTATTCTCCATTTAATCATTCTACCCTCTCTAATATTTTTCCTTTCACTTTGCATTCTGGTCTCTATCTAGAATCACCCCTATAGTCACCATGCCTTAGAAATAATTACAAGAATCTCAAATTGTTTGGATTTCCCACCTTGTAGCAAGTCCTTCATTGGTTAGGAAGAAAAAAAATGTCCTGGTCTAAATAAGATAAAAAGATAGTTTCCTCTGTGTTGCCATCTGGGTGGTACCTAATAGGTATTAAGGTCAGACATATTGCTTTCTTCTAAATGATGTGATTCTTCACAGGCACATAATTCACTGAAGAGAACACTATTGACTACAAAAGAGACATATTTTGCTCTTCTTTGGAAGTTTCATAAGATAAAGTTAAGCCCCCCAACTCATCATGATGGAAAGAAGCATTTTCAATGTTTATGTAAAGATTGCAAACAAAGGGAGTGAAAGCAAAATTATAGATTGTTGTGGAGAGGAATTAGTTCCTATTTCAATTATGCAACTGTTTCAAATGAACCACTCAGAAAACCCAAATCAGTCTCTTTGTGCTATTCTTCATGCATATGCTAAGCATATCACAAAAATTTCTTCACTTTACTCAGGGAATACATGTGCAGGACTCCAAATTAATACACTATACCTTGAGAGTGTAATAATTCAGGAAATCTTTGCTTAGGACACATTTTTTCCTTGAAAAACTTCTCTGGGATCATATGAAAGAATAATAAATCATATACATACCAACAGAAGACGGTATGTCTTTCCACACTTCAAGGATCTTCTTGAAGAGTTGTTCATTTGCTTCCACAGAGAGAGCTTCAGCGTTGAAGGTGAGCATCATGCCAATTCCCAAGCAATCAGGTAAAATGATGATATTCTGTGGTATAATGATTTCCAGGGGCTGGAATTATGTTCCATAAACTTTATATGTCCAACATTATATCGCTACTATTGTAATTGTAGCAGCTTAACTGAGTAATAAAGACCAAAGAGATTCAAAGTGTAGGAAGGAAGGTAACAAAAGAGCTGCTTTCCTTATGTCATAGAGTGATCACTATTTAATGTTCTCCTTTTTATATAAGAGAAAGAATGGTTTGAAAAAAGAAGAGATGTATTTCCCACACAGAGAAATTGCTTTAAATTACACAAAGTATAATGTATAGTTATAGAACAAACATTATATAAGAGACTTGGATTTAACTTTCATTTCAGAAAATAATGAATAATTTGATAATGAATGTGTCAACCAAGTAATGAATACACAATCCTTGGCTGTCAGTAAAATTCATTAAAATAAAAAATAGAAAATAAACCTAAAAATAACTTGAGCTTAATAAACTTATAAGGGGCAACTTTATATTCTTCACAGCTTGAAATATAATAGTCATACCTCTCTGCAAAAAAAATGTAGGATTTCTTATCCAATTTATATAATCTTAAAATCCATTGAATACACAAATTCAGAGATGTATTAGTTAACATAAGAGGAAATACTAAGAAATATCTAAGTACTTCCAAATTTCATGATACATAAAATACGTGACAAAATTTGCTTAAACTACAGATATTGTCATAGCAATGGTTCTTCCCTGATAAATAAACAATTGTGTTATATTGTTTCTCCAAATTAGAAGGTAAAAGAAAAAAAGACCAAAAACTATACTTGCCAAACCCAGCGTACTCAGGCCAAGGGCTTGAGGCCATGTCTCAGCAACAACAATCCTTAAAACTAAAATGGGGATCCAGAGGCGAAAAGCAATTTTAATGCGTTCCCTGGGCACTTGCATGAGCAATTGAATCAGAAAAGAGATGAAGGAAGAGAATAAAAGAAATTGCAAGAACGAAAGTTGTCTCAATAAAGTCTGTAAATGATAAAACTGGACTGTGCAAATCCAGACGGCCTCTGAGGTTATCTTTCTTCTCAGATGATTTCTGAAGTAACCAGATATTCTTTAGCACACGTGGCTTCCTTAAAGCATTATAGCTTTTGTAATCTAGCATTCTTGCAAAATTCTTATTTTTAGTACATTCTGTTTCAGAAGACACCCCTTGTCTCCCTTAGAGTCATTTTTCTTTTAATGGGTCAAGACACTAGGGCATTTTGCTAAAAATATTTTTGAATATACATAAGGAATCCTAATTAGGTCAGAACATGACTTTAAAAAATGTATCATCTTTCATTGTATCTTCCATAGTAATTAAGGAATTCCTTCAAAAAGAAATAATTTTCGTTTATTAGTCGGGTAGGACACTGGGTTCAAACTTCTTCAATGACTTTTCAAATGAGTATAAACTTGGACCAATGCTGTGAGTTTCGATATTGCCATGGATTCTAAGTAAATGCTCTTTGAATCAACATAAAAAATAAGATTCAGGAAGCTATGAAGAGTAATATAATATTCACAATATATAAAAGAGTAATGTAATATTCATATCAAAATTATTCTGACCTCATATTTAAGTGGTTTTGACTGAGGTTGGTTCAGTATTTCTTTTACATTATAAATAGGGTAAGTTGCATATCATCATAGAAAACCACTGGTGATCAGCTAATGGTTATTAATATAACCAAAACCCTTTAAAAATTATCCACTAATATTCTGACAATTGATGCATGTAATGAATTCCAGAGGTATGAGATGATTCTGAAGGTATTCAAAATATCACATGTATACTAATTTAATAGCGCATATAATTTTTTCTCCAGAAATTTTTATGCCATGCTAAGCTGTTACAATTTTAATTGCCTACAAACTGGGGATTAAAAAAAAGTTGAAGCAGAGAATTGTTGATGCAGGCTTTCCTTTTAAATATAGTTTCAATAGGAAAACCAGCATTGCCATCATCAAATTTGAGACAAAGAATTATGTTTTGTATGGTGTATATGTAGGAGTATTATATTATGTTTAAGTTTTTTATATAAATGATGTGAGTGTATTTCTAAAACTATCCATAATTTAGATGCTACACCATATTTTCACTACTTAAGAGCTAAGGTGCATTTGCTTTTAAAATGCTGAAATCTCTGATGAGAAATCATAACTGTAATTGGTATGATAAAGCAACATTGGATTATTTACTATGGATCACAGTTAAAGTAATACAATAAAAGAGGATACACATGATAATTCTGATACTGACGTTGCATTTTTAAAAATATGTTAATATATTGAGGGGTAGAGAAGGAGTAAGGCTAGGACTTCAAGCTCAAATACCTCTTAGAGCCTATTATTATAAATATAGAAAGACAGATGGATAGAGATTGTAGAGCATATATCCTATCTGGAAAGGGTCAAACATGACTCAGTTCCAGTTGATAGTGGCCAGGTAGCAATGTGGGCCTGAGGTGTCCAGATGTTCCAGTTTATCAATAGAAGTACAGATTTTAGTTTTAAACTTTACTTATTTAAAGTAAGCAAGGTGATAGACAAACAAAATATATCTGGAGAATAGACTCAGCTGTCTGGACTCAGAAGCCATCAGTGATTTTTGTTTAAGTGTGACCACTTTCTGGAAATCCATACTTACTTTTTAGGTCTCCATTCAATTATACGTATTGTTACTCACATTTTTAAACGTTTCAGTTTTGATGTTTGGAAAATTTCAGTGTTATACAATAATTTCTAGGGATCCAAGAGTAGTATCTTACGTTATTTGGCAGGGTCACATCAGACATAACTTCAGATTCTGCATCAATGATGTGATAGCCATCTGCTGAGCTGAAGAAAATCTTTAGTGTTTTCTCAGAACCAATAGCCAGGTCAACTGTCACTGGCTTATGACCAAGAGTTGGAAATACCTGCAAATATAAAACCAAATATGGCCAAAAGGCATTCGGACTAAGGTAAAAATTTCCCCACTCTTTTCCGGATTTATAGGTTTATAAAACCCAGGTGGATTTTCAAAATGGCATATTGTATTTAAATACCTATGCATTAGAATTTTTCTCAGGTCTGTTATAACAACAAAGACAAATATATTTAGGTTCTAAATATTGTTTCCCTTGAAATATCAAAATGCTAATGATTATGAGAGCCTCATATGCCTCTACACTGTTTGCTATCTTTAAATTCCTTGCCTTGAGCTTCAGTAAATGAAGGAGCTCATCTGGTCTCTTAAACCGGTTTGCTGGATCAGCTGCCTGTATTTTTGCCAGTATTCGTATATAGGCTTCATAGGACATGTAGTCTCCTTCGGAGTCTGCTGATTGATCAATGCATACTTGGTAAGGAATGAAAAAGGCCAGATATGTTAACTTACCATAGACTGGGTGTAACCTAGGCTCCTGTGGTTTCTAATACAAGGAAACTAAAGGCCAAACAGGATTCATTGCCATGATCAGGTCACCATGGAGGACTGAGCATTGCAGGATTCACCATACTGTAGTCATGAGGTGGAATTCAAGAACTGGAGTGAGAACTTGGAGAGGAACTGTGTATCAGGCTAGACAGACTGTTGGTACTTATCTCTTTGTTTTCCAGTCCATACCAGGTAGCTCTGACCAATCAGCAGACACCCAAGAACAAACCCATATCCAAACACTGACAGCAGGTACAAAGCCCAATTTAGGAAGATCAGATCAAGGATGTGATTTGTCAGGACACACCAAGACTGTCTATATAGTAGACTATGCTATTTATTTAAAAAACAGTTATAGAGGCTGGGATTGTGGCGCAGTGGTAGCATGCTCGCCTAGCATGCGTGAGGCACTGGGTTCGATCCTCAGCACCACATAAAACTAAAATATATTCTGTCCACCTACAACTAAAAAAGTAAATAAATATTTAAAAAAACAGTTATAGTGCAGATAGTCCTTGAGGAGCAGTTGTAAAAATCATTCCATCTTTATCATATACATGTGATGTTTGGTCTACGAAACAGACCATGTAAACACATCCTATTCTAAGATAGAAAACTATTATGTGAATATCTTACCGAGGTCTATCAGGATATGTCCCTATCAGCACTTTGTAAAAATCCATCTATGGACCAACTAGTTTAGTAGTGACTGGAATATTTGCTAAAAATATAGATTGACAGGCCCTACTCCAGACCTACAAATTCAGCCTGGGGTTGAGTCTGAGATCTAAATGTCTAACAAATTCTCCAGGCGATTCTGATGCACCTCCAGGTTAAGAGGTATTTGACTTGAGAGTACACTGTCATTTCATTAATCAGCCCTCATTGTAATGGAGTACATACAAAATAATCTTATTTAAGTGGAATTCTGGAGCATTGTAATTAAGTTGCATACAGTACTCACTTTATGTGATGTGATAAAAAATATCACCAGAAGCTTGTTTGTGACACTAAATGGTTCCCTTCCATGGCTGATCCATAAAACTCCAGTTAAATCATAATAAAAGTGGGAAAAATGGTTAAGCCTAACCGCTGATATGCCTCACAATAGTTTTAGAGAGAAATGTATGTAGAATTCCAGTTTGGAAGGAATGTAGACCCACCCATTTCCTACATAACCCCACCTATTGTAGGTATGGTAACTGGAGCAAAGCTTTTCTCTTCCCTCTTTCCCCTTCCAATGGTGTTCCTCCCTCTACCATCTTCACACAATTTCTTACCTTCCCTCTACTCCCCCCAACCAAAGAGAGAACAAGGATTTTCTCAGATTCAAGGCATTTGGGGTGGCACCCGAAGCCCATGTTTGGGCATATAGAAGCAGAGGTCTTCATGCTGACTACAGGAATTGGGAGTGAGAAGCTTGTGGGGAGGTCCTGTGAAGGGAAGGGTAAGGGATTTTCCTCACATTCTCCCTTGCTGTGGTGCCTGTGGATTATCTAAGAAAGGGTTAAATGATAATTATTGATATGATGCATTCCAACTGTAGAAGAATGATATTTATTTCCATATATGTATTCCAAAATATTTTTTAACAATTTCTTCTCAAAAGAACAATGTCATGATCCAAAGGAAAATGAGATCACTTACTTTAATAGCAGTGCTTTCATCAAAGGACTTTGGTGCCCATGCATAAAGATGAATTGATGATTTCAAAGCAATTGCAATGTATGTTGTTTCTTCATGTTGGACTACAATAATAAAATAAAAAGAAATAACAATACCACAGAATTAACAAGAACATTCAAGTCATTTTATTTGTTATTGAAAATGTCATAACCACTTTGTAAGAGCACAAACTGTATAATTTTAGAAAATCCATTTGGTTACAATTTGATGCCCCCAAATGTAATTAGGTTACTAGGTAGTTTTATGGAGTTTCTGCATTAGCCTTCAAGAGAATTCTAAATTTTCCACTGAAAGCTACAGAACACTGATGAAAGAAATTATAGACCTAAATAAATGGAAAAACTTTCCAGGTTCATAGTAGACTTACTGTTAGGACAGCAACACTCTCCAACAAAATCTCTAGATTCAATGACATTGCTAAAATGTCAATGGCCTTTTTTTTTAAGAAAAGATAATTTTAACATGAAATTGTAAGAGGTTCTAGGTAGCTAAAACATTCTTTAAAATCAAATTTGGAGGACACACATTTTCTGATTTCAAGCAATATCATTCACAATAGCTTAGAAAAATACTTCAGACTCAATTAAACCAAGTAGATGAAAGACCGATACAATGAAAATTTAGAACACCAGAAAAAGAAAATGAAGATGACCTTGGAAGGTAGAAAGACTCCATATGTTCTTGAATAGGCAGAATTAATATTGTCAAAATGGCCATGCTACCAAAAGCAATATATAAATTCAATGCAATTCTCATATAAATGCCATGACGTTTCTCACAGAACTAGAAAAAAAAGTCCTAAAATTCATATGGAAGAATAAAAGATCCAGAATAGTCAAAACTATGCTGAGCAATGAGAGTGATGCTGAGGGTATCACAATACTTGATCTCAAATTATACTACAGAGCCATAGTAACAAAACCAGCATGGTATTGACATAAAACCCAACATGAAGAACAATGGAATAGAATAGAAGACACAGAGATAAATCCACATAAATACATTCAGTTGATCCTTGACAAAAGTGCCAGAAAAATACATGGACGAAAAGATGGTGTTAGGAAAACTAGATATTCCTATATAGAAGAAGGAAACTAGATCAACTGATGAATGGATAACAAAAGGACAAAAGATGATATATCTATACAAAGCAATACTATACAAGTGTAAAGAGGAATGAAGTGCACAATTCACGTGCACTTTCAGTTGATACATTTCATAGTATATAAATTATTTCAATAGGACTGTAAAAAGCATGCAAATGTATATGCTTGCTCTCAGCCCTTCTAGTTCCCATGGAATATGTTTTCTTCCTTGATAGATTCATACTTTACATTAAACCCCTCTTCCTTGTTTGGTATTATGTTTTGAATATATAGTGTTCCCCAAAACCTCATGTGTGAGACAATGCAAGAACATTCAGAGGCAAAGTGATTAGATTATGAGAGGTGTGTCTTAATCAGTGAATTAATCCACTTGAATGAATTCACTGGGTGGTAAATTTGGCAGGTAGGTTATTGGCTGGAGGAGGTAGGGCACTGGGGGTATGCCTTTGCGGTGTATATTTTGTCCCTGATGAGCAGAACTCTCTCTTCTTCCTGGCTGTATTGTCCTAAGGTGATTTCCTCTGCCATGCCCTTCTTTCATGATGTTATGCTTCACCTAAAGCCCAGAGGAATAGAGTAGGCTCACTATGGACAAACTTCTGAAACTATGAGCCAAAACAAACTTTTCCTCCTCTGTGTTGTTCTTGTCAGGTATTTTGGTCATAGCGACAATAAAGCTGACTAAAACAGCTGGGATATTGATTACTTATCTCTCTTCTCCTTTTCTCTGAGTATAGCTTCTTCTTCTTTTTGGGGGGAGAGGTACTGGAGATTGAACTCAGGGGCACTTGACTACTGAGCTACATCCCTAGCCCTATCTGTATTTTATTTAGAGATAGAGTCTCACTGAGTTGCTTAGGGCCTAACTAAGTTGCTGAGGATGGCTTTGAATTTGTGATCCTCCTGCCTTAACACAGCCACTGGAATTACAGGTGTGTGCCACCATGCCTGACTAGCTTACTCTTTCATTTTTTTTTTTATCGTTCCTAGGTAGGTCAAGGAGCATGATTAATAAAACACCAAAAAGTATTCTTGGTTAAGCAAAAACTTCCTATCAATTTGATATGGAGAAATAATTGGTGCCACTCTATTCTTTTATGAATCTTGGAAGGCTATGAAAATACCACTAAGTATGATCCATTGCTATCCCCCTATATTAAGCTGCTACCACTCTACCTGACAATGGGATGCACATTTTATTACTGTTGCTTTTGTTGTTCCAAGTCCTAGGGTGAAATGGAATGGAGTCAGCCAGGAACATTGGACTTAACTAATTCAGACCCTAAGAACACTGATTTGCTAGATGGCTACCTTTACGACCATGTCTTATTGAGATAAAAAATTACAAAATAATAGGAAGTATTTCTGCAATATAAACTCCTATCTAGGGATAACTATCACCTCTGGGGATAGCAAATTTGCATAAGATTGGAGGAAAGTAGTGATACCAAAAACTAGAAGAAAGTAGGTTATATATTTAATTCTTTAGTTATCTAGGTCCTAATTTCCCCCTTTTAATTGTATATATGTACATATGTGTATACATTTGAAAACATATCCTGGAAAAGCCACTTTATATACAGAGCAACAACGGTCAGTCAGAATAGAAATATCTTGTTGCAATACATATAATGAGATTTGAGCTATCTCCCACCTATGCTACCAATTCACCTGATGGGGCAATCAGTGATGAAGAAAAGAAGATAAAGAAGGCTAATAGTAGAGGGAATTTGCTTCAGAAATGAAACAGAATGGGATGATATTACTTAGCAATTGTTTACAGCTGAAAGCAGGGCTCTGTGACCTTAGAGTTGCTACTTCATTTCATAGTGGATGGTTGTGAAGAGATTGAGGATATGAAAACTTTCTCTAACCAAATAGGAAACAGTGATTATACTCATTAATACTGACAATGAGAGCAAGAGTCAGCATGCCTTAGAAGATTGTTTTTCCTGACCCATCATAAAATTTCCTTGTCAGTATTAAGAGGAAATCTATTTTATTACTGTTTCAAAGAAAGAACACATGAGTCTCTGCACATTGTTGAAGACACATCAAGAATGTTTATATAGTTGAAACCATATATATATGTGTGTGTGCACAAAAAATCAATTTAGCTGAAATATTCAGGTCGAATGGGAAGAAAAGAAATATGAGGAAGTAAATCAAATTTAATTTCAATTGCTATTTCAGTTGGTCATTATTTTCTCATTAATAGCCAAGATTGTAGCAGAAAAGACCTGGAATACATCTCAATGAAATTCACAAATTCTTTCCTTTCTCTATTTTGCCTTTCATGGTTATATACTTCACCAAATGAAAGGAAGCAAAATTTGAATAGCTATAGCAAATATGAAAGAGGACATACGGACACTGAAGTGTTCACAACCAGTCAACTTATCAATAGCTTTGCAAGCTTCCTCTGTCTTCAGCATTTCTTCTTGCCTTCTTTTACTTTCTGGGTCATTATTCAAAATCTTGTTTCTCAGCCAAGTCAAATGATACACCCGAAGTCTATTCTTACGGCCTGATAGATAAGAAAAGATACATATATCAATTCCATCCATCCTCTTTTTTATATCTTAGAAGAATAAAAGAGTAAAGGTATTTTGCCTTTTTAAACAATTGTTTTCATTAAGTTAAAAAGAACTTTTAACACACTGCATTGTATCAGTGTCCCCTTTAGGATTTGGAAATGTGAGAGCAAAGTCAGTCTTAGTGTCTCAATTCCAACAGGTAGTTAAAGTGTCTACTAACTACCTCTAAGCCTGTCTTTAGTGAGATCTAAAACATTTCTCTGGGACAGGTTTCAATTGCCACTAAGCAGGCAAAAAATCATTCATTCATTTGAAACTTGGGTTTTTACAAAGTCATGATCCCTCTGGGGTTCAGAGACCTAGAAGTTGTCCTTGATAATGTGTGTGTATGAGAGGGATGTCTAAATATTGGTGGCTTAGGCATTTAGGTCCATTAAGGTAAATCTCTTGGCATTCTATCATTCTAGCATGCTTATAAAATAGTTGGATGACTTTATTATTTTTAACAGTTTATCTTTTTTATTATTTTTATTTCTAATGATTTTAATATTTTTCTAAATTTTTGATTTATACAAAATATTTGTACATATTTATGAAGTACAATGTGATATTTTGATTTATGTATATATCAGATAGTGATCAACTTGGGGGTAATTTGCATAGCTACCAACTTAAACATCATTTTTTTTTGGTACTGGAGATTGAACTCAGGGCACTCGACCACTGAGCCTCATCCCCAGCCCTATTTTGTGTTTTATGTAGATATAGGGTCTCACTGAGTTGCTTAGCACCTCGCCGTTGCTGAGGCTGGCTTTGAACTCGCAATTCTCCTGTCTCAGCCTCCCTAAGTGCTGGGATTACAGGCTTGCGCCACCGCACCCAGCTAACTTAAACATCATTTTTTAATGGTGAGTAAATTTAATTCTTCTCCTCAAACTATTTTGACATACAAAATGCATTATTGATAATTATATTCATTCTGCTCTGCCACAGTACAACAGAATTTGTCTCCTAATTAAACCCATAATCTAATTATAACCAATCTTTCTCCCTTTTCACCTATTCAATCCAGTCTCTGGTAACCACTATAATACTCTCCACTTCTATGAGATAAATTTTTATGTTCTACTTGAGATCACATCTTTAATGTTACTTTCCTAATTGTAAATCTCAGCCAATTTTTACAATTAATTCAAGAAACATGGGCCATTAAAATTTCACATTTTTCTCCCTAAAACTGATTTATTTTTAGTTATTTTTAGGGTGTGTAAGCTTTGTTGTTGTTGTTATTATCATTATTATTTATTTTGAGTTGTAGATGGACACATCACCTTTAATTTATATATTTATTTTTATGTGGTGCTGAGGATCAAACCAGTGCCTCACATATGCTAGGCAAGTGCTCTACCACTGAGCTACAACTCCAGCCCTGGTTGATAGTACTTCTAATCTCAACAATAGAATTCTTATTTATATGATTATATGTGAATTAATTATGTTTTAAATAAAGTTTTTAGAGCAGTTTTAGGGTTCTGTTCTTACATGGTAAATCAAACTACTGAGTATCTTCCAATACATATAATCTGAGTGCTATTTTAAGTAAAAATAATACACATTTAAGAGAAGCTCAACCACTAAGGAAGGGCACATTTGGGTTAGAAAATACTAGATAAAAAATACAGAAATCTGTTATCTAGATGTGTAGTCTCTATTGACCTAGATATTTTTTAAAAAACTAAATATTGCTTCTGTACCTCAAATAATTATAAATGAATGTTGACAAAAGTGACTTAAAAAACCTTAAGTTCTGAGCATATCTATAAAGGATTTTCTCCTTAAGTTCAAATTAAAGCCAAATTGATACTATTTAGGAACACACATAATCAGTGTGGGACATGGCAATTTACATACTAATATATATTCTACACACATTTATATTATAAAATACATAACTCAGATAAATAACTATGATTATCATGATCTTATTCTGTAATGAAACCTATTTCTTCAACTTGTCCTCTTTTAGTCTGTCATCTTTTGCCTATAGTCAGAATTAATGCTATTGCTTTTTGGATACCAGGTCCTGTTTAGTAATCTTAATCACTATAACACCCATTTACTTGCTGTCTCATAGTCAAAGATCCAGGCTTTTACCAAAACTAAGAAATACAACTATTGTGTGGGGAAACTGTAGAGGTCTTTAAAAGGGAATCCATTCTTGTAACCAATGCTATCTTAGGCCTTATGATAAGTTTGTGCTAGGGACAAACTTCTTTAATAATTATTTGTTCACTTTGTTCTTTGTTGATTCTAACACATCAGAAGATATGGTGGATCCTGATGTGATCAGGTGTGCATGAGTGGATGTGAATTAGAGCTGTGAAGTTGTAGGAGGCTACTCTGAAAAGAACCTGTAAGGAAGAAAACAGTGCGGGTTTTCTTATCAATAATTAGGTGTGGTGCAATCAAAGGAAGTTACTTTCATTTGTAAATAGATAAGAATATATAAGTAGGAGAATCTGGTGTCCCAATTAAATGTTATATTTAAATTGTTCTCTTCTGAACACTTTCACCTGAGAAAGTCTTTAACCCAGTTTGCAGTCTAATTAATCTGCATAATTACTTAGCTAATTTTAGTTCTTAAACAAACCAGAGATGGTAATCAGCAAATTGAGTGGCTCTACAACTTGAATCTGGCGAAATGGTCGTCGCTTTATAAGTTTAGTAATGTCTGCCTTTCCACTTCTGTCCATCAGATACAGATTAGATCGAGTTCCCAGAAGCAAATTGACTCCTGTTCATGAATAAAAAAGAAACATACTATATTAACTCATTTTATATTTTATAACTGCATTTATATTACATTTTTGCTACTCCATTGTGATGATCTATGTAAAGGTGACTTTTATCATTTTTAGGTTAATGCTATCAAATATTGTGTAACTCTACTCTTTACTAACACACACATAAAATGCATTGAAATACATGAAAAGATAGAAGATAATGTTCTCAAGCAATGTGCTGTGAGCTCATGTCTGGTATGCCACCTTGCAAGTAGAATTTTACCTATATCTTAGCACCCTCTAGTTGCATTCCAAATTTTATTAAAATTAATCAATTCTTTTGAAAAATTACCGTTAAACATTCTTAGTGTAGCATATATAAAGAATTCTACTTAGTTCATTTCTCATCCTTTACTATAACTAAGGGTTCAAATGGTTTCAAAAACATTAGATGTAGATAATTTTTAAAATTGAATCATTCTATGTTCATGCAGATGTTCAAAGTTTTACATTGCTAAATGCCTGTAAAATTAGTTCTTATCTCTAAGTATCTAAATTTCTATACTGTTTTTTATTTCTTTACTGTGTCTATTTGTTCAAATATTAAGTACTGTTTAAAAAACAAAGAGAGGAATGAAATAGAAGAACTGAAGCTAAACCACACTTAAAAGTAGTGTGGCAGTTTTTCTCCATAAACCAAGACGTAGGAGAAAATTGGCCAAGTAATTAATAGAAGAAAACTTCAGTGTCTTCCATTTAGATAATATGAGGGTATAAGGAGAAAAGACAAGTGTTTCTGCCTTCATTTTCCCACTCAATCCTTCACCAAATCTCAAGCCAATGGCAAGTTTTGGAACTGCATCCCTGGGGACAAGAAGGGACACAAGGAAGGAAGAAGAAGTATTGTAAATTTTTACTATAATTTTTATTTTTCAAAATATAAAATCACTCATTTTAAAATGATTTAGTAGACATTAATCACATTTTTGAGTAGTTGCCAGACTGAAATGTTAAATGCCTTCTTGTTATTTGATACACTCAATTAGCAAACCTTTGAGGATAA
This sequence comes from Xerus rutilus, assembly GCA_028644305.1. Taxonomy (NCBI): domain Eukaryota; kingdom Metazoa; phylum Chordata; class Mammalia; order Rodentia; family Sciuridae; genus Xerus; species Xerus rutilus. Next base: position 40,457,700 of record CM053417.1, read on the forward strand.
CATTTTTTCTGTCAATTTTTCTGTCAATTTATATAATTATGTTTGCTACCTTGTTCTATTTTTAATTTAAAGCTCTTTCTCCTATTCAATGATACATTAAGTAAAATCTATCAAAAGTCAGAAGTTTGCATTTACTATGGATTTCTCTCCTCCTTGTATTCATTAATTCAGCTTTATTTGTGATTCAACTGGCTTTAGGTAAAATACAGTCTCAATATCACCCATATAACTATAACACTTTGGAAATAAAGGATTGAAAAAGTTGAAATTAAGACCTACAAATCCTTAAGACTGTTTAAAAACAAGATCTTGCAAAATCTTTTTTGTAAGACCTATTTAAGTATCTGTTATGGTTTGTATCTGGAATGGCCCTCGAAAGCTCATGTGTTGAAAGTTTGGTCCCCAGGAATATGCCGAGTTGGGGCTTTTCAGAAGGGACTGATCTCATCAGTGGGTTAATTTATCTGATGGTTTAATAATTTGAATATGCTACTAGGAGTTGGTAGAAACTGTAGGCAGGGGCATGGTTGGAGGAAGTAGGTTGCTGAGGGCATACTCTTGGGGACTATATTTTGTCCATTTCCCTTTTTCTCATTCAGCTTCCTGGCTGCCATAAATTGAGAAACTTTTTCCGCCACATCTTTTTGCCATTGTGTTTCTGCCTTGGAGCCAGTCAGTCATGGACTGAAACCTCTGAAAATATGAGCTAAAATAAATCTTTACCCCCTCTAATCTGTCAATATTTTGGTTGCAGCTAGAAAAAGCTGACTAACAGAGTATTATATGCTGAACACTACTCTAATTAGGAATACCAATCTGAAAATTTCAAATAATTATAACCTAGTCAAATTTTATATTTTATCTGAATTAATTAAGGTTACAAAGAAAAATAGAATAAAAAAGGAGGAATCAAATTATCAAAATCAATTCTGAGCAAATAAATACATTTTATTTGTTAATGACTTGGTAATAATAAACAAATGTTTTACAACTATGATTTTCATGGGTTTGTTACATAGATTTAAAAAGATTATTTTAAAAACAACCAAGTTTCAGAAATCAAACTCACCCCATAAAGAACCACAGAAGATCTCAGAAGTGAATTCCTTTTCATACATGTGAATTAGTGGTTTTTTACATGCAGGAGAGACATAGAGTGGGTTAACATTGACTTCAGAGGGTTGCTTAGGTGATTTCTCAGGTACTTCCACGAATCCAGCATATACTGTTAAGAATTAAGGGACAGATATTAAAAGAAATTACTAATCTATACATCATATGTGCCTGAGTGTTTCCACAAATGAGACACAGCCTAGAAAAGTATATTTTAATTTTTTTGTATTTTATTTTTACTGGAGGTGTCATATTAGTAATCCATAAGCCATTGGACATCACAAATAATGATGGCTAAAATACATTGTTGAATATGGATTTATTTTAAGTTATTGTGATTATAATGCAAAAACAAATCCAATGAGGGACTCAATTTCTCAACTAAATCTCACATTTAGGCACCATAATGATTTAGTGAGGAATAGATTTTTATTTTATTTTAAAAATGTTTTAATAGTGCCTTGTACATTATATTGGGGTTCATTTAGACATAATGATGCATGCATGGAATATAATTTGTTCTATTTCAGTACTCAGTACTTTGTCTTTCTCTCCCTTCCTCCCCCTGCTGTTCCCCTTCTTCTATTCTACTGATCTTCCTTCTATTTATTTAAATCAGTGCTTCATAAACATGCATAAAGATGGAATTCACTGTGGTTTATTTGTATATGTACATAACATAATTTGGTCAATTTTGTTCTTCAGTTCCTCCTTTTTCCCATCCTTGCTCCCTCCCTATCTATCCCCTTCCTGTACTCCACTGATCTTCCCTCGGATTTTATGGGATCCTTCCTTTTTTCTTGTTATTTTGGTGTAGTTTCTGCATACAAATGTAAACATTTGACCTTTGACTTGCTGAGCCTGGTTTATTTCACTTAACAAGATGTTCTCCAGTTCCATCCATGTACCAACAAATGCCATAATGTAGATTTTTAAAAATCATATATCAATATGAATTTGAGTCAATTGTATATGAGAAATATTTAATTCCATGCAGATTTTGAACAAGTGGTTAAATACTATTTAATGTGTGAACAGGCATCAGAATTGAAAGATCATAGTAGACACACTCACATATTGCACTGGCAAATTCAGCAGCAGCAGCAGCTCCCCCAGAACCTTTAGAAGGAGATGAGTGGCTGTCAGGAAAATCCAATTGTATTGACGAGTCTGATATGTCCTTATTGTCATTCTCATCATCAAATACTGAGGGTGCACTAACTGAGGCAATGGAATTTGAGGCCTCACTTCCACCATCTGGCTCCTAAAATGAAACCGAATCATTTTAAATTTATTAGGAGGTTAACTAAGAGAAGTATTCTAGGGATTACTTGAAAAAGTGAATGCAAAATGTTTAGTATCTTCATTCTTGTAACGTGCACAGTTACTTAAAAAATTCAACAATATCATCAATATAGAGGTAAATAAACTACTCTTCAGACAACTGATTTTAGAGAAATGCAAAGAGCTTTAATTTCCCACTGGTATGATTTGGGACATCAGAATTGTGGAAATATGCCAGGTACTGTGCTAGGAATCTTATTTAGTTATCTTCATGAATCTTTACAACTATTCAACAAGAAAGTATAATTATCTTCCATTTATTTATAATAAAACTAAAGTTTAGAAAGGTTAAATTATATTTTATATGTTGTAAACCAAGTAAGTAGGGGAACTAGACCTTGAAGCAAAAGTTTGTTTGTAACATTCAGCTGTGTTATGCCAAATAGGTGCTTGAAAAAATATAGAGCATAATATGGGGATGGATATCTTTTTCATTTTTTAAGGTACCTTGAGAGAATGAGTATCATGTAAAACTTACACAGAGAATTTTCAAATGACTAAGTTAGCGATGGAAAAATCAACTTACACAAATTCAGGGGTATAAACATATTTTGATGAAAATCTAGCATGCTTTCAGTAACTAACAGAGAAGACACTCAAGGATAAAAACCACAAAATGTGACAATTAAGGTGGCATTCCACATCCTATGGGAAAACATACCAACCATTTTTAGTAAACCTGTTTATTGATGAGCTCCTCTTTGTGCATGGTGATTCTTGGCACAGAGAGAGTTGTGCCAACCTGTCAGTGACTGCTTTTTATGAACTTTCCAGCCACAAAAGCATGTTATAGCAGTATATCCCTTTTAAATTAAAATGAAAGAAATACCCATTTACTCAGTAAATTTCCAAAAATATTCCTAAAGATAACTAGATACACCCAGGTGTACTATAAAACTTATGTTGAGGCATCCTGTTTTAATTATGCTAAGTGAAATAAGCCAAAGAGGAGTGAACAAATATTGTGTTTCAACTTATATAAGATACCTAAAGAGAAGGTAGAATACAAGTTACCACAGACTGGGCAGAGGGACTGGGAGTTAATTGTTCAGAACAATAAAAATGTAACAGAATTGGATACTGATAAAGATTGAACAATATTGTGAATGTTATAACTTCCACCAAATTGTAAACTTAAAGTAGTTAAAATGGTAAATGCTATGGTATGTATTTTACAATAAAAATAATCTTCCCAGGAAAAAAATTATATACTTTAACAGACACTACTTTGAACATGTGGTCTAAGTAAACAAGGCAAACAAATAAAAGACATTTGTCCCCAGAAATAAATAGAATCCTCCAAATTAGAAATAGTAAAGACACCCACACACCTTCAATTTAAAAATGTTTAAGAGTTTGGGTTGAAGGTTAAAATCTATTTGGAATATCTGGAAATGTCACATATCACATTCAGAAAAAATCCTCAAAATAAAAGGAATTTCTCTTTTTCAAGTGATGCATTACCTCCTGTTGATGTTCAAAGTCCTGGAATACAGGTCTCTCCAATCTTAGACCATCTGTCTCTGAACAATTTTCTCTTCCACTGAGTCCAAGTGCTCCATTATCATCATTGGCTCCACTGACTCTCATACTTCCATTACCCCTGCTACCTCTTCCACTAACTATATTGGTTCCGTGTCCTTCCTTGTCTCCAATGGCTGCATTGTCTCCACTGGCTGCACTTCTTCCATGGCTTCTACTAGCTCTATGGGTGCCATAGCCTCTGGTGGCTCCTTCTTTTTCATCACTTCCGTCACTACTTTCTGGCTTGTAACTTCCATCTCTGCCATAGCTTGCCCTGATAACAAGGACAAATTAATGAAAGAACTCCACCAAATAAAAACACATTTGAGAGTGAACAAATGAAATAAAATTAGAATTTATCTTATGCATATCTACCATTTCCAGGCATGTTTTAGCTCTATGTGAATACTATTGGTATGATATAGACAAGAAAAATGCTTGTGTCCTGTTACTCTTAAATATTGAATCAACACCATAGCATTGTCAATGAATTAGCTATATGTGGATAGTAGAGGGGAAAAATTCATTCTTTGTTAGGTATATATGTTAGGTTAGAAGAATAAACATGTATTTTTTTCTTAAATAATAAACTGCTTCATGCATTAGAAACTTCAGGGGCACATGAATGATCAATCCCGTATATTTGGCTCAACCACAACATATTAGAATAATTCTTCTTGCAATATATCAAGTTTATATTAATTTAAACATATTATATGATTTTCTAACACATGTAAAGGCTGCTTAGCTATAGAATCCCATTGGTTAACTGCTCCCAGCAGGAAGTACCAGTAATATAAACCTAGTATCTTGTAGAACTAAGATAGTCATTTAATTATTTCATAAAAACACTTCTTAAGAAAATATTGCCATACTTTCTTTTGCATAAGAGGCAACATTAAATGTATATGTGTGGAGTGATTCTAAAAGTAAAGTTATGTGACAATGTAATTCTTGGTAGATTTTTTAGTTGAAAAAAATCAAAAGATCTCTTGGTAATTTCCCCATTAATTAACCAGAAAAATGATCATGTTAGTTTTATTATATAGATGACACTATCTCAGCTGTTTGAGAAATGCATAGCTGTGTTTGCAAATATTAGAAGCATAATTAATTTTCCCCACTTCTCATGCCCATTGTGATTTTAGAAAGTAGGAAGTTTCAGTGGCATTAAATTTTTCCATATTTTTATTGGTGCATTATATTACACATAATAGTGGGATTCATTGTTTCAGTGGCATTAATTTTAACAGAAACATACAATTCTAGTTATAAATAAACTAATAAATACTTGAATGTTTTAAAATATAATATGCAAATAATGAGAAATTAAGCATTATGCATTAAAACAATTTAAAATATATTGTTGAAAACCAAACCATGTACCAATATGTAAATGAAATTAACTAATCTTTTTGATAATGCATCTTGAAAGTAAACCAAAGATGCAAAAAGGTCTGAAGTTATAAAACATGGATAGTGTAAGTAATCTAGAAAAACCAACCTTGACCAATTAGGAGCATCATCATGATTATCATCTATGTCATCACCAGACTCCTTGTTGTTGTCATCATCATCATGGTCTTCACAGACACCATTTGCCTGATCAACCTGGTTATCCAAGTCATCATTGCCATTGGCATGGTCATAGGTATCTTCATAAGCATCATTACAATCCTCATCATTGCCATCAGTATCAGCACCAGCATCATAGAGTTCAACATAATCACCATCCTCTTCAGGTGGCTGAATGACAGGTGCAGGAGTTAACCAATCATTCCGGAAGATTTCAGAGAGTGCATTATAGCCTACCCATTCATTTGTCAAGTACACAGGGGGTGATATTTTTCCTACTTTAAATCCATCTGGAACCTGTGTGCACAAGAAAGGTTAATGTAGTCTCTAGTAGCCTTTCATTTTAGATTGTTTCCATGCTAACAACAGTTTAAAATATATTCTCAATTGAAACAAAGATGTTTGTTCGCTCACTGGATATAGCCAAGATTTTAGTGAGGATGCCAAAACTCAAACGTCAGGCTCTGATTATTAGAGGACTTTCCAGATCACATAGCAAGATTTACTCACTTTGTTTTATGTATTACTCCTATTTGTCTGCTGAGGAGTAGACATTAACTTTTGATGCTGGACAGCAGAACAGATGACTTGATGCTGTATGGATACAGTCATTTTTCCTTTTGTTTTATCCCCTGACATTGGGATTAACGTGTCTTGAAATCAGTAGGTTAATTTTTCAGCTTTGAATTTACGTGCCTTAGGTTTCCTTAAATTACCTCAAACACTTTTTAAAAAGCAAATAAATATAAATTTGCCTCTTATGTGTAGTAGGTGCCATATAGCAACTTTTTGGTATAGATATGTATATTCTAAAGTAGGGGTAATTATAAAAATAAAATGATCTGTAAGCTTAGTGCAAAGAGTTTAAAGACTTTTTAATTTATGAAATCAGATAATATTTTTACTAAGTATTTTATTTTATGTTGTTCCAATACCCAAGGAATGCTATGAAACAAAATATTAGAAGCATAATTAATTTAGATATAAGCATAATTAACTTAGACATCTAATTGTACCCCTTACCCCTTACTTTGAGATCTACAAATATCTGTTTATTATCCCTCTCTCTCCAATATGTTCTGACAGAAGAAAAGTGAAGATAAAAGAGTCTGATCAATTAAGGGCTTTTCATTTAATTTTTAATTTTAAAGTTTGTATTCTGGATGTTCACATAGTAAAGGGAATCATTTTCAAAATAATACAAAATTAAACTATTGAAACTTTCCCTTTTATGCAAGTATGATAAAGTCTACATCAAAACAAATTGGAAATTAAGAACAGATATAAATGTGTTAAGATGGACACCTACATGGACGTCAATCAGCAACTTCTGATCAATAGTAGAATAAGGTGGTGATGACTGGGACCTCCTCCCAGTCACAGGACTCTCCTCCTCAGAAGATGATTCTAAGGAATGCCAAAAACATGTTAGTAACAGTGATGATTATAATGGCCACCTTCATTTGTTAGTGTATCAGTTCAATTCCATGTTTTTCTTGCAGCCTCTGTAATTCCATTCAGGAAATATCACCTGATAAGTATTTATGGGCCCAGAATCCTAAGATTTATCTATCTATCTATCTATCTATCTATCTATCTATCTATCTATTTATTTAGGTACTAAGGGTTGAACCCAGGGTTACTTAACCACTGAACCACATCCCCGGCCCTTTTTATTTACATTTTATTTAGACAGACAGTGTTTCATAAAGTTGCTTAGGGCCTTACTAAGTTGCTGAGGCTGGCTTTGAACTTGTAATCCTACTGCCTCAGCATCTTGAGCTTTGTTTTCAAAGGTAGTAGCAGGCTCAAATATTGTTCCATCTGTAGACCCACATGGCCTTTTTGTTTTCAATATTTAATGTATACTTTCTAAATATTTCTCCCTATCCATGTAAGGTTTTTGTCTATCTATGTAAGAATGGTAACCAAATTGACACATCTTTTAAAAAGAATGTATCAAGACTAGGAAGGGCTGGTGTTACCACTGGCCTCACATACTCACCTAGTAGAAAAAGAGACCAACAGTGTATTAGAAGATGCTAGATTAGTCAAAACTCTCAGGAGTTGATTGTGCAATCTCAAGCCCCTCCAGTTTTAACCCAAAGATATATCTTCAACTATTTCAATAAAGTTGAAGAATCAAATACTGAAAAGAGACAAAATTTACCCTTTCTCTAAAGCTGGGAACTTTATGAGTGCTGTGTAATAGAACTTTCTGCAATGATAGAAATGTTCTGTAATTTCACTGTCCAATACAGTAGCCACTGGTCACACATAAATATTGAATATTTGGAATGAGATCATTATGCCTGAGAACTGAACTTTTAGTTTAATTTTCTTTGCAGTTTTCATTTTAATTGCCACTAGTGGCTAGTTGCTATCACATTGGAAAGCTCAACTCCATAGGATAAATATTTACACTTAAAATACAAATTTATACAAGTTGAAAGTCTAGCTTTTTATATTAAGTTTAAAAGCCAGTGAGAATATTTAATAGGCTCAAAAATCAGTAGGTCTGGGTGAACATACTCAGAAAAAAGCTTTCCTAAGGGAATACTCAGGTTGCTACTTACTGTTTTTGTGTGCTAGAAATCAAACACAAACACTACTGCCCCTCTTTTATTTACAGCTTTAGTATATACAGCCAAAGTGTAGTCATTACAACTCCAAAAAGCACACATTTGTACACATTGCTGTCTTTTGAGAATATAACAAACTCATCCTACCATGTGTGTCCTTATTTCTGGCATTGTTGTAATTTTCGCATTTATAACTTTTCTACAGATGATTATTGTTTGAAGTCTTTTGGTCTGGGAGTAAACTAAATAAGAAGTTTGGGTAAGTGTCTTGAGATTTTGAGGCAAGTTAATTTCCATCATGATGAAACCTGTAATCTCATGGGAATCTAAAATGGTCTATGTAGTAAATAGAATAATATAACAGAATTTTAGAACTGAAAAGAAGTTTAGCTGTTATCCGTATAAATGGTATTCTCTTCTCCCTCCTAGCAATGTTCATGACGATTTTGGTGCCTAATCCAACTTTTATTTCAAAAAAGCAACATAAATAGACCATACATTTTTAGTTGTTTGTCTAGTGGTAGTGAAGTTAGCCCTAGTTGAGCCAGAAAAATAAGATTCTTGGAAAAAAAAATCCTGAACTCACTCCTCATCAGGCTTATGTTACTTATCAGAACATAGTATTTCTGCACAATAAGTCACTACCATTTAAAATAATTCTGTCACTATATGTCTCTTAAGGTGAAGAATTGGGTTTTTAAGTTCAGATCTTTGAACATTTGGTTTTGATATTAACATTTTAATAAAATCTGTATGCAACATTTTAAAAGATGACTGGGGACTTGTTCAGGCATTTTTCCCTTGCTTAACTTACCTGGACTATTTAAAATTTTGTAATGCCAGATTTTATGATTCAAGGCACAACTTCTGGTTTTGTTTATCATATTCCACAAATCTATAATTCATTTAGACTCTCTTGAAAGCACATCTTAAAATACTTGTTTTAAATTCATATCACAATTTGTGAAGTTATTTTTTTATGATTTGATTGATTAATTTTTCATGTATTCTGAATGAAACTATCAGTTTGTAACATTTAGAAATATTTATGAGATACTATGTATATCATATTTCGGAAAGATGAAATAAGCTGACAAAATGCTCTCACAGCTATTCCAGCCAGTATTGTAAAAGGTGCCTATAAATGTTAGCTTGGGGATGCATGTCTCAAGTTCCATTTCCATCATTTTGACACCTGATATAGTAACTAAATAAAGTTAAATCATCTATCTCCTCAGAAATAGTCCTACCTACCACTCCACTGCTAAAAAACACTTCAGAAAAATAATTTTCTACTTCTCAAAGGTCACCACTGACCACCCAATTGCCAAATCCAAAGGCCTATTCCTACTTAGCCTCCCTGATTTTTTTTTTTTGTTGGCACCAGGGATTGAACTCAGGGGCACTCGACCACTGGGCTCCTTAGCCCTATTTTGTGTTTTATGTAGAGACAGGGTCTCACTGAGTTGCTTAGTGCCTCGCCGTTGCTGAGGTTGGCTTTGAACTCGCGATTCTCCTGTCTCAGCCTCCCAAAGTGCTGGGATTACAGGCGTGCACCACCACACCCGGCTCTTGATATTTTTTATTCACTCTTTAATGAAATTCTTTTTTCTTGGCTTCTGAAATATAAATTCTTAACCATTAACTTTGTGTCTTGACTGTTGAAACTTTGTGTTTTGAATCACCTGATGCTTCTGGGCAAATTTGAAGATTTTGTGAACTCCTTTGTTTAATGTCAATGGGCTGCTGTGCTTCTTCCAAAAGAGATGGAGGAGGAACACTAAAGAAAAGATGGAAAAGCATGTGACACATGCTAACATTAATAAGGGGAATGTACAACTTATCATAAAGACAAACAAAATGGTTTTTCATATATATGATATGTATGTCATACTGAAAACAAATTGAGTTTAAGTAACATTTCCCAACTTCCAATTTTCTCCAAACCTGTTACTTTATCTAGAACAGAGAAATTATTTCCAAAGCATAGAAATAAAATACATGTTTCCATATAGCCCCTTTTCCTTCACATTCCATATTTATTTCTTAACATTTCTATGAACTTTCTTTAAGGTTGTGTTCAGACATTATTACCTGGGAAACACAGCGATAAACTTAATCTTACAATGTATCTGTGTATTTTAACATGGCAAATCTATTAAGTTATTATCATGTCAAATATTCTATTATTATTTCTTGATTTAAAATGCTTAGAGTTTATATTTAATGCATTATTTCTGATTTAGATAGATGGATAGAAAGAGAGGGCACTTTAGTTCTTGTTATTCAAATTCAAAGACCATGCTACATGTTATAATCACTTTAGCCTTTCTATATGGAAAAGGTATGTGCGGTGTTGTGTGTATATGTATACATATATATGCACAACACAACACATGTAATATATCTACATATCTATATGTTATATATAATATATATGTATGTATATGAATGATCTTTGAAAATTACTGAAGATTACCAATGCTACAAAGATCAACAAATGGTGACTGGTGTCAATGTTACATATGATATCTTATTGATCAAATATTGAGTCTTATATCAAATTTTGACTCTAAGTCACTTTCAGGCTTGCCCATTCAGTGGCATTAGCTTCTGAAGATGGGGGTAAGATTTGTGTGTGTGTGTTTATCATGTAGTACATGCAAAAAACCTCCTTGAAATTTCAAGTTATTTTGTTGCCAATTACTAATTGAAAACTGTCAAATGATTCAAATAACAGTTTTATTAATATTGTGGATCTTGCTAACTAATCATCAACTAAATGACATGGGAACTGGAGTATGACCAAATGTAAAAGATGTAGATATTGGATCATTGTAGTTAAGCATTAACTGTGGGAAAGTCATGACAGTGCTGGTGATGTTGTCATTGATATTTTAGTTTTTATTTCACATAGGACTTAGTGTCAAAGAAATATTATTCCATGTGATAATCATGAATAACTTAAATACAGAATCAGATACATACCTTGAATTGAACTTTACACGATGAGTACGTTCCTGGTTATGAAGCATGGAAGCAGGCATCTCTTGGACCTTGAAGACACAACATAATACTCAGGTAAAATTCTCATTTATAAATTATTCTGAGTTATTAATTTAATGAAAAGTGGAATTATTCATATGTTTGTTCATAAAAATCTGAATTATAAAATATAATTTTATAAATTATATTTTCATCATTACTTATAGTATAATATTGGAACTGCTTAACTATAATTTCTTTTTTCTTTTTTGCTACTAGAGATTGAACCCTGGGGCACCCAACCACGGAGCCACATCTTTAGCCCTTTTTATATTTTGTTTAGAGACAAGGTCTCACAAAGTTGTTTAGGGCCTTGCTAAGTTGCAGAGACTGGCCTTAAACTAGAGATCCTCCTGCCATAGCCTCTCAGCCACTGGGATCAGAGGCATGCACCACCACCTGGCTTAATTTCAAATGGTTCCTTTGAATTTTAGTATACAAACAGATTCTCAAGGTCATATTATCAAAATCACTAATTTTATTGTTGGAGAATCTGTAGCCCAAAGAAGGGGATGACTTTTCTAAGAGTATTACATCAAGTCAAAGAAATATCTAGAATCAGAACTCAAGATTTCCAACACTTAATTTAAGCTTCTTTCCATATTATCACATTACATATTTATACCAAGTCCACACTTCTCACTCAAAATTAAAGAATTTAAGTTCAAATTTTTTACAGCTTTAACCTAATCCTAGGTTTTGAAATGTTGTCACACATACATGCACATCATTAAAATCTCTCAAGAATTAAAATTGTCTCATTTGAAAAATCTTTTTGAAAAATTTTACAGTTTGCACTGTAATAATCAGTATTCCAAATACTTTTGCCTCTAAATAATTTTGGATTTTACTACTTATAAACCCATCCAATACAGCAAAACACTCAAGAAAGGGCACATATAATGAGCCAGTTTTTATCACATCAATGAGGCAAATTTACTTTCTGCCAGTTTTGGTAGAGAGGGCCATGAAATGTTGCCTTGCCTCATTCAGTTCTCACAATAGTTTGTAGCTACTCAAAATATAGATCATTCTGTCATGCAATGAGAGCATCACACTAAATTCTTTAGAAAGGCAATTTTGACATTTTACAATTTTTTAAAAAAAATCTAGCATTTTCATGCTGATAAAAATCACTCTATTTTCTAGAAACTGTACTAGCTTTAGTGTACTATTTTTCACTGTGAAGTGACTTTTCAAGGCTGTTTTTACACTCCAGCAGACAGACTGATGAGAAATGAAAAATCTTATCAATCTTCCATGTGTTTTGCAAATGAGTGTTTCCAAATATAACCAGATGTTTGGCAGTATTCAGTTTAAATGTCCACCTGACAAACTTTTTATACCTTCAATAGAGATAGCTCACATCATATTGACCCAGTCTAATCCACTTGGTTTTTGAAGGTGATCTCAGGAAGTTTATTCTATTGCATTTTATGTATGTATTTCTGTGTTGTCCAGACTTGCCTTGAACTCCTGGACTCAAGTAATCCTCCCACCTCAGCCTCCCAATTAGCTGGAACTATAGGCATGCTCCACCGTATCCAGCTTAAGAAGTTTATTGACACTAGTAAACCAGAGGCCAAAATCACTCAAAATAGATAATGGTCAAAAGTAACAAACACATGGCCTAATATGAGCTGGCTATGTTTTGTCTAATAAATAGGAAGAGGAAAATGACTACTAAGAATAGCATATAATATATTCCCAACTAAACAGCTTATTAGATTCCCTGCTTACAGTGTCATACTTAAGGTAATAATTATTACCTAAGAGTATAAGGGAATTCTTTTACTAATACAGTGAAGAAAACATATTAACTCTTCTCATTAAATAATACAATCTACTTCTGTAAGTAATTAGTATTTATAAAGAAATATTCTTAATCATTCACTTTAGAGGAAGGTTAGAATTGGGAAACTATATTTAGAAAGGAGAACTGTCCATGAAAAACTTCATAATAGACTCCTGTGAAGCATCTTTTGCTAATTAATATCTTATGATGATTAGGAACAACAATGATGCTCCTGATTCACCATCAATAAGGTGAGATTTGTGTTCTTTACGTATTCACCTAATCCATCCTAGTGACTAAGACTTTTTTAGATGACTGGCTATTAGGAATGCTGGCAGTGATAACACTACCTTGTATACATAAGAACTGAACTTATCACTGTGGCCTCACCAATAAATGTGCTAAGTAGGATACTGTTAATGAAGTCATGAAAACAGAAGTCAACCTGTATGCTAGGATGAACTTAATTATTCCCATAAGTGTAAGAAAATAAATCACATATTAAATGATCCAAATCCTGTCACAAATGGTATCCCAAAACAGACACAATTAAGGAGAAAGCTATGTCTATTTATGTCACCCACATTTTATGACCAATATTTCTACTTAAGGAATGACTGACAAACTATGATCCTTCAAATTATGGGTATTTTGTAGACATTTTATTTTAAATGACTGAAATGAGCCTGTCAATTTAAAGACTTGATGCTCTTTGTTAGTGATGATAAAATTTAAGTTTTCACAAGAAAATTAGAATGTTTAAACTTATATCTGCTACTGAGCACTTGACATCTTACAAATACCCAGTTATATTTGTGATGAAATTGATAATGATATTAACAATTTTTTCATATTGTATAATTAAACACGTAAACATTTGGGAAGATCAATACACACAGTGAGCCAATGTTTTCCAACTGACAAATGCATAAAGTGAAAATTCATGCATAAGTAAAACATCTATTTCCAGCACAAGATAGACCAATGGATTTTAATATCACTAATTATATAGCATTTCATTGATATGGATTTAGATTCCATTTCTTTAGTTTTGGTATATTATCAAAGAATATGCACAATTATTTGAGAACTCTACAAAAAGTTTCCCTTTCCAACTACCTATATGTGAGAAACCAGATTTTATTGGTATACAGTAACCAAAACAAAATATGGTAACAATTAAATGCAGAAGCAGATATGAGAATCCAGCTGTTTTCCATTAAGCAAGATAAATTAAAGATCTCTGCAAAGAAAATAGTGGCACTATCTCTCAAATTTTGTTTTGGAAAATATAAATACTTTTCATTAAGATTTGTTTATTATATTAACATGTAATCATGTCATTACTTTTAAAATAAATTAGCATGTATTTAATTTGGTTTTAATTTCTATTAAGTTAAATACTGAATAACAATCTATATAATAAACAAAAGCTTTTGGAGTGCTCAATGTTTAAATCATGAGTTCCTAAGACTAAAAATTTAAGAACTACTGTTTTAGGCTCTTACTAATGTCATAGCAATTCATTCTGAGAAATTTACCTCATCTTCTTTAGGGTCTGGATCATATTGCTGTGATGGTTCTATCTGGACTTCGGCCTGAACTGAATGAAATACTTCATCATTGTCTGATGATTCATCTTCTTTGTCCTTTGAAACAAAAAGTAGCATATTTTAATTTTTGTTAAAATGCAAACAAAAGTAACGACTGCATAATCAAAATATACAATTGAAAAGATTAATTTCCAAATCTTAAAAATGATTTAAACCAGTAGTTTCTAATAATTTTTAATTAAGGATCTCATTTAAAATCTGAGGAATACTACAAATTGTCCACAGAAAAGTGCATATAGAAACATATTTGCATATATTTTCAGGTGGCTTGCTGACTTACTGTAACTCATTTGTGGGATCCAGATCAAGAATCTGTGATCTAAGGCTTGATTAACTCATAACCCTCAAGAAAGCTTTCCATTTAGTAAACTATTAGAACTCCAAAGTTTGGTCTCTTTTTTTTTTTTTTTTTGGCACCAGGGATTGAACTCAGGGATACTCAACCACTGAGCCATATTTTGCGTTAGCCACAACCCTATTTTGTGTTTTGTGTAGAGACAGGGTCTCACTGAGTTGATTAGTGCCTCACAGTGCTGAGGCTGGCTTTAAACTAGAGATTCTCCTGTCTCAGCCTCCCAAAGTGCTGGGATTATAGGCGTGGGCCACTGTATCTGGCTCAAAGTTTGGTCCTTTTGAGTAATTGAAGATCTGTAGTATAAAGGTATAGAAGTTCCTCCCTAATTGAGCTCCAGGAGTTTAGGATTATTTTCCCTTTTAGGTCAATTAGTATTATTCCTTCAACTTAAAGACAGTAATGAACATATGTTGTGTGTATGTGTGTGTGTGTGTGTGTGTGTGTGTGTGTGTTTTCTGATGGTGAGCTGAAGCACCCACAAATGTCTCTAAATTCTAAAATAAATTTCAGGTATGTCAAAAAACCTATGACTTCAAGTATAATATCAATAATTTTCTTTTCCTTTGTGATTTCTTAAGGATCATCCAAAAATGCTAATTTAAGAAGCTAGGGTCATGAGATTGGTATTTATTAACTTTTTGTTCTATTATAAGATTGCTTCCCACATATATACGAAAAACAATGTATGACAATAAATATGTGCTATGTTGGTAATACCAGAATTTTCTTTTTAATAATACCAGACTTTTGAGGAATAAATAAAAGATGTTTTTTCACTAATGCAAACTCATTAGATCTTAATTGGTTAACAGGGTTCATTGAAAATAGTTTTAGCATATTAGATGCCCTAATTTCTGGGAAATATCACCATTCAAGATTCACTTTCCCTTCTCCATCTGCTGTCTTTCTCTTTATAGTGTAGGAGTTAGGCATTCATTTCCCATTTTGGGCCTTTCTTTTGGTGCTTTTACCTTTTTTCATGTAAAACATGCCGGGGAATTAGCATTTGTTCAATTAGTTACATGTGCACAAACCTAAGGAATTCTTATGTAGATATTCAGACAAGGTTCAGTTGTAATTACTACATCAATTGTTATTAGGTAATTGGAAGTGGATAATAGTGCTTAATTTAGGATCATCACAATAATTCTGTTATATAAATGGGGTAAATGGGAACTATTAGAAAACAACTGTTTTTCTAATCTTGTGTAAACTCATTAATTTGCTTATCTGAGCTCACAAACTATTACCAAATTAAAGTTGTTAAATTAAATTCAACAGTTCCATCAAATTGCATCCACTTATATTAGAATATTTTGAAAGAATGTAGATTTATTTTTAAATAAGAGAGGTTAACACATTGTATTTTATATTTCAAAAGGGTGCAGAGACCAAGTTATAACTGTTTCATGCTCTGGGCAGTTATGCCATTAATTAATTTTGCAAAATGGGTGGTAAAATTTTTAAATAAATACTAAACCTGGTAAATACTGTCTACAAAATGTTTGGGAAACTGCTTTTCCTTCTCATTATAACATGTACAAAATTTGTATTCATTCACTCATAAAGTCTAGCATTCCACGGCAAGAAAGAATACATAAACTAACTTCAAGAATAGAAAAATAGACGTGCATGTATTAAAATGCAACTTTTGGGAAAAAAATAAAATAATAAAAAAAAATAAATAAAGGATATAGCTCTTAAAAAAAAAAGAATAGAAAAATAGAAAATGAGGTATCTTTGAAATTTAGATTAGAAAGTAATGTTTAAATATCAAAATATGCATATAGTATCTTTTTACTGGTTAAGTGAATATTAGGTAGAAAACAAGTAATTATATTTCACTTGGCTTTACAGAGGAAAAATGCAATCAAAAACTAGCATTTTTCAGTCAGTAAAAATGCCAAACACTCTTACATTTTCAGCTTGTCTCAATTCCTCTTCATGCTGATTAAAGATGTCCTCCCATCTGCGTTGGCGCCTTCGTCTGCAAGCTTCTAAATCTGAGAGTTCAATTTCTTCATGTTTCCGTGATGACTTGATCCTAAACCTCTTTGGTGACAGTCTTTTTGCCAGAGCTTGCCTTAGACTAGAAACTTTTGATTTTTTCTTCCGTGCCTGTTCTGGTTGAGAGTAAAACATGTTTGATGACAGGTTTTCCATCAGGGTTTGCAGCAGACCAAGTGGCTTTGAGTTATGTGAGTTTGGTGCCCGAAGCAAGTCTCTTGATAGTCCCTCTATCAGTGCTTGAACTGAGTCAACTGCCTGTGAGGGCTCTAGTGCCCAGGCCTGTGCCTGGGACGAACCTTCTTCATTTTGCCCTCCTATTGGAATGAGCACCTGAGTATCCAAATGTAGTGGCAACAGCACATGATGGTTCTGTGACAATAGAGGCAGGAACACTTGGGCATGTACTCGCAATGACTCAGGTTCCTCTGCCTCTGTCTCTGCCTGTGCAGGTTCAGCGGCCTGTTCCTGTACCTCTGGCTGTTCAGGTGCCTGGTTTTGCTCCAGATTCTGTTCAGGGACCTGATTCTGTCTCTGCTGTTGTCCAGAGGCCTGGCCCTGCCTTTGCTGTTGTTCACGAACCTGATCTTGCCCATGAAATTCCTCTGGCACCTGGTCTAGATCTTGAGGCTGTTCTGATGCCTGATTCTGGATGTGGGCCTGAGTCTGCTGTTTTTTGGGTACTGGGATGTGAACCTGTAGAGGCCTAGGAATCTTACCCTGAGCCTGTTGTGGCATGAGCACCTGGACTGCCCTCCGTAGTCGTGGAGGTGCCTTAATCTGCATGTACAGAGGCTTAGATGCCTTAGACTTCACTTGAGCCTGTAGTGGCATGAAAACCTGAGCTGCCCCATGTAGTCGTTGTGGTGCCTGACCCTGCTCTTGTAGAGGCCTACGTGTATTGTCCTGAGCCTGTAGTGGCATGAACACCCTGGCTGCTCCCTGCAGTTGCTGAAGTGCCTGGACCTGAGGCTCCTCTTGATCAGGTAGCCATCTTGGCTGAGAAGGTTCTCCATGCAGGACTCTAAGTGGTCTACATCTGCTGCTGGTTGGCAATTTCAGAAGCTCATGAGTACAAGAGGGTCCTCTGAAATAAACATACAAATGATTGCCATACAATTAGAATTTTTAGTGGAATGGAGCCATTCAAGGAAATTACTTTTATTTTAAAAGATAGATATTTTCTGTGAAAATATATATTTCATTAAATCTTTCTGTAATCATTCTTGTAATGTCTGAAATATCTTGTAGCAAACATTTGTAATGCTTAATATATTAAATTATTAATGGAGTCTGATAATATACTTGATCATTCTATCACCATATATTAAGGAGTCTTTGAGTAGTCATAAAAATTCTCAACATTTCCACTCAATATCTCATTGAAACAGAAATCTGGTGTGTCAGAAAAGATGAAGTTGTTCTGAGCCAAAGGCAACATTGTGGAATCAATTGCCATGTGTAAATTGCTATCATGAAAATATATATGCAATTTGTTTCACAGACCTGAATCTTCTCATGGTGTACTGTTCCTTAATAGCTTCTTCTCGTTCAAAGACCAGAGGTATCCCTTTTTATGAAAGAGAAAGTAAAATAATGTATAAATAGTAGATAAGTGTAATCCACCTTAGCCACTGTGCACATTCTAAATGCTCAGGATGTAGAATGAATTTACAGAGGCAAGAAGAAGGCAGTGAAAAAAGTAGCCCTTCAAAAACACTTGCTTGGTGATTTACACAACATTCTATCAGGCCTACTTTTCCAACACAGTACTGCTATTACAGGCAGATTAATTTCTCTGGACATAGGAAAGAAAATTTGGCAAACTGATTGCTACATTTTTAGGGAAAGAAGTAAGAATTGGGCAATAGAAGAATGGTACAAGAGAAACTCTAGATGGTTAGTGGGCATAGCTTCCAGCTATAGGATCTACTCATGAAGACTTTATGGCTCAGGATTGATCTTGGGTCTTTACAATGAGAAGGTAAAATCTTCATTCTGGGTTTTATACTTAACACATTTAAAACATTGTTTTTTTCCTGTCAGTTGTGCTGTCACTACTGAACTATAGAAACTTAGAAACAAGAGCTTTGTTTTGGATTTCCTATATTAAAATTGTGGGGACAACTATATTTACATTTTCAGGGTAACCTCCATCTAATTTGGACTTTTCCTATAGGTAATATTCTGGACACCTTGCAACTCCAGATATTAGCAAGTTACCAGATAGCTGTATGGTTTTCCTGCTCTCATTTGGGACTGGTTGGCCTCTGTAATGCTAGTCCAATGACTTCATCAATAGAGGCATACAAATAATCTGGCTGCTCCTCACTTGAAAACAGGACACATATAGTTATGTAGATAGAGCAAGCACCACTATGATAAGTCCTGAAGCTGATCTGAGGATGCCTGCTATCATTGTAGTTTCCCCTTCCCCACTGCCATATTACCTTGGACCCAGCCTATGGTCCCTGAAATTAAATGTAGAATGTACCACAAAATATAAAGTTAGAGCTTCCAGAATAGTTTCTCCTGGGATTGGTGGAAATCTGTCTTGTCATTTTGAACTTCAATAGATAGAATTTTGCTTCTAATTGTATAAATTAGTTCCTTTAATTACATCTCATAGTTGTAGATTAGTATATAACATGAGGTTTACATGATATACAAGCATTACTTCAAATTGGCACATAATAAATGGTTAAGTACAAATCTATTTATCTCCATAGAGTCAATTAAAATATCTTTCAATAGGACTTTACTTAAAATAACAGTATCACATCATGAAATTCTATTTGAGGCTTTCAAGGTCTTCATAAATATGAATGTTTGCCAGATATAACTGGGAGCAATGAATAACCTCACATATAAACACTCAGACAAAAGGTAGCTAATAGAATAAATTGTTGGAGAAACTAAATATTCAAGGCCTCAGACTTTTTATTTTCAACCTAAATTTTTAAACATATTTTTCCTGAAAATATTAAGTTCTGGTCTCATCTGAATATTCATTTCAGTAAAAATGAAGCATCACAGATTCTACCTTTTTTCTGTCTCTTTTTAATGATTCCAGTAAGGTGTTTGGTTAATGACTCAACAACATGTCGTTCATTTTTAATATCCCGAACAAATGGGTGGTGAAGCATGTTTGCAGAAGTAGGGCGAAACAGGAAGTTTTTTATCATGCACTTTTCCATGAAATTGTGGAACTTGCGGGACCTAAAATAAATGAACAAAAAGAATGAAAGTATTTTTAGGCTTGCCACAACTCTGTCTACCCCCAACCCCATGCCTCTCTGAAAGTCATATGTTTTGAAAAGAGTTGCCTCTAGGTATTATAGTCCTTTTAATCAGCCAATATCCTGCACCTTGACAATATACTTTATACAATGAGGTCATTTAAGCCTCAGAAAAAAGCCACATTCAATAGGATTTTCTACCCAAATAATAGTTGATATTTCAATGGGTTCAGAGGCATGAACATAGTAAAAACACATGTGGTGTTCTGGCAATTAAATGGTTTGTGTATATATGTGTGTGTGCATATGTGTATATGTGTATATGTGTGTGTGTGTGTGTCTGTATATATATATATATATATATACATATATATATATATATATATATATATAAAGTCTATGAGACGAAATTGGTCATCCCACAATAGTCATGTTCTGAATAAAGCCAGAATATTTCACTTACTATATGAAATTTTAGCTGCAGAAGCATGGATATAATGATACAATATATCATTATATCCATGTTAACTAATCAGGACTAACTGATCTTATGAAATGGCCCACAGAAACAGATGTGTCCAGAAAGCCTGAATCTGTGGAAAGGATTAAACTGAATTAGAAGGAAGAATGTGAACAATCAAATCATAGTTACCACTTTCATCAGAGAAAGTAATAAATACTACAAATAAAGCAAGAGCTTAAGGTACTGGATCAACAGCTTCAGAGAGAAGACTTTCTAAGTTTAGCTGTCTTGTAGTACCCTGAGAGAACAAGTCCTCTCCTGTAGGTCTACAGATATTTTGTTTCATGGGCCAACCAAAAGGGCTGTATATCACAATTACTCACTGCCTACGTAGGCACAGTGAGAAACTTCACAAATGGTTAGCATTGGAGAAACAAATTAAATGCCCATTAATAACAGCACAGTAATGTGATCATCATATCCTCTGAAGGATATTACTTATTTCTAGCTGGTTGGCTAGCTCTTAATGAAAACTGGTCATTAGACTCCCCTGATAAGATATTAGATTTTAGGAAATATTGCCCAATGGGTTTGGAAAATCAGGGCTGATTGAATGAAGACTTTGCTAAATAAAAAATGTTGAGTCAATGTATTTAGAAGATTAAGGCATTTATCTTTACCATCCACTGGATTTGACAGTAGGAGCAGATTCCCGTAAAATAACGAAGAGGGCTTCCAAGGGCTGAAGGTTACACAGAGCTGTAAAGGGAAACAGATGTTTAGAAAGTATAAAGAAGGTAACAGCAGAGCCCACTCTTAATTTGGGAGGGGATTCTCATATCCTGTTAAATAGACACTAAGGGATGAGTACGTACAAAAAAAATTAAAGGTAGAGTTCATTGTAACACAAACATTGTATTATATAAGATTCCAAAATTTCATATTACTGAGTGTGAAAAATAATATATTAAATTACATAAGAATTTTGAAATGTGTGGTTGATCTACATTAGAAAAGTTAATTAAAAGTAGAGATAAGCACGATCCTGTGTTTCCTCAATGTAAGTATTTATAGTTGTAAAGGTAGAATATGTAGTTACAGAACAAAACTGTTTGGTATGTAGTAGGTGTTTAATAAATATTAACTATTAGTATTATAATAAAAATTTTATCTGGCACTTCATATCTGTGCCAAATTACCGGAATTTCATTCTTTTTCATACACATGGCATATAAAGAAAAGCCTATTCCAATATGAACTATATAAATTAATTACCTCATTGGTTTGGGAATTCTTGGTTTTTCCATAAGTGTTAAAATATGTGTCTCACTTCACGTATTTCCTCTTGTGTTTTGATTAAAGAAAACTGGCAGTACAAAACTTCCCTAATAGAGACCATTGGTATAAATGTCATCTAACACTAAAAGCATGTCGTTCAATGTGAGGACAGTTGATAGGAATAATTTTTAATAGAATCATCCTTCCTCTCCCAAAATACATTCCCTAGGAAACTTACAG
Organism: Xerus rutilus; assembly: GCA_028644305.1. Classification (NCBI taxonomy): domain Eukaryota; kingdom Metazoa; phylum Chordata; class Mammalia; order Rodentia; family Sciuridae; genus Xerus; species Xerus rutilus. The sequence goes on from CM053417.1 coordinate 40,479,873, forward strand.
TATCAAACAGACCTCTCAGTATTAGGGAAAAAAACCCTCACCAGAGTTATTTTATTAGGGTGACATAAAGGCAATTGTTTAAAGTCCAAACTTTGTTCTCAATTACATGGGTATAAATGAATAGAATGTTCAGGCTTATAATTGAAGGAAGAATTAGCACCAGGCTCAAAATATTAGGATCATATTTGGCTCTTTTAACTCCTTTATTGTGTCCAATCAGTCACCAAGTCCTGTCCTTCAAACATATTGTGAGTTTGTACAATATTAAACAGTTGTCATTTATTAACATCTGAGCAACATTCGGTCAACTGACAACATCTTCAGAGGTCAAGAGTGAGCACATAGGACAGGCAAGCTTTTTTCCAATGGAAAGGAAAAAGTTACAAAAGAATGAAGCATAGGGTGGGTAAAAGAGCTATGTCAACAGCAGCTGTGCATGGTTTCCTATGTGGCCTAATTTTAGGAATGTCAGTAAGTGCCCCCCCAGCGCATATCTCATAACACTGCTTAAATGTTCACCATTTAGAGGCCCATTCCTTTGAAATAGCAAACCTTCTTTTAAAAACACATCTCTTAAGGGGTTGGACACATATTAAACTGGGCTTAGTTTAAATTAGGTTAAATAATGCAGTTTATTCCTAACACATGTTGAGACCAGAAGACTTCTGAATACTGAAGGAATGAACCTCTTGAAGGGTCAGAGGTAAATTTGAATCATGAGGCACTCAGGAAAAGATTGACATGGAGTGTGAGAGAGGGACATTACAAGGAATAGAAGCAGGACACTAAACAAGTATGGTCAAAAATATTAAAAATTATTTCTATAATACCAAGGAGAATGCAAAAATATGGAAAGATATAGTGGAGATTAAGATAAATTTGCTGATGTAGACTTTACAAGAAAGGGCAAATAACCCATTCTGATTCTCTTCCAGGAAAAGATATCTATTTACATAAAGGATAGAGAATAAGAACCACATCTCTTCAACATTAGTTGCCCTATGATATTATGGTGTTTGAATGACTACTAGCAATATTCTGGCCTTGGTTTAAAGGTCCCAATATTGTTTGAATTCCTACCCAGAACCTGAGGACTGAAGGAAGACTTGGTGTGCAAGAGTCCAGTTCTCTTCACTAACGGCCCTTAGCATCCTTTTATTTAGAAGTTATTCTTACTATTATTTCTCTGGGAAAGGCTTAGCAAAGAACAGAGGGAAATCATTTGGTTATCAGATAACCATTGCTTTGCACAGTCATTCCCTCTGAGATTATAATTATCATAAGTTAGAGGATTGCTACAGTTAAACTCATGAAAATCACTTTCATGCAAAGTCAACCCTCTAGGCAGTAAATGAAGGTGGTGAAAGAAAAATTTAATGGAGTGCCTATCTGGAGTTGCTCATGATCAAAGTTCTACCACTACACATACTTATTCAGGCATAGTGACCTTGTTTTCTGTCTTGTGAGTTATGAATTTTCTAGTCCTCACTGGTCTTTTGCAAGAAACTTTCCATTTGCATATACTATGCAAAACTTCTCTGTATTCCCTCTGTGTGTTTTCTCATTACTGCATTTTACCAATTATTTAATATTTTGGACAAAAGTATGGATTTTGAAAAAGACTTTGTGAGGAGTACTCAGAAACAATGGGAAAAAGATGTACACATGTCTCTTGCATGACTACTTGATACAGTCATGTATCCTAACAAAATTCATGCAATATTAATATGAAATACTGCATTGTGCATTTAAAGAGAGGGAAAGGGACAGAGAGAAGAAGAAAGATTGAGGAGGAGGAGGAGGTATCAGAAAAGTGGGAGGAGGAAAAGCAGGCTGCAGCTTTACAATCTAACATAAGATAAGCATGTTTTCCAAATATAAATCATTAGGGGATGATGGACAATTTGTATTTCACTAGTTCCAATTTTACATATGTGGCATATGCAAGTTTTCGTATTTTAATATTTTCCATCATTAATTCATCCAACTTAGGTACTTTGCAGTTTTGAGGGCACTAAAACAGAAGCTGATCTCTACAATTTTCCTAGCTTTATTTCAACCCCTTTTTGGTATTCCAAGGGACACCGGAAATTCTCAAAAATTATGTTACCACTGTTTCTACTTGAAACTCTCATTGGCCTTGAAACACAATGCTAATTCAAATTTATTAAGCTTGGAAGGTAGACGCTGTGCAAATAGAGCATGCAAGAACATGGGAGCATATTAGGTCTGCTTGGACAGGGGAAAGACAACGCCTACCACACACATCCCAGAAGGCATTTCCTCACTCCTCACACAATAATACCAGGAATGCATTATCATTAATACCTTTGGATTTAAATATTGAAGACAGCAAATATGTTATGGAGCCATGCACTAGATGAATATCAATCATTTACACTCAAGTTCACATTCCATTTCACTTTCCTACCAAAAACAGTGCCTTGAGAGGATAGCATGTTGCTAAGTCATTTAAATGATGGGGAGGTGAGGAATATAAGAGGAAATGATCAAGGGTTTGGGGATGGCTAAAGGGAGCAAATAAGAAAGTTTTTCTCCTTTCCAAAGGAGAAAAATGTTTAATTCCCAATATTATTGAGGATCAGTTTAATTTCAATGATACACTGGTGGATTTTCTCAACTATCCCAGCCTTTAGCAGTAGTAGCATGTGACCATAAATGTTCTAGAACCTAAACATTCCACCAGCAAATATACATTGGGATGCCTTTGGGTTCTGGTTACTCAGGATAGTCAGGAACAAATACCATGAGGCTAAACTGAAACAACAGTCAGCCAGCCTAAAATAAGGTATAAGAAAGAAAAGCACACTCTAGTTTTATGTATACAAATTTGGAAATTATGACCAAAGCATTTAGTAATCACTGAAAAGGCTATCATTAATAGTTTGGCATGTAGTGAGACATCTGTGTGGCCAGTAAAACTGCCTGGTGTAAGTGGCAATATCATCTTCCAGAGAGTTAAGTTTGTATAGTATGTTTCCTTACCCTTTAACAAATACCAAACATTTTTACTCACGGGGAGCCCCTTCAGCCATTTCAATAGCAGTAATTCCAACAGACCACACATCACTCTGCAAAGGAAAAAATGATTGAAAAGTCACCTAAAATGGGAAATTGGGGGGGCTGGAATTGCAGCTCATTTGCTTAGCACATGTGAAGCACTGTGTTTGATCTTCAGCACTACATAAAATAAAATTAATACAATAAAGGTATTGTACTCACATTCAACTGTGTTGTTTTCATACATGTATACAAGAAATTGGAACCTGACATAATTTTACCATGGTTTATAGTTCTTAAAACTTCAGTTGTGATATTCTAAGATGAAGCATTGTTTTGATTAAATAGGACAAAACCACACAAATAAATAATTAATGCAGGTAAAATTCCTTTGAAGACTGTTAAAATATACAGGTATAAAGCTCTATTTTTATAGAAAGTCAGTTGAAGAACTAATGCTTCTATAGTCTCCACAGATCCTAATATAGCACTAAATATATTATAAGTGCTCAGTAAATAATTACTTTGCAAATCAAGAAGAGGGCATTCAAGGAAATGGAAAAAGGATGAAACTTAGATTAATCAACTTCAAGTTTTGAGCCCTAGGTTCCACACAGGGAGACCACAATGGATTGTTTGGATGACTTATGATGTGGAGAGTGAGTGAGGTTTTCCAGTCTATAGCAACTGGAGAGTTTTCTTTCTTTCCACATCAGCCTTTTGAAATGTGTACATAGATATATATTGTCCAAATTGCAGCTTCAGTGGAAATTTTAGTAAATAGCACAAATTGTTACTTAATTTGACTATTCCACTGATTCTCTGTGGTTTTAGAAGTGAGCCACATGCCAAAGATTTTCTCTGTTACCCTGAGTAATCAAATTATCTTTTTTTTCCTTTTTGGAGCTCAGTTATTGTGTGGATTAATAATTGGCTTTACATTTATTTATTTTTAAGTTTACAAAGTTCTCTGCCCCTGGATGTTAAATTTACTTATAAAGCCACATCATATAATATTTTTTAACCAAGTAGCTACACACAACATGAACTAGATAATCTCCCTCAAATTTGAATAACTCCCAATTATCTACTTTTTCTACATTCATAGAAAATATTATTTTCATGCATACTATCAAACCACACAGATGAATAGAGGCTAGTTTTTCCTATTAGAGTTAATGTGAAAGGAGGAGTTGCCTACTTTTTCCTATCATATTTTATCATTAAAAAATAAATGTTTGTCAAAAATGCTTTCCAAATTTTGATTCCCAGTAGCTAAATCCTTTCACTTACTCTGTAATCATAGGAGCGCCTTGGGTCCTCATCACAGTTAATCACTTCAGGTGCCATCCAGTATGGTGTCCCAATGAAGCTATTTCTTCTTCCATTAGTTCTGCTCACCTGGGCACTCACTCCAAAATCCACTACAAAATTCAGCATATGTCAAAATAATTAATCAGGAACAAAAAAGCTCATAAGTTATTGCTTTAACTTGGAAAGCCAATACAAAAGCCACAATGGGTAACAGATTTTCATTCCAGCTCTGAAAACTTTACCATGAATTCTACTCCAGGAACACTGGGAAATAAGCTTTTGCTGCTATTTATGTTGGAATGAGACTTAGTAGTGCTATTATAAATCTACAGTAGGTTTGGCTGTATGTTTACCATGAATATTAAAAATAAAGTTCCATTGGTACACCCTGAACCTCTGAAGTGATAACATATGTAGTATTTGGACCTGCCACCAAGCTAGAGGAAGAATAGCAGTATAAGCACCATCTAAGAAAAGTAAAACATATTAGTAATTGCTTAGGAAACTCTCACTCATAACATTAGTAAGTCTTAATGTCAATGATAAATAAAATTGAATTTTCTTCTAGAATTTAGTTTGAATGCTTATACAAATTTTCTGAATCAGATGCAAATATTTAATGTGGTACACATATCTTAACTTAGGCTATAAAAGTTTAGTCTCTTATTCATCTGTGGGATACATTAGAAGAAAATATTTAGTATGGTATCCTCAGAAACAGACAGAAAATAGGCTGAAGTAGACCAGGGCTATTTATTCCAGAAAAAATAAGACAAGGATGAAAAATGAAGTAGATTTTCTAATTTAGAATGGTTTCCAGGAATCTAGATGATGGTGAACAAAACTGACTAAAAACAGCTTGAAGAATTTAGAGGAAGAAAAGAAAAAAAAAAACCCTGATAATTCAAGGCAGTTTAAGAAAGTTCTAACAAGAATACACACACACACACATGTATTGTGAAGACCACCATTGGGTGTTGCAAAATCTCATTATCTATAATTTTTTAAGAAAAAGTTTAAATCAGAGCTCAGTATTTTCACTACCTGTAATGACCAACTTTAAAGGCAAAGAAATATGTGTGAAAGCCATAAGCTGATATATGTGGTATACATCCAGGGGAGAAAATCAAAGGAGAAAAGACTAGAAGAAAGACTGATGAACAGAAGAAAAGGGGAAACCAGAAAGAGAAAGCTAAAATTAAGATAAAGGGTATAGTAGAAGCCTCAACAATATCATAGTTTAACCTTTTCTTTAATAACCTTAAGGCCTGGAATGTGAAGATCAATAGATCAATTGCAACCATGATATACTTATTTTCGTGTCTCTTTAATTTCCATCACTTCCTTTGCCTATCATTAGTTTTGCCTTTTGCAAATTAATACGTTGTTTTTAAAAAATATGTGAAGTTCTGAGAAATCTAAAAAAGTTGTGTGAGAATTATGTGGGTAATAAACCTGATTAAATTTGAATCCAGCACTAAAGGTCTCTCCACCAGAATGAACCGACATTTCAGTGACTTTTTTTTCACTTAACAATTTCTCTTCTGTATTGCAAATGGTTGGATTGGTAAGCAACTTTACCAAGCTTAGGAAGTGTGGCTATGCTCATGAACATAATGCTCAGCCTTATGGTGGTATATTCATCCTGCACAATTGAATTTGAAATCTATAATGCTTCTTATGTGTTTTAATACAGTTTCTTAAAATTGTGCTCCTAGCTTTGTAATTTTTAGATAGAAAAAGAATGATACATTTTCTGGAAACTACTTTCACTTCTTTCAAGAACAAATAATTATTACTTCATACTTCTTCCACAAATGTCCATTTAAAAATGTTCTCAATGAGTTATCAAAATCTCTATGTCGGTTCTATTTGTTTAGCAAGAAAATGGGAAATATCTTAAGGTCATGTTAGGATACATGATAAAAAAGAGTTGATATAATTTAAAAATGCAATACAATCCATTTTATATCTATGGATTAATGGGGCTATGTGCCATTATGTGGTACTGACTTAATTTATGTGGTGTTATTGGAAAACAACCATTAGTATTTATTTAAAATGTTAAAAGGTGTAATATATTGTTCCCTGCTACCTATGAGACAATATATATAGCTATTTTCAAATATTATGCCATTCTAAACCCTGAAATAACAAGGCAGGGACTTTCTGTCCTTTGATTTCTAATTCTGAATTTGATTTGGATATTATTAAAGCATCACTTCTGACTGACATCATTTCTTTAAATAATTGATGGAAAATGCAAAGAAACAATTCATGCTTAAGTAATTTAAAAGTTCTTTGATATTCTTGGGAAAACATGGCTCTGTGATGTGTAATTTTTGAAATTCCTGCTCATGACACAGAAATTTGCACATGGTAAATACTCAATTTAATTGTTGAAATAAATATAATAGGTATCTCTAATAGATGGTAAAACATTGACCAAAAAGTAACCCCCATTATACTTTAGAATTTTTTAATCAATATTATTTCAAAGAAGTAGTTAGGTACATTGTTTTTCTTTCTCCACCTTCCTTTCCAAACAAAATTTTAAAATTTGATTGATTTTCATAGACAGGGAAATCTCAGCTAAATAAGTAGAGGATATTGTTAGGGATATGACAAAAAGCACAATTATCACAATATGGAATTTTCTTCATTAAAATGCTTTGATTCTCACCTTAAATATTGCAAGAATAAACTTACCCAGTTTTACTTCAGCATTATGAGTCAGTAGCACATTCTGACCTTTGATGTCCCGGTGAATTACTCGGTGTGCATGCAGGTGAGCTAATCCCTGTATGCATATATGTTAAAAAGAAAGTCATATCAGTATATATATATATTTTTTTCTCTTTTCTGGTACTATTATTAGTATTTTGGGGAAAACTTTGGTAAGAAAAATGGCCCAGAGTTGATGTGTCAGGCAAAATTCTTTCTTTAGGCTGGAATTAATACAACCAATTCCCAGAAATTATACTTTTGGCTATAAGGAAAGGAAAATAAATCAGGACACCCATGAAAGAAAAAGAACACCAAGAAGTAATGTTTGTATACATTGGGTCACTTTGCCTTCCTTTCCAACATCCATATTTCCAACTAACCGTAACAGTAAAGATCTGGACATACTAACTTTATCAGAACTCAGCCATAGTTTTGCTCTATTCCTCATCCAACCATTTGTTTAGTCCAAAATATTTTCAAGTCAGCCTTGTAGGCTGAGAATTTGAGGTAATATGGAAATTCATTTTAAAGCATTTGCAATTTGTGTTGGCTTACCATGCTGGCTTCAACCCACTCACCACTAAAACTAACCTGTGACCTGGCTAAACCATGATATGGTATGCAGAATTAGGCTACAGTGATATTGCTCCAGACACTAACTGGGAGGTAATAATAAGTAAAAATTTAAAAAGTAAAAAAATTATTGAGCCCTTATTTTTTGCCAGACATTTTGCTAAGTGCTTTAAATGGAGTAAATTATTAAATCCTCAAAACAACCTTTGAGGAAGGTGCCAATATCACCCTATACTACACACAAGGAAAGAGACTTGGAGAAATTATGTAATTGACTCAAGGGCACACAGCTAACACAAGGCAAAATGGAATTACAGCTCAGTCAAGAGTCTGCACTCATAACCATCACAAATGAATCCAACCAAAATGGGAGAAAGTATATTCTAACAATATAGAGTGGTGCTGTTCAGTTCCATTAACATATTCTTGTCTGACCCTAAGCACTTAAGTCACAAATTAAAAAAATTAGATTGGTAGATCAAGAATATTGTTGCCCTTATCCAACTGGGTATTAGAAATAAAGAAACAAATGTGGGCAGTATTCAAAGAGGATATCTGTCTGAAAAACCAAATGACTGCAGATGTTCTATAGAACAGTGAATTCTCCTGACTTACCTTCATCTTAATCTATGATGATAGTGCTATCTATGGCTTTTAGAAATAGTTGTAAAATCAATATAATATATAATCCCAGTGGTCATTTCCCTGATCATTCAACACAGTACTGTGCATCTGACAGAACCATTAAAGGCCATGCATGATTTCCAAGGAACTGGTTACCCATTTTGTGGTGTACCTTAAAGTTGAGAGACATTATCTCAACATTTGCTTTCTCCAAAGTTTTTTGGCCTGATTAGGTTCCCTGATCCATAAGGTAGGTTAAAAATTCTTAAACAATCAGATATGAGGTATAAGGTACATCTATATATTTTTCTCAGGTTCTTTCAAGACTGGGGAAAATTAATATATGAAGACATACCTGAAGGATTTCTCTGCAGATATAAGCAATCCAATCTTCTTTTAAACTCTGGTTTCTTGTCATCCTCACTACATCAGTGACTGAGCCCGCTGCACATAACTCCATCACCATCTGTGGGGAAGTTAGGAAAATATAAAGAATTAGAAAGTAATTCTGTGAAGATATCTTGAGAGTTTCAGTGCATATGGCTTGTATCTATATGTAACGTTTAGAGATTAAGGCAGTGCAAAGACTGGCTCAATTGTCTGGTGGAAAACTCCAAAGATCAGTGGAATTAGAAAGAATTTGCAGAGGGAGGGAAGCCAGGTAACATCTTAGAGATATTTAACCAGGAGGAGGGATTTGAAATAAGCCTTGAATCATAGGTATGTTTGGAAATGCTTAGAAGGTAGAACATTCAGTTTATGGAAAACAGAATGAATAATGCCCTTGGAAATAGGCTTGCGAAAGAGACAAGCCTGGGTGAACCTGAAGTGGAAAGAAAAGGATAATAGAGATAACAGTTTGGTTTGAAGTAAAGTAAGATGTGGAGGATCAAATTGCCTTGCATGTGTGAGGAACTGGGTTCAATTCTCAGAACCGCATATTAATAAATAAAATAAAGATCCATTGACAACTAAAATCATATATATATATATTTAAAAAAGAATTTAAATTTCCATATTAAAACTAAGTTTGGTTGTCATTGTTTTATTTATGTTTTCAAATTCCAGTTTATTTTCTCCTAGATACTGGCACACTACAACTTCAAGGGGAAATTTTTCTATTGAATTCCTGTAGGATTATTTCTTCCAAATGGGATTCCTGCCAAAGAAATAAATATTTTTAAGACTGACATTTTTGAAAATGTTAATTCTGATATTTTTTCTTTTAATAAACACAATTTCTTAGGAAATTTATCTTGGTGACCAATGAATTGAGTACCCAAGTAGTAAATTTTCTTTAATAATATTAGCTAACTAGAGGACAAACCAATATGAAGGAGAATATGACTACTATAATGAGCCTACCAAACTTTTCTTTTAAGTGCAGGTTTATGCATCACTGCATATGTCAAAATTACTTTATCAAAACAGCAAAAATGTCTTTTTTAATCTGTAGGCAATTTGTCACTATAAATTAATGAAAGCAAAAGGATAAAAATAAAACCTTGAATATTAAAAAAATATATACCTTATTTCCTTTGGAGACATTACTGTTATAGTAAGTTGTTCACCACTGATATCAGTGTATGTCTTTGACCTGAATATGCTCTCTTCAAAAGAGGAGAGGGATAGCCAAGTGAAATCAACAATGCAGATAAGTTGATTTTCATGTGGGCACAACATGTACACAGTGGTAATGAAAGAAAAGGGGCTAATTTTGAACCATGACAGATCTTAAACTTGTTCACCTATGATAGACCCTAAAGATCTTTCTAATGTTATGTATGTGAGAAGAGCTCAATTATTAGAGGAATGTAAGATTTTCACAACCATTTTCAGGCTTGTAAGCACAGTGCTTGGCTCATAATTTTATAAATGGTAATTATCTATTTACTTATTTTCTTTTTTCTGATTTACATGGGTAATAAAGTGTTAATGATCCCATGAAAACTCTTACCTCCACAAATAACTTATGCATTAAATGCTTCCTTATCTTTCAGATCTCAGTTCAAGCTTTTATTTTCTCAAGGAAAAGTTCCTCTTTCCCCAGGTTAATTTAGGCTCCTTTGTTATTCACCCAAATGTAACCATGTTATTTTCCTTCTAAGTAGACATTTATTTTTGTGAATATTTTATTGACATTGGTCTTGCAACTAGACTGTAAGCTCCAGTAGTCCAGGGTCATGTCTACTTAGCTTACCATTGTATCTCCAGCATCTAGTAGAATGCCTGGAAAATAGGTGATTTTTCAATGAATGTAGTTGAATGACTGAATGAATTGAGTACTAGTAATATATATCCAATAAGGAGACTGCAACATTTCTCATAGTTTTCCATACTGTCAAGAGGAAAAATCTTATGTGTAAAAACATATGAAAAGACAAATGGTGTATGCAAAAAAGTAACCATTAAAGCTGTGTACTAAAATTTACTAAAATATCTATGAGAATTGTCAGAGTATAGAGGATTTGAGTTAACTGGACATTTGGGAGAAAATAGGGTTAAGTTGAAGATCCCTAAATTTGGTGATTCTTGGAGTGTGGTGCTCAGCAGCAGCATTAACATCATCTGTGAACTTATTAGAAAGTACAAATCTTACACACATCCCTGACGTACAGAATTATAAATTCTGTGAGTGTAGTCCAGTATTTTGTGTTTTGTATGGCTGATCAGAAGATTCTGATGCATGCTAAGGTTTGAGAACCACTGTTTGTTTGTTTTTTGTTTTGGTACTGGGATTGAAGTCAGGGGTACTCGATCACTGAGCCACATCCTCAGCTCTATTTTTGTATTTTATTTAGAGAGAGGGTCTCACAGAGTTGCTTAGTGCCCCACTGTTGCTGAGGCTGGCTTTGAACTTGCGATTCTCCTGTCTCAGCCTCCAAAAGTGCTGGGATTATAGGTGTGAGCCACCACGCCTGGTTGAGCACCACTGTTTCAATTTACCCCATCGCTGAAAATTTATAGTGTTCACTGTCCTACTCCTCAAGTTTATTATAAAGAATGCAATAGAATCTTTCATTGACACTTGAAGATACTGAAAAGTTTAAGTCACTATTTTGAAACAAACAAATGCAATTACTGACTAGGATTGTAAATGAAAATTTAGAAAGTATAGAAATCATGTGTATAATGACTCCAGTTATGTTTTAAATATTTCATATTTAATAAAGACATCATTGATCAAAGCTCATTTCTTGCTAATAGAATACTACAAATATTTTGGTATCATGGCTTAGTTAACATATGGTCTAGTTAGCCTCTAAAATTTATATTTCATTGATCCAGAAATTGTGATACCCCAGCCAACACTAAGGAAAGAAGAAGTTATCTAACCATTTAGAAAATTATTTCTAGGAAGTACATTTACTCAAGTATACATGTATTTTGCAAACATTTAAAATGAACCTTCTATTCTTGTTAAGTGCTAGTCAAAATTGATCCTTATCCATTAACTGTATTATAATTCATCAGGAAGCATCCATAACAGCACAATAGAAATTATTTAAAATTAGAAGTAGTCAAGCTCTATTTCAAAATATGTGTTAGATTATTCCAGTGTTCATTCAAGTCCCCCCTCACTCTACCTAATTAGCCCTTGCCAGTCACAGAATTTGTTTTTCCATATTTTATTACTCTCATCTCCATTAATCAGAGTACATTTTGCCATACTACCTTAATCAGTTGAGCAGTTGACTGCTTAACTTTTCCAGTAGGTGCACAGATGTGACATTTTATCTTATGAAAATGTATATCTTTTTTTTTTTTTTTGGTACTGGGGATTGAACTCAGGGGCATTTGACCCCTGAGCCACATCCCCAGCCCTATTTTGTGTTTTATGTAGAGACAGGGTCTCACTGAGTTGCTTAGTGCCTCGCCATTGCTGAGGCTGGCTTTGAACTCGCGATTCTCCTGTCTCAGCCTCCCTAAGTGCTGGGATTACAAGCGTGAGCCA
>CM053417.1:40492186-40521950 GCA_028644305.1 Xerus rutilus
AAATGTATATCTTTGAGTAAAATTTTTCTTATTGAATAAGATCAGAGTAATTAAAAACATACCCAAAGTTGGTGCCTGTGGCCAGGAGGACTCAGTTTGAAAAATGCACCATAGAAGGACACGATGTTTTTGTGGAAAGAGTACTTCCTCAGAAGGTTGAGTTCAGTCCTGAGATCCTCTTCCTCATCCTATAAAACAAAAAGAGGGGCTGAGGTTGTAGCTCAGTGGTAGAGCACTTGCCTCGCATGCGTGAGGCACTGGGTTAGATCCTCAGCACCACATACATATAAATAAATAAATAAAATAAAGATATTTTTTAAAAAAGAGACAACAAAGCTGCAATTAAATGACTATTGACCTCTTTAGGGGATTCACAAAGGAAAATACTATGCAATCAATTTATCCTACATAATAAAATCTCAGCTAGAATTTTCAGTGAATGGAGATATCTGGTTAACTTGAAATTTGAGAGAAAAAAGGTAAGTTCATGATCTCTAATTAATTCAGCAGTTCTCAAATAGTGGTCCATGGCCCAGCAGCACTGGCCACTGCATAAAGTATTCATTGAATGGAGTTATACCATTTTTGTTTCTTTTGAAATAGTTTTATTGAGATATAATTCACATGCCATACTATTCATTTAAAGTATAAAATTCTGTGACTTTTAGTATATTACAAAGTTGTACAATCATCACACTCAATTTTAGAACATTTTTATCACACTGAAATGAAATTCCATACATTTTAGCTATCACCCCAAAATTCTACCCCACACATATCCTATCCCTAATCAACCATCAATCTACTTTCTGTCTAAAAACTGGATATTTCATATAAATGGAACCATATAATATATAATCTTTTATGACTAGGTTTTTTATAAAGTTTGTTCTTGTTGTGCCAGGTATTAGTATTTCATTCCTTTAGGTTATATTTATACCTCTTTGGTATTGTGATTAAATTCTTCTATAAGCATTTATATCAAGTTTTTTTATGGATAGATATTTTCATTTCTACTGGGTATATATGTAGGGAGTGAAATTCCTCAATCAAATGATAGCTCTATGCTTAATATTTTAAAGAAATGACACATTGTTTTCCACAGTGACTGTACCATTTTAAATTCCCAACAGCGACATATGAAGGGGGTTCCAGTTTCTCCATACCTTTACCAACACTTGTTATTTTCTCTTTTATTATAACCATTCTAGTGGGTGGATCATGGTATGTCATTTTGGTTTTGATTTATTATAACCTGGTGGTTGATGATATTGAACATATTTTCATGTGCTTATTATGCACTGTATGTGTTCTTTGAGAAATGTCTATAGAATTCTTTGCCCCATTTAAAGCTGTGTTTTCCCTTCATTATTAATTTTTAAGAGCTCTTCATATATTTTAGACACAAGTGCTTATCAAATAAAAAATTGCAAATGTTTCTCCAATTCTCTGAGTTCCCTTTAACTTTCTTTTTTTTTTAAATATTTTTTTAGTTGTGGATGGACACAATGTCTTTATTTTATTGCTTTGTATGTGGTGCTGAGGATCGAACCCAGGGCCTCACGCATGCGAGGCAAGCGCTCTACCGCTGAGCCACAGCCACAGCCCCCTTTAACTTTCTTGATACTATACATTGAGCCACAGAAAAAGTTAATTTTTATTAAGTCCAAATTAATGGTTGATTGTTTTGTTGTTTGTACTTTTGGTGTCATATTTAAAAATCTATTGCCAAGCCAAAGGTCACAAAGATTTACCCTTGTGTTCTCTTCTAAGAATTTTACTATTTTAGCTCTCACATTTAGGTCTCTGATCCATTTGAGTAATTTTTTTTATAAAGTAGCGCCATCTTAATTCTTTTGTATGTGGATAGCCAGAATCACATTGTATTGTTTCGTGTGTGATTTTATTACATTTTAGAGGCACTGGCCTTTTCTCTACTAATATTTTTAGAATGTTTAAAATAATTTATTTTCCTAATCACAGTAGTAGTACATTTATACAGAGTAAGATATGTAAGTGTTGTATTCTCACTAAATCTTTCACCCAATCGCTTTAGCAGTTTATAGTATAAATTCAGAGAGGTGTGCAAGCTGATGCAATACAGGAGTGACTGAGATAAAGATATGATGAAAAAGACACATTTATATATCATACATGACATTTATTTTAAATCTAATCAAGTTCATATTATTATCACTATTTTTGAATTTAAGCATTTTATGAGTATGTAAAATATTTTTTCTATATCAATAAGCAAACTATCATTCTTTTTATGGCTGCATAAAACGGTATAGAACAGATATAGTTCTAATGCTCAGTCATTGGAATCAGGCCTACAGGTATGGCTTTTAAGAAGGATCTGTGTAGTGATAATTTAAGCCTTCTGACTCGATGAGATCAATCAAGTAGAACACATACTTTCACAAGATAGCTATAGCATAAGACAGTGTGGCATCAGTCAGAAAAGAGCACATACTGGGCATTACGATACCTAGGTTTTAGCAGTGATCTGGAAGAGTAGGAAATTATCATTTAAATCTCCAAAAGTTTTATTTTACTTCTTTTAAAATTAGAATAGTGAACATTACCTATTTCCATGGAATTATAAGTTAGTGGGGCCAAATAAAATAAAATATGTGAAGTTCTTTGACATATTCAGAAGAAAAATGAATAAATACAAGCTATTATCACAAAATATATTATTACTTGACCTCTTGTTTGTATTAGAGTTTTATCAGAACTGGGTACTTCTCTCTACTTTTTTTCCTTAATCTACAAACATTAGCACCCTTCATCCCCAGTATATTTGTTATAGTAAAATAAAATAGGAAGCAATTGTCCCTAAGCTTCATCTATGTATGCTTGTACAATGTCAACCAAATAGTTTGATAATTCTTCTGTAACCCTTATTTCTTGCCAACCAAGAAAAAACCCCTGAATTCTAATAAGTTGAAAATAACCACACTTTCATATATATAGGTATGATGAACTGGAGAAAATGAAAATATCATATTACAAAATAGTTACCTTAAATTGCTAGAAATTTATAATGAATATATTGTTGATTTGTGCATTTATGTAGTATGGTCCTAACTTAGACAATCTCAGGGAAATAAGATTAACATGTAGGAATGAAATAATAAGTGTTTAATACAAGACAGGGCATAACAAATTGGAGGGTGATGTTAGATGATTCAAGAAGGAATTCTGCACTTGAAAATAGATTCACCACTGGGATCCTTTGAATGCCTACTAGCTCTAGATTATATATGATTGAAAATAAAATAACTCTTCCATTGTATCTGGAAAAGTATCATTTATATAAACTTTTTAGAAATATTTTTCTTGTCCAAAGTGAAATATTTTTGTAGATTGTAAAGTAAAAAAGAGACATTCAAAATAAATATACAAAGATTTTTTTTTTTCTGAATTCCAATGAAAAAGGATTTTTTTGGCTTCTGGGGAGCAATGAAGCAAGAAATGGCCAACTGGTGTAAAAAGCAATTAAGGTGTTAACTAAAAATTATCTTACTTCTCCCTAGAGTTTTCATCAGCTACTCTGACTTAATGACATGAGGAAATATGTCTATTAGATGAATTGAATAGGTAACTGTATATATCTATTCAGTTATCTGTTTTCTTCTTAGCTTATTCTCTAAAACTCAGCAGGAAAATGGGCAATTTTTTATAGTTAGTTATACTGTGGCTGGGTTTTAAATATACTCATGAAATAAATATAAGGCAATGCACTAGGCTTCTTAGTGTCACCAAGTTGAATCGATTTTTGCTTGTAAATTACCTTTTCTCCTCCCAAATGTCTATATTTTTACTATATCTTATTTTAAATCTAACAGAAATAGCTGGCAGCTGCAGAGCATTATTTGGCGTTTTCCTAGGATTTTCAGTGAATTTATCCATAAACATTCAACTTCTAGAAAATAAATTTAGGTACCTATTTGTCTTATTGGGGAAGAGGATGGAGCCTCATTTGTACAGTTGGAAACCTGGTGAAAGGTTCTTTCTATATATTGCATAATGAAGCCATAAATGAATAAAACTATCAATTGTAGCATGAGGAAGTTCAGGCTCGAGTCTCATCCCAACCTTGCAAAAGAGTTAATAAATTCCCTTCAAATTCTTTTAATCTGTTTTCTACAGAGGTAAAAGTTAATCCTGTGGCTTTCCTTTCTATCATTTCTGGAAGACTCTTAAAATTCCTTCTATCCTTGTGATGTAGCCCTCCCTTGAAATAGTAACATATCCGGCACCATACAGAAATAAACCAAAGGGACTAGCCATTCTGCATGTACTCTCAGCTTATATTATGATATTGAGACTTTACTGAGAGGAATATGAATTCTTAATATTGCAATAAATAGGAATGAGATGCTGGTGTGAAGCTAGTAATACAAATAAGTTAAAAAGAAGCAGAGGCAAGACTGAGTCTTATTTGGTTGGTTAATGTCAGGAGATTACTTTTCTTTCTTTGTTACAAAGCTAATATCACCTAGCAAGAATAGGAAAAGAGCTGAACTCTTAGTAGGGAAGGAGTTTTTGTGGAGTCATTCTACCTATTAGGAACCTGAGGTCTAGAGAAGTTAAAAGACCACTTTTCCATGTACTTTAATCTCATTGGTGGCAGACTTTGGGTTTGAACTTTTTTCTTAATTTCCACATTATTGCTATTTCCATGAAGACCTGGCATCTAAGAGATATGTGAGCAAGTCACACACTTTCTGTCTCAAAAAAATAAGTGTTTTAAAGATGCTAACTGGCTGATTAGTTAGCAGCGAATTTTGTTACTAAATAATCAGAGAATCAAAGTCCCTGACTAGAAAAAACCCACCAAGAGTAGATTTCCCATTTAAATGTAAACTCCCCCAAAACAAATAAATGTAGATCAGATACGTTTGGAAAGCATTGGTGTATTTGCCACTCTCAATTAACAGGAAGTTGAGCTTGCAAGAAACACATAAGTACATTATATCCATCAGGCCAAGTGGGTAATTTGAAACTCTTACTTATAGCCTGTAATATGATGCTACAGCATTTCCTGGCTGAGGGCCAGTTGATCCCAGGCTGGCTTGAATACCCTGCTTTTTGTCAAGAAGAGGCAGCTAAAGGATGCCAGAACTTCCTTTCTAATTTCACCAAATTCTAGAATCAAAATCCATTTTTCTATGGAAGAAATATCAGAAAAGTTTGGGGGAAGATCTTTATTTTATTAACATAAGTGTTTGATGAAATCAGAACCTATCAAATATTTTTTATACCATATATTTTGTGGTCTCTTGATCTACCAAAGACTGTTATAGCTATTTCCTCTGGACCTGACTTATCTCTCAAGATACATTATATAGATATAGGGGGACCAGTACTTAAAAGACAAATCATAAAGCTATTTATCAATCCTTTTGTAGTATAACTAGAAAGATTCCAAATATGATAGTGTTGATAAAAAATGTTATTTTTGATATGCTGGCAGTATATTTATTAAGGCACAAAATGCTGAAAATATTTGAATCTCTTATATTGAATGCAGGAAAAATGTTGGAAAATAGCATTGAATTTTATTGATAAGAGTGGGAATTCTGCTTTTAGGTCCATATAATAACAACATCAATTGAAAAGAGAATTCCACTTGCGTGAGCTTATTCTAGAGCCAGTTACGATGAGAGATGTCTCAAAAATTGCAAGTAAAATACATCTTCACACTCTTCCATGTGTTCAAATGCAGTTGCCAAATGCCTGAAGGCTTTTAGGCTGGGCAACCTGTTGGTGTTCTGTCTGCTATTGTTCTTAAAATAAAAAGGAGGAAGCCATCATTTGGCTCATATATAATGGCCATGTTTGTTAGAGTCATAATGGGAGAAAAGCAATTCAGTCCAGACCACCTGCACAAGGTGTGCAAAGGACATTTCCAAGGCCAATTTTAGACAAAATTTGCTCTTGGTCCTATCAACACCTTTTTTTGTTGCCACCCAGTGAGAGGCCTCCATATTCTGTAGATGTTCTCAACATTCTTCCTCTACAGTCAACACTTTCCTGTTCAGATGAACATTCTAGGCCCTGCTCTTTGACAGATGCTAGTGTTCAAATATGATGACTGAATCTATGTCAATATGTTGGAAGATATAAATATATTATCATTTCTAAGCAAGAACACTTTAGGGACAGCCTTATAGAGATAATGACAATGCAAAGGGATGAGTATAAAGCTGTAAATTAAAGGAAAGACTACTGGGCTAATGGGCACTTTTAATACTCACGCTGTATCTCCATCCAACAGACTTTTGGTATTTATTCACTCTCACCCGCCTTCCTATTTCAGGTAAAGGAGTCTGCAAAACCAAAAAAAAAAAAAAATGTCATTAGACCTACTGGTACATGCTGAAAATATAAGTGTTTTGTAGTCCTTTAGCACTAAATGAAAGAGTTAGATAATATTATTCTTCTTGAGTCTCACTAATAGTTCTTTCTTATTATATATAGAAACTTGGCACAACATTCATGGTAATGGATGTAATTGCCATATTAATGAGAAAATTATAATTTAACAATAGTAAAGTACTATTTTCCGCTTATAAAAACAGGTAATTAACACCAACCATCTATTGGTTAAACATGATTTTTAAATATTTCAAAACTCAGATTATTTGAAATATAGATTAAAGGTGGGTCCAGGTGTCTTAAGCCAATTCAAGAAAATAAGTATTTTCTAGAGTCTCATTCAAAAAGTACAAGGTCGATAATTTGGAAGCCACAGTTTCCATGGCAAAATAAATCCACAAAACCTCAAAATCCATCAAAACTCAGATTGGTTTGCAACATTTGACATTTACTGGCAAAACAAAAAGCACACAAAGTCTCTAAGTAGTTGCAGCAGTTCACTTCCTAAACAATTTGGAAAAGAACAGTGTATGGTATTGACAACAGTTCCGTGAATCTGTATGTTTTTTCAACACACATTTTCTTTCAGGATATAATGAAATGAAAATTTCTGACCTTTGCTATGCTCATGTTAATATTATATTGAGAAAGTAAGTTGCTCATGCCAAAGAAAGAGGGCAGAAATCAGTACTTAGAAGAATTCTATGACAATATATTTTGAACCATGACACAACTTTATGAATGTTAGCAGGAACAGTGCCAATTAAGCTGTCTCTCTAGCTCATCTCTCAGAAAATACATGAAAAATGTGCATTTCTGATAAGTTCCTTCTACCTGTCATTTAAAATATAATGGCCTCAATTTTCAGAGGGAATCACTGCAGAGGGAAAATAATATGAGGGAACATAGCAGGATTAGCACAATATTAGAGGAGATATATTCTTCACTCTCCCAGACAACAGATAATAGACTGGAAGTATAAATGAATACAGATATTTTCCCCATTGTTATAGAATATCAAAATATATGAAACTTTTGGTATGACTGGAGTATTTTTAATGTGGAAATACAGTAAACCAATGAGTACAATATACTAATGGGTATAAATAATATTAGGTGACAAGTATAATAGACCCAGATTAATATAATAATAATTACATAAAACAATGATTTAAAAACAAATAAAATATTTTCTGAGCTGTTTATCACAAGAATACTATCCATTAATAGAACAGAACACAGAGAGAGTATAGTATTACCTTACGAGCATTCATCACTTTAACAGCTGTAAATGCACCAGTCTTTTCATGGAGTCCCTGAAACACAGGATGGTGACAAACATCAAATGCTAGCTACATAATACAGCTATCAAGAAGCAAACAAACTAAAAAATAATATACAAATTACATAAACTAAAATACATAGCATAGCATATAATGAAATATAAAATACTGTACAAAGATTAAATATAAGGTATATGTAGAAAAAATAAATATTAATTTATCAAAATTTTAAAGAAATCCCAAACATTTCCCTCAAAATAATTAAGAAAGTTTATGGAGTAGTTTTGCTTTTTATGTTTAAGTGTGAACATTAATTGATCATTTAAAGGTATTGCTTAGTTAATGTATTTAGTCTAGATCTGTAAGACACCAAAGCATCCAAATGAAAAATGCAAATTTTCATTTAAAGATGGTGAGAAAGGAGGTGGACATTTCTTTTTTTATCATTTGTTCTAATTAGTTACACATGACAGCACAATGCATTTCAAATCATTGTACACAAATGGAGCACAAATTTTTATTTCTCTGTACACTATGCAGTCACACCATTTGTGTGATCATACATTTAGACATTTCTTTACATACATAAATTTCTCAGTAATGATCACTAGTAAAAATGACTCATAGTTAATTTAATAGGCTAAATTTTTTTAATGTCCTGATTTTGCGTGTGTGTATGTGGTGCTGGGGATTGAATCCAGGGCCTTGTGCATGCAAGGAAAGCACTCAACCAACTGAGCTATATCCCCAGCCCCTGTTGGGAACTATATAAATCAAAAAGTTTATGAAAGAAACTAGTCTTGGAAGATTCTTATTGAAAACATGATGAGTTCTAAGAACTTTTTGTTTTCCTAAATGCAAGAGCAAGTTATAAAATTACAAATTTTTTAAAAATGAACATAATTGTTTAAATTTAAAGTTCTCATTTTGTGACTTCTAACTTGTAAACATATTTCAAGTTGTAATAATAGAAGAAATTTCATTCCAGCTTTAGTATCAGTAACTTAAACTCAAGATAAACTTAAACAAAATGCCTGATTTTCTAGTTCTCCAGGAGAAAATTTGCTTTTGATGCTACACTTGGTTGAACAGTGTCCACCTAAAGTTCCAGATTGTGACCTTCTTTCAAAATAGATTCTTTGTAGATGTAATCAAATTAAGATGAGGTCATACTAAACTAGGGAACTCAAAGACCACTACAATTTATCTTAATTGCAGCAGTTTATTTGGACAGAACATGATTATTTTGTAGGTTTAAAACAACACTTAAATTTAACTGAGTTCATAAAAGTTACTGAATATGTTGAAGACTTCAAATTGATTTACATCTCTGGGAGAAATTATGCACATATACACACACATACATGTATTCAGATAGCACTTATTATTTAGAAAGTATTATTTTCCTAAGTATCCCTACAAATATTTCCTACTGAAAAATTTCCTGTATCTGTATGCACAAATAAAACATGTTGGAAACTGGTTCTCATAGACCCCTTAAAGGAATTACAATGCCCCTTTCCTTGATTCTAAGAGGCAATTTATGGGCCAAACTACTATTGTGTGTAATACGAATTATTTGGCATGTTAAGAAAGATACTAATCATACATTATTTGATTTAAATCATAGCAAAATTAAAAAGTATTAAAATCAGAAATCTACAGCCATTAAACTTGTGATATACAGTCATAGGATAAGTGAATGTCATTAAAAGGTGCTACCCTTGACCATAGAACAGAAAAATGTCAGCTTGGTTCTATCCTCACTATATATACAGTTAGTTTTCATTTGAAAATTACACAAAATTATTTTGTCTGACAATGTATCCTAATGTTGGGTTTCAAAATATATTGTTACTACAGAGGAATCAAACTCTAGAACTTGGAATGTAATTGTTTAAGACCAAACCATTAAACAAGCTTCCATAGAAATCTGGTATGCACAGATAATAGCTAAAGATAAATTATTGCCATTAAAATAACATTTGAGAGAGTTGCCTGTATTTTGACTTTTAAAACTTATTTTGAAATAGTTTTGGACATAGCGAATAGTTTCAAAGAGAGCACCTCTGCACTGTATATCCTTCACCCAGATTTTTCTAGTGTTGCCATGTTTCATGGCCATGGTACAATTGTCAAAACTGAAAAATAAATACAGGTGCAATGCCTTTAACTAAATTATAGGCTTTGCTCTAATATTCCTGTTTTTTCCACTAATGTCTTTTGTCCAGTACCCAAACTGGGATCCCACATTCTATCTAGCTGTGATATAATCCTTAACTTCTCCAGTCCTTATTTTTCTTGACTGACACTTTTCAAGAGTACTGGTCAAGTATTTTGTATAACGTTCCTGAATTTGGGTTTGGCTGAAATTTTCTTGTGATTAGACTGAGGTTATGGGTTTTAGGGAAAAATACCACAGAGAAAAAAATATCCTTTTTTCACCTAATATGAAGGGTATATGGTATTACTATGACCATTGTATGATCAATGGTGATGCTAACCTTGATCATTTAGTTAAGGTAATGTTTGCCAGGTTTTTTTCCACTGCAAAATTACTATTTTCTCCTTTCAAACTCTGTCCCTTAGAAGTGATTCACATTGGTTTTGAAGAGGTTTACAAATGTCCCCATAGAGAACCTAGAAGTCATCTTGAGATAACTGTTCAGTAGTGCCATCTTGTGGTTCATTGATTATATGGAAGCTGTTTGGTGACCTCCTTAGCTGAAGAACATGGCATCATACATTGTCTAAGTGAGATGTTGAATTAAGACCTGTAAATCCAGTTTTTAGGATGTATATTTTTTCAGTTACAATGTTCAGTTTATGGCAAATGAAGTTGAACCATTATTTGTTAAACACTATCTGTTAAAACACAGAGAATGCTAAGCAAGGAGTTTGGTTTTGAATTCTACATTGAATGTTAAATAATCACAATTGTCATTGGCCCTAGAGAATTTCACACAGGAAAATAACAAGAGTCTTAAATTATAAATGTGGATTTTGTTCTCTTTTTCCTACCAGCAATACCAGTAATGCACAGAAACCAGTAGCTGCACTGGATTAACAATGCTCCCTTAGATTGAATTTGAGTACATAGAATGACCTTTATATATTTTTTAAATTGGAAAATAAAAAGTGCATACATTTTTGGTGTATTAGCAAGATGACTTAATGTATGTTTACATTGTGGAATGGCTAAATCAAACTACTTAACATATGCATTATCTCACATGCTTATGTTTATTTTAGTGAGGAGATGAGAACAGTTTATATCTATTTTCTTGAATTTGAAAGTTCCCAACACAAAGAAAAGATAAATGTTTAGGCAGATGGAAACCCTAAATACTCTTATTTGAACAGTACACACTGTTAAAAATTACTCTTAGAAATTCTAATTATATAATGTATTTTTGACTTTAAAAATTGTTGTAATTAGTTATACATCTAATTATACAATGTATTTTTATTAACCAAAGTCATCGTGATTTAAAGGACATATCTTAAAATCATTTCTTCTATCTAACTAAAAGTTTTTGTCCTTTGACCATTTCCCCAATCCTCACCCCGTACCTTGCTTCTAGTAAGCACTACTCTACTCTGTTTCTGTTAGTTTGACTTTTTTTTTAAGATTACTTACATAGTGAAAACATTTATCATTTTTCTTTCTGTTTCTGGCTTATTTCACTTAGCATAATGTCCTCTGAGTTCATGCATGATATCACAAATGACAGAATTTCCTCTTTTTAAATAATTCTTGAGCATCAAAGAGCAATAAGAAAATTCTTAGCTCTTATTCCTTTTATAAGAAATGGTTACATAAATCTTCTGTGTAAGTTCAGAAGATGATATGCAATAGAAATGCTTAATAGCTGTTATGATTTCAACATAAAGTGTCCCCCCAAATCTCATGTGTTAGAATATTCAGAAGTGATATGATTAGATTATGAGAGCTGTAACCTGACCAGTGCATTAATCCATTTGATGGATTAATATTTTGAAAGGACTACTGTACTGGGTGATGACTACGGGAAGCAAGATGTGGCTGGAAGAAGTAGGTCACTGGGGACAAGACTTTGAGGTTTATATTTTCTCCATGGTAAATGCAGCTATCTCTCTCTGCTTCCTGAGTGCCATGAACTGAGCAACTTTCCTCCACCATGCCCTTTCACCCTGATGTTCTGCCTCACTTTGGCCCAGAGCTATGGAGTCAACTGACCATAGGCTGAACCTCTAAAGCTGGGAGCTCAAAATAAACATCTCTAAGATGTTCTAGTCAAGTATATTGGTCACAGTGAAGTAAAGCTGACTAAAACAATATTCATTCCTGACTGTAGGCTTAAGACTACTGACACTGAGAATCAAGAAGTTTACCATCTTCATCTTAGGCAACTTATTGTTTTGTCATCCAATTTATTCAATATATTCAAGATTAGTTATTAATAGATGAAGCAAATATTAATTATGGTTTTAGAATCAACAGGAAGTCAGCTACTTTAAAAATTTCTCCCACATGCCATAACCAGAAAAATGTATAAAATTCTTTTAAGTCCTCTCTTCCATTTTATTAAGGCAAAGAAACTCCCTGATTATTCAGACATTAGCTGAAATAATGACATATTATTATCTTTTCATTTATATTTTACTGTGTGTTAGATTAGTCAGATGAGGTAACTGCAATAATGACAACGAATAGGTAAGTATTGATGGAAAGGAAAGGTGGAGGAAGGAAAAGGCCAGAACCTGAGAAATTCCAGGTGAGGCTGTTCCACAGCTATAATGAAGGGAATAGATGTCTGGAATGGGAAGGAGGAAAAGTGAGTGAGAATGGATTTTTTTTTTGTAGCGGGGATTGAACTCAGGGGTACTCGACCACTGAGCCACGTCCCCAGCCCTACTTTGTGTTTGATGTAGAGACAGGGTCTCACTGAGTTGCTTAGTGCCTCACAGTTGCTGAGGCTGGCTTTGAACTTGAAATTCTCCTGTCATAGTCTCCCAAAGTGCTGGGATTACAGGTGTGCATCACCGTGCCCAGATGTGAGCACAGATTTTTAAGTTTTGAAAGCAGGAAGATAGAGAGGGAGAAAGATAAACTGTTCCAAGTCACAACTTTATTGGAGGAATTTACAGTTTTTAAGATGTATAATCTGATAAAATTAGAGAACAGAAGCAAAAACAAAGACTTGTTTATAATATAAATCCTTAGATCCCTCATATACTCTATTAAACGTGTTAAAGGAAATGAATATATGCTAACATGAGCAGGACATAAATAAGATCCTAAAAAAAACTTTCCTGACAAATTTATGCTGTCACAGCTAACTGTGTTTTCTGGAGTTGCACAACAAAATACAGTAATTAGGATGAATGTGTATTCTTTACACAGTACTAGTTGAAATTACCCATGAGAGAACATAAATCTCTCAAGGTGTTGATTTCAATTTGGTAAGGATTTGTGCTATTAATGAATTAATTTAGATAATCAAATAAGTAGCATTATTTAGTCTGTTTGCCCCAGGAAAAATATTTTATAACTGTTTATGCTCTTCCATGACTCCAAGATGAATATTATTAGTATGTTGAATATATCCTATTAAGAGAAAATGTTACTTGTTTCTGAATTTAAGATGCAGCTCACATATTAAACATTGTTATGCTTTTTAACAATGTTTAATTTATAACCAATATTTTAATTTATAACACAGACACACAACACAACACACACACAATTTGCTTTAGACAAATACAATTTCTTTATACAAATACAATGCAGGAAATCCACAATATACATAACCAAAAAAAAACAAAAAGAGAATGAATGATCATTTTCTTGTTTATAAAAAGACTTGTATTAGTATTGAGTCAATACCAGACTACTTGAATTTATTTTTGGAAGCAGATTACTATATTTTAGATTTCTTACACTTTGCAGGAATATCTCAAAAATAATAAAGCAAGCTCAACTTATACACTGGGGATCCAGAATCAAATATCATTAGCCCAATAACTGAAGGGGAAATTATGAATTGTCAGTGTCATGGTCCTCTGAGACAGCCTTAATGATCTCTAATTGGCCAACTAGTCCACCATCTTCCCAACCCCATACTTTTGGCACAAAACATCTCAAGATTTCAACTTTCTGGACTGGGGATGCAGCTCTGTTGGTAAAGTGCTTGCCTCGCATGCACAAGGCCCTGGGTCCAATCTCCAGCATCACACAGACAAAAAAAGGATTTCCACTTCTTTTTATAGAACTCCTTTCTGCTTTTGGGCCTGTTAAGATAGATATAAATGTTTCTTCTAGTAATTTGCTATGATTTCTGTTAACAAAGGTAGGCAATAGACCTAGATGGAGGGAAGCCATGAGGGAGAATAGTGGTAGAGCAGGAAGCAACTGATGGCCCTAGGTGGTACCTAGTCTTCTCAATTAATAACCACATTGGCAATGCTGTGGAGGGCATATAGGGAAATTTATTAAATAAAAGATATTTTGAAAGAAAAATTCATTGAGGCCAGAAAGACCAGGTATCAAACACATCACTATATTGACTATTTGGTCACATCATAAATAAAATTAGGTAAAACATTAAAGTTCTTAAAGTCTGAGAATATATTTCTTTAATTTGGGTATCTTTAGTGCCTAGTACAATGGTAGATAAGATCTTTTAATAAATACTAGTTGAGTGAATGATGAATAGGGTAACTGGAAAGCTCCATCAAAGAGGTAGAATGTCAATTGGACTACGAAAATGGCATAGCATTTGAAGAGAATTGAAAGTAGACAGTAAGCCAAATGGGTGGCACATCATGAGCTGAGTAGAAAGGCCCAGCCTCTGAAGACAAAAAGATCAGGAAAATTGGGTAATGACCATACAGAAATGAGAGATGAAAATGAGAGGATGCAAGAGTGCACCTGTTTTTGTCATGCCAGAAATTTCAGTGTAAATTTTGTTTAAAGTAAAAACCTTATTTAAAAGAAGACAGAAGTCATCATTGAGAAATAAGCTATTAGTAGTTTAGCACTTTATGGCTGGCTTTTGTTAGCTAATAGTCTGATGCAAAGCTCAGGATTGTTAAGTTACTGAAAAACCAGCATTGAATTGCAGTAATGATCAATTTCTTGGGGATTACACATTTTAAACCATAACAAATGATTTAAAATAGCAGTTGTGACAGCTGTGTTGGGAAAATCCATCATTCTGCAGCAGATAATTACCACGTTTTTCCCCAGAAAGAATATGGGACAGGCCTTGGTGGCCTTGTAATTTTGATTAGGCTATTTTTTATATCATGCTGCTAAGGAAATTGTTTAGAAAAGACTGTTGAATCTTTAGCAGTTCCTACATAGTCCCTCCAGTTACTTATTTTGCCTTCTGTTGGCAAATCTAAACTACATAGTCCCCGGGGCATTCTTTCAATTGGTTTTGTGGTGGGGAAAAGCCATGAGTCCACTCACTACACTCATGTCCATTCTGTAACCTTATTTTTCATTCGCACAATTTTGTCCTTCTAGTCATTTGTTTGGGAGACTAGCAAAGAAACTATGTGAACCTTTAAGGCCACCAAGGGTGCAGAGCCATAAACAGCATCTGGGAGTACTTGATGCTGTGCTACAAAAAAATGAGACAACATGCCTAGTAGGATAGTTTTGGTCAGCATCATGTCTGTGCAGAGAAACAAAAATATGGAGCCAGAGAGGACTTTTGAACATGAACAAATCATATCCTTCCTCCAAGAAAGGCCTTCCCTTAACCAATCCTTGAGATGGAAAATAAGGGTGGTTAGTTCCTATTTTCATTTCCTTCATTTTGTTTCCCTTCTTAGTATTCAAGAATTCCAAAGGGACAGATGTGTTCAGCATGATCAGGTATTAGAGTTGCCGGGAAAAGAAGTAGGAAAGGTTGGGAGAGAGACTTGGAGAAAGAAAAAGGTACACACTAATCACCCTCCACCTCATACCTTATTCATCAGGCAGATTTATTTCTTTAAACAATTCTCAAAGGAAGAGATGTATCCTGTTTGGGGAGAATGTCAAAAGAATTGCATAGACTTCAACTTTAGATGTGTTTATATAGCTTTATGGGACTCTAATGTACAGAAGTTTGATCAATGGTATTTGATAATTGACAATTTTTAAGACTTACACTCCTTTTAATTCCCATAAAGTCTAGTATACTGCTCAGGTACAGACTCTGATCATTGTATTACACTAAAGGGCAATAATTTGTTTCTCAAAGTTCACCAAAGAGAGTCTCTGAGTCAATATTTGCATGAACATCCCATCACCAAAAATGTTTTGAAATAGCCAAGTGTATCAGAATTAAAAAATTCTTTTTAGGTGTGAATTTCCTCCTTTTGGAGAAAACTCAGAATAGGCAGAAGCAGATATTTCTGGCTTTGAGCAGATGGAGCCTGGAGTTGAATAAATACAATTTTGACCTTGACACCTTAGGATTGAAGGCATGCTACGCTCAAGCTGCTACATCTTTAAGAGCAAGCATTGTAAGTTAAAGACACCAGAGGGAAAGGAGGTCCTCTTTCTTCAAGCACAGTAACAACTGAAATAGTTGCTAGACTTTAGAAATATTACTTATAACACAGTTTTTACTTTTAGGCCACTATGAACATATGTAATTTCACACATATCAGAGAATAAATTTACATTCAAGTTGTTTAAACAACACAAATGGAACTCACGTGATCAGGTGATGCTATGTTTCTAAGGCATCATAAGTTCCTTTTACCTAATTAATCTATTTCTGTATTCATCTCCTCTATGACACTGGCAGCTCCCTAAGGGCAAATCCCCTTTTTGTATAGGATCTAGCCCATTGCTTGGCACATCTGAGGTACTCATCAAATGTGCGAACTGAACTGAACCAAATCAATCTCAACTTGAAGCTCTAAAAGAGGAGGAGTTGCTGGGTATAGTGGAAAAGGCCTGTAATTCCGACCACTGAGAAGACTGAGGAATGCAGCAAATTACTCCCAGAACGCAAAAGTGATTATTTATCCATAGGTGAATTTCCTTTTTTTTTTTTAACCCTATAATCATCTTTCTGGTTCCATTGTGAGGCCAAAGTTCTTCACAAATCTCTTCAGTCAGAAAGCCTCAATGGGAAAGATATGAAATAGTTAAGATCAGAGGGCATGAGCCCCAAAACATAGTAGAAGTACCAAGGCTTCTGCCAAATTGGCGCAAGTTGATTGTCAGGTCACATTACCTAGTTCTCATCCATGTTTCCTCCAGCTACTACTCTTCTACCTTCTTCACTAAATATCTGATACAATCTTGTAGTTATATCAACTATGGACACATGAGATGGTGAAAGCTGCAGTCACTTCATTCACTTCTTTTGTTTTCCTCAGCAAATGCTCAAATTACTCAAATCTTGATTAGTTTAATGAAAAATGCATATTGCATCATATTTTTAGGTAAAAAGTTACAGAACTACCAGAATATTCTAACAGAACAATACTTTTTCTCTTCCATAAATTTGGGACAGTCATGGTCATGCTTTTTAGAACTGTGAAAGGAGTCAGAAAAGGGCCTTTGTGGTTTCAGTGGCTTTGTAGCTTAGAAACTGCTCTGTAATTTGAGGCAGTTATGTGTGCTTATACAGCAGCTTCGACTGAGTTTTATTACCCTTGTTATTACTCCTGCAGGGAAAAATAGGTCAAAATATGTAGTAACATCATTTGCAAATGGAGCTGCTCTGTATTGTGCTACAACACTCAAACAGCAAATTGCACAAAATGGACAATAAAGTTCAATGTTTTGGGCTGCAGAATACAAACAGCATTTGCTGGAAATAAATGAATAGCTATACTAGGTAACTAAGGGAAGACCTCAATATACTGCTATATGATAAGGCAGGTCTACAGGGGACCAAAAATACAACACCAGTGAGAGTCACTATTACAAATAGGTGAAATTGTAAAATCTTCAATATCAATCATTAATTTAAATTTGAAGTCACAGGCTGTAACTGCACATGCTGAGGAAAGTATATAGGAAATCCATGAGACTAGGGTCCACACTATCTCAAACCCTATGATAACTTATCTGAGCAGCTTTATTTGTCAAAGTATAGTAGAATCACAATCAAGTGGGAGATGACTATGCAGTTCTCCATGTGTAAAGCTTCCCCACAATGACATTATTTTTTCCTCTGATGGACCACATACTACAAAAATAAAAGGGAACTCAGCTACCAGAAGCTGATTTGGTATCCAGAAATTTTTCCCACTCAGTGCTTAACTTTTTTCCCACTGCCACAGATTTTTCACTTTTTTCTTGTAGATTTATCAGGGTTTAACCATATAGCAGTGTGTTTGAGGGCATGGGCAAGGGCAAAGAAACAAATCCTCCATAAACAAACAGGTTTCAGCACATAACCAATAATGTTTCATTGCAATGTCACAATGTTTTAACATAGATTACTTTCTTTATGCAATGCATGAATCAGTTAACACTCATGCAAAATGCATTCCATCTGCTCAGACAGATGTAAGCTGCAGTGTTTCCAATTCAATCAAACAGTACAACTAGCTGAAAGAGAAGCACTGACACAGATGGGCAATGGGTGAGGTGAAGGGCTCAAACTCAAGAAAAAGCTTTGTCTTAAAATCTACCCAGTCGAAAAATGAGATGCTCAACATCCATGTTTGTCCACAGAGGTACAAACACAATGGCCCTTAGTATGAAGTAAGATAAAGAAGGTGTTTACCCCTTAGTGAAAAGTCTTTAAATAAACTGAATTGCCTCTGGAATCTGTAGCAGTGATTAGCAGTTCTGAAAGGCTCTTTAAGTAACATAAGTTCGACTGGGATAGATGCTAAGACTAAGGGAAATGCCAAGGAGTATGGGAAATGGAAAAGGAAAGAATAATAGGAAAAGTGAGAGAAGAGGCAGATTGTAGAAGAAAGATTGAGAAAGGAGATGATGATGAGAAAAGGATGACTTCTATTCAAGATAGTCCAAGAAATGCCAACAATTGCCTTAAAGATCTAATTAGTACCTTTAAGAACAGATGTAAAAGAAAAAGTTGTAATTTCCATCAATATCAATTTGTTAACTTTTCACTAACTCCCAAGCACTCTCAGACTCAAAACTTGAGCATTGCCATTCCAGCCCCTAAGTTTGACTGAAAGCTACTTCTCCATGTAGTCTGTTGCCTTGAATTGACCTTCATGGATAATGCTCCATGTCTGATATTCCCTCTCTTAACATTCCACCTTGCTGCCACATTCATTCAGCATCCTGTTCTGGCCTTTGTAAAGTCAAATGACTACCTAACTTTCCCTAATTGATGAATTACGAAAGGTTTTGCCCAGTGACCTCTCTTCTCACCAAGGTACTACATATGCATTTCAACTGGAGCTGTTTTTGTTCAAGATTCTTTTCAACTCTAAGGAATTCCCAATGCACTGGGAATTTCTGCACATTTTGGCTACTATAATGTTGGATTTGTCCATGACAGGCTGTTTACCTCAAGCCTACAGAAATGAAATTTGAAGAGTGTGAAATCAACTGAATGGCTCAAAGTTAAACCCCTCAATATATCCCTCACAGTTGTGTGGCAGACAGAGGTGGGTGAGGGGAAGGGTTGGTAGGATATAGCCACATAGAGAATGTCAAGCTGAAAACTGCAACATGATAGAAAGAGAATGGTGCTAGTGCATAGGAAAATAGAATCTAAATACGGGAAGATCCTAGTTAAGACTACCAGAACCAAAAAAGTCACTGAGGCAGGCAAGCAAAATCTGGCAAGGCAAGGTGGAAGACTAAGGCAATAATCAAGATGAAAACACAAAATATCTGATTATGTCAATAAAGTATATATATGTGAATACACACATGTGAGAGGAGTTTGTGGGGGGGAAGATTGTGTGTGAGTTAGCAGTAACAATTGCCAATTCGGAGGAAAGGAAGAAAAGATATTTTTAAAAAAGATCATAGGAGTATATAAAAATAACTTTGTCATAAACAATTTGGGCATTTTTCCTTCCTCCTTTTTTCCTGCTGTAACCCTCCATATTTTACTGCCCAAAGGCATAGAGTCAGAGCCAAGACTAACTCCAAGACTCCCTTCCTATATTACTGTTCTTTTTACTCTTTCACACTACCTCTTATTAAAGAGGTAATTATCACTTGTGGGCTAGGCAAGAAAAATTAATAGTGTAAAAATTAATTAGTTTCTACTTTTAAGGAACTTTTAATATTAGTAATAAAGATATACAAACCACCACACATAAGAGAAAATGTGGCAGTTTTCACAATAATTGTACAAATGGAAAGTTATAAGGTTCTAAATGTATTCAAATTATATTTAAGATTTTCCTATGGTAAATATTTCACAAACCCAGGTCAGCATTCTCAAAAATAGTGAGATTCTTTTCTATTTGACTCCTTTTAAGTCCTTGGCATATATTTTAATCCATACATAGTAGCAATATTCTGTGAGATCAGAGGGTCTGTTTGACATCACATTGATTCAAATGTCATCTATTACTGCTATAATCATAAGATTCCTAATGGATCCATGATTAAATTCCATGGAGCAAACTGCTAATATTTGGAGGACATCAGAGTTTTTTATGTTTTAATTTTAATCCATAATGGAAGAAAGTTGCATACATAAAGAACTCTCTGAATACAAATATAGGTGCAGACGTTTTCTACTGTAACCAAATCAACAAAAATTAGTAGAAATCCTGCTTACTAAGCACTGTGCTAGGAAGTGTGTGATAGAAAATTTAATATGGCAATACAGTCAAAGAACTTGAAACAACTGTTATCTTAAAAAGATTAAATAATCTTACAACTATATACTATATTAATCTGCATAACATTTTTTTTCTAAGCATTCAACAAATACTTATGAATTATGCTATGGATTGAATATTATTACTTGATATGCATAGGAGGTCCAAAATACTCCTTTCCTCTTTAACTAAAAATATTATTGGATTAGATAAATATCTGATAGAATAAATACTTTGATCTTATATTAAAATAGTACTTTTAAATATTTTTTGTTGTTGATAGAACTTTATTTTTATTTATACGTGGTGCTGAGAATCGAACCCAGTGCCTCACACATGCTACACAAGCACTCCACCACTGAGCTATAGCCCCATCCCTTAAAATAGTATTTTGACTATAAATTATTTAGATATGTTTGTGATCAATTACTAAATGCATAAATATTTTTGTTACATTTTATGGTAGCTTTCTAATTTGTATTGAATTTTGGTCAGAAAGTAAGTTTTGAAGGATTTATATTCTTTTGTATCTAAGTTTTTTTATTGCTAAGCACATATTAGGTTTTTTAAAAAAATACTTTTTTAGTTGTCGATGGACCTTTATTTTATTTATTTATATGTGGTGCTGAGAATCAAACCCAGTGCCTCACACATGCTAGGCAAGTGCTCTACCACTGAGCTACAACTCCAGCCCCTATAGTAGGTTTTTAAAAATGTCCCTTATGTGCTAGAAAAGAGTGCTTATGTTCTACTTGTTGACTGAAGAATTCTACATATTCTGAGACAAAGCTTGCTGATTGCAATTGTGTGTGTGTGTGTGTGCATGTGTGTATGTGGTCCTGGGGATCAAACCCAGGGCCTTGCACATGTTATACAAGCATTTCATCACTAAACTACATCCCCAGCCTACTGATTGTATTCTTATTATTTTTTTGCCAATCTGATTGATAAAATTCTGAAACAAACATCAAAGTATTCCACTGTGATTGTGAATATACTGTATCAATATCTCCTTGTAATTCTAACAACTTTGCTTTATTTATTTTTAGGACATGTTTTAGGTGCATATGCATAGAATTTCTGATATTTTAATAATTTGTCAATATATTTCAGTCCCATCTATGCAATATACCTCTTATTTTTACTATTAAAAATAAATTTGAACCAAAAATTCATTGAAGACACTGTAACAGATTAAAACCTACCATTAAAAATCTTCTGACTTTTATTGTTTACTTTTTGCTTTGTTTTGTTTAATGCACCTGACTTACATTGTTGGAGAACTATGCCACCTACAGCACTTCCAAGGCTAAGCAGTGCTTCTTGGGACAAACTTCAAAAACAAAATAACTAACTGAACTGGTTTTCCCTTAATTGACGGACAAATGGCTGCGCTGGCAAAATATAAATAAGGAAAAGATTATCTTTCTTAACAATGCCTATCAGGCTGCACAACAATATCTTTTTCCTAAATAAAGCTTTTATTTAGTTGATATAGAAATAGAACTAGAGGTCTGCAATGAAAGCTGGCAAAGACAAATGGTTTATTTTCATTTTTTCTCAAATTTTATTTACTAATACACAATATTCAATTCTTTTGAGGCCTAAATTACAATATTTACATACATAGCAGCTCAGCAGCCTCACTACTTGTTTGGGTTTAGGTGTTTGTTGCACCCCTTAACAGCTGCTGAAACATATTGCAGGGTGTTCACTTCAGCAAGATATTTACAAACAAGATTCCAATTTCTTTTTTTTATTTTTATTTTTTGTAACTGTAGATGGACAACATGCCTTTATTTTGTTTGTTTATTTTTATGTGGTGCTGAGGATCGAACCCAGTGCCTCATGTGTGCTAGGCAAGCACTCTACCACTGAGCTACAACCCCAGCCTCAACAAGATTCCAATTCCTAAGTCTATTTCTGGGATTTCACACAACCAAGTCTATTTCTGGGATTTCACTCTGACTCCAAGGGTCTTCACTGATGTTGTACTCATGAGTCACTGTCAGTGTGAGAATTTAGAGAATTTAGAGAATTTAGAGGTTGCTCTTATCTACCAAATACTATACCTTTATTTCATTGTGAACTATGGAAAGCCAGAAAATGTCTATACCCCTTATGGGGCAGTATTTGAAAGAATGAGTCCACCATTCTTCTTTAGGTGGATTCTATCCCTGGAAAAATTAAGACTTTCTTCCAAGGAATACACCTTTATCTTTCATTGTTTCCTCTCCCACTATCCCTACCTGCCAGCCCAGGTGTAGACTTAGTAATATTGCTATTTTTTCTTGCTGAAGTGGAACCCTTGCAATACATTTCTTTTTTGGGGGTTGGTGGTACCTAGGATTGAACTCAGGGGCACTTGACCACTGAGCCACATCCTCAGCCATATTTTGTATTTTATTTAGGGTCTCACTGAGTTGTTTAGGGCCTCACTTTTGCTGAGGCTGGCTTTGAACTCGTGATCCTCCTGCCTCGGCCTCCCAAGCCACTGGGATTACAGGCATGGGCCACTGTGCCCAGCTGCAATATATTTCAATAGCTGCTACGGGAGGTAACAAGCATTTAAATACAGGGAAGATTCACAAATATCAACAAATATCAAAGGAAATCTTAAAGGGGCAAAACATCTCTCAAGAGAATACTGAAGAAAAACATACAGAACTGTGTAGAAGTGCAGAAGAAAAGAGAGGGAAGGAGGGAGGAGAGACTCATTTTCCTTGTGTGAGTGACAAAATAGGGCAGGGCTATGGGTTTAAATTAATTTAATTGAGTTTAATTAAACAGGTTTTAATTAATATCAGGAGAATGGGCAAAGTGCAGAGCCAGAAAATTGACAGGACTGGCCCTTTATTCCTCAAATTTGTGAAATTTATGTTGTATCTTAGCAAAATTCAAACCCCCTAAATGACTGTGTTTTACTGTCACAAATTAATTGTCCTGACCAAGCTTTGTTGTACAGAAAGTAAAATTTAATCATCAAATTAAATAAGTTTGAGTATTAAGAAATTCATGCACAGTTTTTCTCACTTAATATGTATATATTTACCTTTTGACAATTTTATTTCTTTGCCAGCAATTAAAACAAACTTTTCTGTAAACTTCTTCCTATAATAATGTGTTCAGTGGTTTTCTATTAATATTTCTTTTAATTTTAAATGATCTAACAACTTTAAGCTCAAACAAATGGGGCAGTATTTACTAAAAAAAATAGTCACTTTATTAAATTGGCAAACATTAACTGGGCAGCAGCCCATATACGTCTCAATGTTTCTTCTATGTCCATGAGACAATTAGATGGACTATACATATTAAAGGATCAATAACTATGTTTTTGTTTGTGTTTCATTTAGATTTTTATATTAAGCAGTACCAAGAAGTGTGAGATCCTTCTTAAAGGGATTCATAACTATACACTCTGCCATTTATTTGAATAAATTAAACTGGAAATATCTATGCAATATATATTTTGTAAAAGTTGTTACAGTAGAGAAAAAACCTTTTAAATCAAGTTTTAAGTCTCCATTCAAATGACAACTTTATATTGTTTTTCATGCCAATGAATGACCTTGGGTAAGGGAAAGCTTAGATGATCCTCTTCTTGCAAAAACAAGTCATTCACTTGAGTTAACCAAATTGACTTCAATAGCAAAAGCCTTTAAGAAGTACTTTGGCAGAAGCCCTGCTTATATAGTTTTTTTTATAAATCACCAATAAGATATTAAGAAATGACAATCTGAAAAATGTCAGGGTAAGAAATAAAAATTTCCTATATAGAATTCTGAGATAGCCAGCCTCCTTCTTTCATCTGGAAAAATATAAAAAGTGCAGATGCTCCTGAACTGACTCAGCTTAAGCCAATTTGGGCATTATTACCTTTGAAAGGGAATAGTACTCTTTTACACAAAATAAAAAAAAATGATTGAAGGGATGGGAAATGAATCTTTCTAAGTTTGGAGGTATTATATTGTTACACTGAAAGAAGAGAAAGTTCAACGGTATCTTTGAATATACAGGTCATGAATGCTGCTGTGGCTATAGGAAACTGATCAAAAATATATAGGTTTGAATTAAAGCAAGAAGTATTTTTGACTAACCATTAGCAAGACTTTCTTGACAATTATGATAACACACAGGACCTTAATTTTGTGTGTATGTGGGTTTTTGCAACTAACCTAAAAGCCTGAAATTTGGCTAGTCTAGAGAGAGTGTTGGAACAAAACTCTATTCTCTAGTAGAAATAGTAGTCAATACAACTGCCTTCTTCTCTTATGCAACATTGGCTTCTTTAAAATCATCCCTATTGTCTTTATAGTGACACTCTTTCTTGCTATTCAGGAAATGTGATCAACATGGTACAAAAACCTGGGCTGAGATTTCATAAAAATCACGGACCATATCGTTACATAGTTTAACTATGTAACTATATACTATTATTCCTTGTCTACCATTTTTACAATATTGATTTTATTTTTCCCAGGTCTGTTTTAAAGATAGAATATAAACTCTCTTGCTACTTTCTTCTTAATTAATAAATCTTAATTCTCAAACCAACCACTCTCCATGGGGAAAGTTTATGTTTTACTCAGCTATTTTGCTGCTATGACTAAAAGAACCCAACCATAACAATTGTAGAGGAGGTAAAGTTTATTTGAGGGCTCCTGGTTTCAGAGGTCTTGTCCATAGAAGGCTGGCTCCATTCCTTGGGGCTTGGGGTGAGGAAGAACAGCATGGCAGAAAATTGTGGCAGAGGGAAACAGCTCACGAGATTCTCAGGAAGCAAAGAGAAAGATCTCCGCTTGCCAGGTACCAATATATACCCAAAGCCATGCCCCAATTCCCACCTCCTCCAGTCATAATCTACCACTTAAGTTACCACTTAATTGATCCCTATTAGGTAATTAATTCACTTATTGAATTAAGACTCACAAATCAATCATTTCTCTTCTGAAATTTCTTGCATTGTCTCACATGTGAGCTTTTGGGGGACATCTCACATCCAAACCATAACTGTTTAAGTCCAAAGTATGTATTTGCTAATAAGTACTATGCATAGCCTCTCTACCACAAATGTATCACCCACTGGCAACAAATCTAATCAACTGCTGAGAAGCATTAAGGCTACAATAAGCATGAGCCTCTCTATCCTAGTTTTCACATCTGCCACTAATTGTATCCATCATAAATATTGACTTAGGAAGGTTAATGCCACAAACACACCCATTAAAGGCCAACTTTTTCTCCATATAGTTTGTTTGCACATCAAATGATCCATATCCTAGTACAAAAATATTCTGTCACCCATTGCTATTCTTTGAAACAAATCTCTGTATAATCTCAGCCAAAGGAAAATCATGAGAATGGAAGGACTTCAGAAACTGGAAAATTCATTTATTCTGCTATTTGGAGATGGGTGACGACTTTCCTCTTATTCTTGTTTTAAAAAAATTCTTATGATTAGGCTTAATTGTGAAGGACAATTATCTGGCTTGCTTTTCTTTTCCTGTTTGAAGTTTTAGTGGCTAATCAGTAGAAAATTCTTGAATTTTATAAAAGGCAGCCAATGATGATATTTCTGTATTTCATTATTCCAAACAAGCTCTTGACTAATCCATTTCACAGTTAAGGCTAAATTATTTTAGAGAATAATAAATTAGTATGAAAAAGGACCAAGGATATTTATTTTTTAAAGTTAGTAATCACTTACTATTGCCTCCTTAATAACAAAATCATTTCAATAACTATTTTGTGTCAAGAAAGCACAATTTGTATCTTACAACTACCTAATTTTGCATGAAGCTCAAATTTCTAAATAAAATCCATGGAAAGCATAATTAATATGTCTTGATAATTACATAAAATAATTTAAATAAACCTTACATTTTCAACCAATTTATTTTGGATAGGAATATCAAGACAATTCAAAGAAGAAAGATTAAATCATTTTAAGAAATGATGATGAGAAAACCTGCAAAAACCTTCATACCACATACAGAAATTAACTTGAAATGGATCAGTTTTCTAAATGTCAGAGATAAAAACAAAGTCTAAAGTCCTTCTAAAGTCTTAGAAGGAAATATAGGAGTAAATCTTAGTGACACTGGATTAGTTTTGGTTTCTTAGATATGACAAGAGGCCAAGCAACCAAAAGAAACAGGTAAACTTTACTTGATCAAAATTAAAGTGAAAAGACAACACACAGAATATGAAAATATATTTACACATGATGCATCTTATCAGAGACATGTATTGGGAAAAGATTTCTATACATATTTATTTAAGGAAGATACATAAATGGTCAATTAATACATGAAAAGATGCTCATTTGGCCTATAGGAACTGTAAATTAAGTCAAGGGTCTTTACCTTCAAGAGGATCAAGATTGACTTGGCTATTTCAAAATTATAATAATTGATAAGTTCTATATTTCCTTCCAAACTTTTTGTATGAAAAGGGATTCCCAACCACTCGTTTGCCCCCTCAGCCCTTCAAAAGGGTATTGTACCCTGCTACACACCACATATGGGTAGGGAAACATAAGGTAGTACAAATAATTATATTTATGCATGACTAAGTGAACATTATAAAGCAGGAAGTAGCTGTAATATATTTTTACATGTAGTAAAATAGAAGCCAGCCTTCTATGCATACTGTTGAAGAACATATTCAAGTGTTATTTCTGAGAGACATGTAGACTTCTCAGCTTCTGCTGTTCTCTAGGTTCAAGACACTATGTTAACCACACTCTGTAAGGTTATGAGTCACTAAAATCATGCTGATATTGGCTACATACAATGATTTGGAAAGTCATTAACAATTAAGAGTACTCCAATTATCACTGGAGAACCTTATCTGTAAAATTTCATTGATAGATGCTTCTTTTGTGCTGAGGAAAGCCATGGTCAACCAGAAAACACGCTTTGCCTTGGCTCTTACTACTTTCTTCAAACTCATCATTTTATCAAGTTTACTATTTTCTGTGGGTCTGTTAATGCTTGGAAATGGAAATCCAGTTCTACTAAATATAATCTGTCTGTATTATATAGTACATCTTAATATTCCTATGTGAATTATTCTGCCACATTATATACTTATGCAAAAAATAATACAGGTTTTTCTTCCTTCTTTAAATGAAATAAATTTATTTGAGCAAGCAATTGCATGGAAGCAAGACAGTAAAATACTCATATTCCAAAAATAATACCTACTCATTTTAAGAGCAAACTTTACTCTTTTCAGTATAATCCTCCTATATTGAGAATAACTTTTCATTAGTTCCCTTTTCCTCTTCCCCTACTAGCTCAAAAAACTTCCCAAGAAATTAAAGTGAAAACAATCCTAAAATCTATAAAACTGATAATAGCCTTTTTTTTCTTACACTGGACAAAATGTCTTGGGTCAACTAGATTCTGATTTCGGCAACCTGATATATCACTTCAACCCAGGTGGCTCCATCTTGACCCAGACACTGCTATACACTAACAGATGTTTCTCAAATTTCAGATGACATTATCCATTCCACCTGTTTTTGTGACAGATGATTTACTTTCTGACACTTAAATAAGTCTCTTTCCCTGTTCTTCCCGTCCTCCCCACAAATCAGGCCACCTCAACAGAGAAATTGCCTGAGCTTAATGAGAGTTTAGTCCAACCCCTTCAGTTTACAAAGGTAGAAACAAACTTCAGGAAGGTAAGGTAACATTACTGGGTGGCACTAGAGGAGGAGGTATAGCCAGTGGTGTTGCTGAGCCTGAACTTAAGCCTGTGGAGTCTCAGTCTCAAATTTTTTACTATTACTTTTATTAGAGCTTTATATTCATACATAGTATTTGGTTCATCTCAACAAACTTACTTGCATGGAATTCGATTTGTGTCATGATCCCCTCTTTTCCTTCCTGTCTTCCCTACCCTCCTGTGATCTCCTTCTTCTTCTCTACTAGACTTCCTTTTGCTTTTCTGTTTATTGATATTTTATTGGTTCTTTTTACTTACAAAGGTGAAATTTCCTGTGGTATATTTATATATGCACATAACATGATGTTTAAAGAATTCATTCTGCATTGCCTCCTTTACCCATCCCTCCGCTTTCCCTCTCCATCTCCTTCTTCTACACTACTGAACTTCCCTTTATCTTTATGACATCCTATCCTTTCCTCCCCTTCAATTATTTTCTACAATGCAAAATTTTATCGTTGTTGTTGTTTGAGACTGAGTCTTGCTATATTACTCTGTCAAGCACTCCTCCTACCTCAGCTTCTCCCAGTAGCTGGAACTACATGTACAGCAGTATCACTATGCCTGGCTTCAGCATATATTTTATCTATCTATTTTTTATAATACCAAAAACAAACAAAACAAAAATTTGATATGGTGCACATTTTTGGTTAGGTTTACTGAGGTGTAATTTACTTCTTTTTTTTTTTTTTTTTGGTACTGGGGGTCGAACTCAGGGGTACTTGACCACTGAGCCACATCCCCAGCCCTATTTTGTGTTTTATGTAGAGACAGGGTCTCACTGAGGTGCTTAGCGCCTCGCCATTGCTGAGGCTGGCTTTGAACTCGCGATTCTCCTGTCTCAGCCTCCCTAAGTGCTGGGATTACAGGCTTGAGCCACCGCGCCCGGCTGTAATTTACATTAGTATAATTTACTCCCATTATGTACATACCTGAATTTTGACAAACACATGTAGTCATATAACCACCAATACAATCCAGATCTAGAATAATCTTATTACCTCAGAAAATATTCTAGAGTTGCACTTTATTACTTTTTTGACAGTGCTGGTATTGGGCTTATCAATTAAAGGAAAGTTATTTGACTAAATGTTTAGCTTAACCAGGAAGCAACCAAGAAACACTTTTTTGTCCCACTTTTGCTGATAAGCTTTCTAAAATACCAGTATTCATTTGCTGCCTCATTAAGGAGAGAAGAAAAAGGTAGGAGCTATCAGCCAGCTTGTTTGGTCAGGTAGGTTTCCTCAGGTGACAGGCCTGGGCAACCAAGAGAGGGAGAGGTCAAATAAACAAAGAAGCTATAGGGGAGGGAGAGAAGGAGAAAGAAAGTGAGAAAAGCAAGAGAAGTGGAGAGAAGACTGCAAAGGAAATTTTGTTCATTCAGGCATTTTGTAGTCAGTCTTTTTTTTTTTTTTTTTTTTTTTAAGGTTTTGGTTTTATTTTTATTTCTCCATTAATGTATTTTACAACTTAATAAATAATTCTCTTGAGGACTGCAGATATGTAAAGCTATTTGGTAGTATTCAAAAATGTCATAGTAATGGTGGTTTTCCTGATCAGTTTATAGTTGTCCATGATCATATGGA